>OX465296.1:148521204-148924671 GCA_949987735.1 Leucophora obtusa
TAAGAATATAATTTTTCTTCAATATTTCCTAAGTAAAAAATTCCACCTGACGTAGAGATGGTGGCAGTGGATTGAAAAAAATACTTCGGCGGAAAGTGGACTTATAAAACATATGCGACCTTATAAAACATATGTCTTATAATTGAAGGCGCCACATTGCTTATTATTTTTGTTTTTTAAAGCCATCACTAAAACGATCTCAGTGTATTTTTAAACATGGAAAGAATTAATCACCGTTATGTAAATCAATACTTTCATTTGAAAGGTTTCAGATCGACCAATGTTAAAGCCGAGCTAGATTCCATTCTGGAGAAATTTGGTCTCTTATTTACGACTATAAAATATTGGGTGGCAGAGCCTCAACGGGGCCGTATGAGCTGGCAATACGAACACCGTAGTGGTCTGCCAATTGAAATGGCCACACCAGAAATGGTTAAGAAATTCCATTGGATGATCATCGGCTGAAAGTGCGTTAGCTAGCTGAAATTATAGGTCTTTCAAAAAGTGCTACATATTGCATCTTGGCCGAAAATTTTAAGTTGAGAAAGCTGTGCGCGTGATGGGTGCAGCGTTTGCTTACAAAAGAAAAAAAAAACAGCGTCGTGTGGATGTCTCAATAGAGTATTTAGCGATTTTTCACCGCAATAAAGCCAAGTTTTTGCATCGACTCGTAACCTCCACTTCAAACCTATGGCAAAATAACAGTCAAAACAGTGGACTGAAATGGGAGAATCGTGTGCAAAAAAGGCGAAAACAGTTCCAGCTGCATGCAAGATCATGGCGTTTTTGTTTTTTGGGGATGCGCTTGGGATAGATTTTATTGATTGTCTTCAAAAAGCAAAAGCGACCAACAGAGATTATTATGAGTACTGCCCAGTAAAAACAGACATTACCGAGTAATTAAGGGAGTAAGTAGCACACAAAGGGTTTCACTTCTTACCAGGCTATTTACTCGCAACATTACTTTCGTTCGCGATGTCCAAAAATTCATAGGTGGTCATTACCCTATCGCTTACAAAAAAAGTGCGATTAACGAGTTACCCATAGTGAAAGAATAAGTAGTTACTCACAAAGATAGAATAAGTGATTACTCAGAAGTTAGGTAATAAGTGGTTACCCTACATTGTAAAATAAAGGGTTCTTCAACAGGGACGCTACAAAAGTAGAAAGACAGGGACAGCAAATGACGCCATATTTCTTGCCGCTGTTATGACATTTCTCTTCAGTAAGATTTGCCATTTCATGATGGAAAGATATACGAGTAAACAACGAGTCGAAATTGTTAAAATTTACTACCGAGATTCGGAGTCAGTGGCCTCAACGTTAAGAGCGCTACGTCCAATTTATGGTCGTCATAATCGTCCTAGCAGATCAACAATTGAGCGTGGGGCTACGCCAAATCTATGGTCTATGCCAACAAGCCAGCGACGATTGATGAACTTTGCACGAATATCGAACGTGAAATTGCAACAGTATCGGCCGATTTATGCTTGAAAACCGTCGAAAATTGGGTTCAGTGTCTAGACTTCTGCAAGGTGGCCATGCAAAAGAGATCGATTTCCATACATAATGGCATCGAACGTACTTTCACAGGAATAAAGAATTTCATTGATATCCAAAACCGTTTTTGTTTTATTTAAACTTTTTTACTTTTGTAGCGCTCTTATTGAAAAACCCTTTAGTTGGTCATATTGGCAAAAAAAACTTTTTAGCTTGGAAAATTTCCTATTTAGTTCAAAAGAAATTTAGAAATGAAATTTTAATATAAAAAAGACTTAATCAGTACTTATTTAATCAATTACCAGTAAGTGATTACTTTGCACGAATATATAAGTACTTCTATAACTTATTATCGGTAAGTCATTATTTTGTATTTTAAAGTAATGCAAAAGGTAATGACCTATCATTACTTGGTAATCCGTATGGTAATGACCTGTCATTACCATGTTTTTGCTGGGTTATTGCAGCGTTTAAGTGAAAAAATTAAGGAAAAAAGTCCACATTTTGTGATAAATAAAATGTTGTTTCATTAAGAAAATGTTGTTTCATCACACATCCACTATGTCGATAGTCAAAATCAATGAATTAAAGTTCGAATTACTTCATAACTCACCTTATTCGCCAGATTAACGAGTAGCTACCTCAGATTATTTATTGAAAAAATGATTCGGCATTAAAAGGTTTGCCAACAGTGAAGAGGTGGAGTCCGCGGTTGATGGCTATTTTGAGGAGCTATTTATTTTTTACTATAAACAGGGTTTCGAAGCTATTGAAAATCACTGGAAAAAGTGCATCAAGGAGGACAGATAAAGAAAAATTTTCTCAAATTTGATGTTGTTTCTTTGTTAAGTTGGGTAGTTCTAGGACCAGCCCCTAATTTCTGAAATACAGTAGCTTTGTTTAGCCAAGGAATAAGTGATTTAAATTTTTCTCGATCACTAATGTAATAGGGCATTTAAAAAATTACATAAATATACTTAAAATAATTAAATCAACCCACTAAGAACATTTCGTAAATCCACTGGACACTTTTCAACCAAACTTTCAAGTTATATAGGCCAAAGCTTCACTAAGAAATTTTTTTCAATTTTGTTTGCCTTATAGAACCCTCTAGTGAAAGTTTGATATGATGTAAAACCTAGAAGTACAAAATTTTTTAAAGATTTAAATTTTGTGTATTTTATGGAAAAGAAAGATTTTAGGATCAATATGACGAATGTGAACACCAAATTTTAAAATTAGCTCTACTTTTTGAAATATTCGAAAATTTAACTTTTAGCGAAAAGACAATTTTTTCTTTAAATTTTTTATATTTATTCATATGCCCGTCTAAACCGCGGATAATTTTTAATAGGGTTTAAGAATATAGACTTTGTGCTTTTAGAACCATATCAACTTATTTTGATTAGGTAAAGGATCTAGAAAAGTGAAAATTTCACTTATTTTCCTATTTTGCAAAATTTAGTAAAATCCCTTAATCGGATTTGCAAAATCTTAACACATGACATAAATTCATATTCCACTAAACTCATTTTATCAAAACAATCACAACTTTTCCATCAACATTTGCAGAAAATTCAGTCGGAAATACAAATTTTATATCCTTATTTCAAATTAATTTTATATGTATTTAAATACTTTGGCAAAAGAAAAAACGTAGATTTTTGAACATGCATCTTTTAAAATCATTATTTTTAGGAATTTGCACCTCAATTATCTAAAACTACGTACGTTGAAATTGATTAGAAAACATATGCTTTTCATTTCTGAATGATTTAGTCTGAGTTTTATAATTTAAGATTTTTCACATACTCCTTAAATTTAAGGTAATAAGAAAGTCAATCTTTTTCAGTTTTAGTTAATTTTCACTTAAAATTAAAACTACCCGAGTAAAAAAAATCATATATAATCATATGTGGCATATATTACAATATATAATTAGACATGTGGTTATGTATATCCATATATAATTATATATGACGTTTTTTCCGAAAAATTTTCCTTATATTATGCCATATATAATTTCATCTAATTAGATATCGGCCTTCATAATATTAGATACGGCATATATAATTATATATTACATAACATGGTTGATCTTATTGCATATATAGTTATATATAGAACTATATCTTAATATATATGGTGTCATTTTAGCAATATATAATTATATATGGTATCATTTAAACAATATATAATTATATATGGTGACAGTTAAACTAGATATTATCATATATGGTGCCATTTAAACAATATATGGTCATATATGGTACCTCATAAACAAAATCTTTAATACAGTTCCAGATATGATAATATATGGTACTATATATAGTGCGATATATATTTATATATGGTGTTATTTAAGCTATATATTATCATATATGGTGCCATTCAAACCATATATTATCATATATGGTGCCATTAAAACCATATATTATCATATATGGTACCATTTAAACCATATATTATCATATATGGTGCAATTTCAGCAATATACGCCCATATATGGTACCTCATGAACAATATTTTTAATACAGTTCCACATATGATAATATATGCTACCATATATAGTGCCATATATATTTATATATGGTGTTATTTAAGCAATATATTACCATATATGGTGCCATGTAAACCTATATTGTCATATATGGTGCCATTTGAACAGTATATGCTCATATATGGTACCTGATGAACGACATTTTTAATACAGATGCAGATATGATAATATATGCTACCATATATAGTCCCATATATATTGATATATGGTGTCATTTAAACAATATTAATATATAGACATATATGGTATCATTTAAACAATATATTGTCATATATGGCACAATTTAAACAATATATGGTCAAATTTGGTACCACATCAACATTTTGAATACAATTCCATATATGGTTTAATTTGAATAATGTAAAACTATGTATGGCGCTATAAAAAATATTATCAGATATGTTACTTCATTAACAATATTTATAATACAGTGTCATATATTGTAATATATGTATATCATTTAATATATATTGATGTATGGTAATGGTACAATAATTCCAATATCAGTTGAGATACAATTTGTGGGTCCATATCAACAATTTGTTCACGTACATTTAACATATATATATGTACATTTAAGTTATAATTTAAAAACACTTTATAAAGTTAAATAGTTCCATAAACCTCGTCTAACTGTATAGAATGTTTATGAATATACGATTTAATATATAATAATTACAACTACAAATTGGTGCCATTATCTAAAATTTAATTTAATGTTAACTTCCCGAGTAAAAACAGTTACATATAGTCGTATAAAATGCGATTAAGTTATATCTGTTTAAATATACTGTTTCATCCGAAAAATGGCCCGATGTAATTGTATTAGTTGTTTATCAGTTTTTATCTAATTGTATTAGTTTAGATCTCAACTAATAAAATTATACATTATTCAGATGAAATTATATCCAATTTTTGACCTGATACAATTTTAGCGGTTTATATCTAATGGTATCTGGTTAGATCGATGTTGGTACAATTTTATATAAATAAAATATATTTGTATACGACATTTGCCTTATATAATTGTATCAAAGTTTTAAAGCAGATCTAATTGCATCAGGTCAAAATTGAGATATAACTATATAAGTTTGTATAGTAATGTATCAATTTGGATCTAAACATAAACCCATAAAATTGTATCAGGTCAAAAATCAGATAAAATTTCATATGCTTAATATATAATCTAATCAGTTAAGATCTAAACTGATACAATTAGATAAAAAGTGATAACCAACTGATACAATTATATCGGGCCATTTTTCGGATGAAATGGTATATGGATCACATTAAGTTATATATTACCATATAAAGCTCCATATTAATTTTTTTTAAAAGGGTTATAATAAAATAAAAATGTATTTCCTAAAAATAAAAATATAGTTAGGTTGTTCATAAGGGGTGTGCTATCTGTTGTATCGTTGTATCGACTTAACAAAAAACAGAGTTGTTAAAATTTTTATTTGTGTTAAACAACGATTTTCTATTCAGTTTTCTGTCTGTTAGCACACTCAAACATAGGACACTAAACATACCTAAAAATGTTGTATCGTGCTATTCTCAAATGTTGTATTTTTTCAATTTAATTTTTAACAACTCTGTTTTTTGTTAGGACGATACAACGATACAACAAATAGTACACCCCTTGTGAAAACCCTTAGTGTTAATTAATGTTAATATACAATAGGTTTAAGTTTAACATCCCAGACAGAAAAATATAATCGGCACAATGCTGGCAAACCGTTGGCGATGGTCAGAACGTTGCATTAACTATCTTGGCAAAAAAATAGATTTCAAAAAACATTTTTGAAAAAATTGAGAAAACTTTTTTTAATATTTGCTTTTAAAAACATGAAATTTAACCCAGTCCACCAGATTGTCAGCCAAGACCTCTACACTCTAATCTAACGAGACTTGTTATAGATGTGTGATAGCTACAAATTAAATGAATGATAAAAGCATTTCGAGCTAACTTATAAGCATCGAAAAAAGGTATTCCAGAAATTATTAAATGTATTTTAGAAAATTTTAATTGTATATCACAAAATATTATTTGCACTTCAGAAACTACAATATTACGCAAATTTAATTATTTATTTATTTAGTTGTGTCCAGAAATAATGAAATCTATTTCAGAATTTCATAGCTAATAGAGAAAAATTTCTCAAATTCATTTCATAATTTCGGAAATACGATTGATAATTTCTGAAATACAGTTTGATAATTTCTGAAATACAGTTGTGAATTTCGGAAATACAATTAATAATTTCTGAAACACAATTGATAAAACTAAACTTCAATTGACTAGTTCTGAAATACAATTCATAAATGTGAAAAATAATTGATGAGTTCTGAAACACAATTGATAAAACTGAAATTCAATTGATTATTTCTGAAATACAATTGATAAATCTTAAAACAATTAATACAATTGGAAATGGTGTAGAGCGTCAAAAAGATGTAAATAAAATTATTTTATTCAAAGATTTCAATTTAATAAAAAAATATATAATTTTATAAAAAAATTTATAGAAAAAAAAATTTTTAATTTTATAAAAAGAAATTCATTTTGTAATAGCAATGCATATTGAACTTCTGAGTTTAAACCTTATTTTAACAAAATAATTTTTATACAATCAGTGCTCTGCCAGTCTATTATTTTTTGAACAGTTGGCAATATATGTCTGGGATCTTATTTAATCCCAAATAAATGGAGATCTTACGTAGTACCCAAATATAATGCGGCATCTAATTTTATCTGTCATTTTTATGGATACTTTTAGATGTCAATCCCCAAATATATTGCTGTTTCTAATTCGATCTGCCATTTTAATACCGAAATAAATTGCTGGATCTAATTCGATCTGCCATTTTTCTGATAAATTTAGATCCAAGTTTATCCCCAAATATATTGCTGGATCTAATTTGATATGCCATTTTTCGGTTAAATTTAGATCTAAGTTTATCCACATATATATTGCTGGGTCTAATTCGATCTGGCATTTTTCGGATAAATTTACATCCAAGTTTATCCCTAAATATATTGCTGGATCTAATTCGATCTGCGACTTTTTCGGATCAAATTAGATCTAAGTTTATCCACAAATATATAGCTGGATCTAATTCGATCTGCCATTTTTCGGATCAAAGTAGGTCTTACTAAATCCCAAAATATATTGCTGGATCTAATTTGATCTGCCAATTTTCTATTCAATTTATATCCAAGTTTATCCACAAATATATTGCTGAATCTAATTCGATCTGCCATTTTTCGGATAAATTTAGATCTAAGTTAATCCACAAATATATTGCTGGATCTAATTTGATCTGCCATTTTTCAGATCAATTTATATCTAAGTTTATCCACAAATATATTGCTGGATCTAATTCGATGTGCCATTTTTCGGATCAAATTAGATCTAAGTTTATCCTCAAATATATAGCTAGATCTAATTCGATCTGCCACTTTTTCGGATCAAATTAGATATACGTTTATCCACAAATATATTGCGGGATCTAATTTGATCTGCCAAAATTGAGATCAAATTAGATCTAAGTTTATCCCCAAATATATAGCTGGATCTAATTGGATCCGCCATTTTTCGGATCAAATTAGATCTAAAAATATCCGAAAATATATAGCTGGATCCGCCAATTTTCGGATCAAAATAGATATACGTTTATCCCCAAAGATATCACTGGACCTCCCAATTTTGAGATATAACTTGATCTTAGTTTATCCCCATATATACAATGGGATCTAATACGATATGATTGGATACACCCAATTTTGAGATCTAATTGGATCAGCTAGATATTACAGCAGATCTTAAACAATATCAAATTGGATATAATTAGATATTGCGCGAGATCAATTTTTTTTACTCGGGTAATTAAAAATAAAGTAACATGAGATGTTTACTGAAGGTACAAATTAAAATATTAGATATTCCTTTCATCGCAGATTATTTATTATCGAAATCGAGAAGAAAGGGAAATTTCAATTTCAAATACGCGTATAGGAGATATTGCCGCAGGTGTCAAAATTTGCAATATCCCGAGTAAAAATACTTATATATTGTTATATATAATGTGATTGGGTTATATCTGACAGTGAATGGAGTCACATTAAGACACATATCATTATATATAACTACATCTGATATTATTTTTTCAATGAATTTTTTGTACGGTAATTGATGTTATTACATATCCCCACATCTGACTCCATATATAACTACATAAGCCATATAAAACTAATCAAAATATATGTAGTGACCGATATGATTATATATGGTTCGATACTAAGTTATATAACACTGTATGTATCGTCATACTAAAAATATATTCTTGTAATTTTATATAACTTTCTATATGATCTCATACAAATTAATATAAATTAAGAGTTAATTTCTCTACAGCTAAATAATTTTCACGTGATTTTTTTGCATATAAAATTTATATTAAAAAATGACGGGTACGATTTAGAAGACAAAAAAAGCAATAAAATTTTTATTTTATGTTATAAAATTTGGGACTTTAAAATTGTTCAAGCTACCCGAGTAAAAAAATTATATATAATCATATGTGGCATATATTACAATATATAATTAGACATGTGGTTATGTATATCTATATATAATTATATATGAGGTTTTTTCCGAAAAATTTTCCTTATATTATGCCATATATAATTTCATCTAATTAGATATCTGCCTTCATAATATTAGATATGGCATATATAATTATATATTACATAACATGGTTGATCTTATTGCATATATAGTTATATATAGAACTATATCTTAATATATATGGTGGCATTTTAGCAATATATAATTATATATGGTATCATTTAAACAATATATAATTATATATGGTGACAGTTAAACTAGATATTATCATATATGGTGCCATTTAAACAATATATGGTCATATATGGTACCTCATAAACCAAACCCGGTGAAAAATGTTCGTATATGTTCATATATGGTTTACACATATATGAAGAAATTCAAAAAATGAGGTAACACCTAAGTATATGTTCATATATGGACATATATGAACAAATACATTTATTAAATATATGCGAATACATGCGAACGTTGCTGTCCTTTATTATAAGGTTGTACGATAGATATAAATTTATGTATGACATTCAAATTATGCGCTACATATGTTCCTTTTTTTATTCATGGCATTAAATAAAATTCCATATTTATCCAAATATGAGTTCCTTTTACATATATGGAAAAATATATTCTTCGAAATATGTTCATATACAAGTCCCTTTTGCATAAATTGAATAACATATATTTTCATATTTGACCATATATGAGTGCGATTTCCATATATGAAATAACAGATGCTTCCGTATATGTCTGTATATGAAATTTTTTCCATATATGGAATCACATATACTTCCATATATGTTCATATAAAATCCATATATGTTCATAAAAAATCCATATTTGTTCATATGTGTCCATACATAAACCATATATGAACATGTTTGAGCGTATATGAACATTTTTCACCGGGAATCTTTAATTCAGTTCCAGATATGATAATATATGGTACTATATATAGTGCGATATATATTTATATATGGTGTTATTTAAGCTATATATTATCATATATGGTGCCATTCAAACCATATATTATCATATATGGTGCCATTCAAACCATATATTATCATATATGGTACCATTTAAACCATATATTATCATATATGGTGCAATTTCAACAATATATGCCCATATATGGTACCTCATGAACAATATTTTTAATACAGTTACACATATGATAATATATGCTACCATATATAGTGCCATATATATTTATATATGGTGTTATTTAAGCAATATATTACCATATATGGTGCCATTTAAACCATATGTTGTCATATATGTTGCCATTTCAACAACCCGAGTAAAAAAAATTATATATAATCATATGTGGCATATATTACAATATTTAATTAGACATGTGGTTATGTATATCCATATATAATTATATATGAGGTTTTTTCCGAAAAATTTTTCTTATATTATGCCATATATAATTTTATCTAATTAGATATCGGCCTTCATAATATTATATATGGCATTTATAATTATATATTACATAACATGGTTGATCTTATTGCATATATAGTTATATATAGAACTATATCTTAATATATATGGTGGCATTTTAGCAATATATAATTATATATGGTATCATTTAAACAATATATAATTATATATGGTGACAGTTAAACTAGATATTATCATACATGGTGCCATTTAAACAATATGTGGTCATATATGGTACCTCATAAACCAAATCTTTAATTCAGTTCCAGATATGATAATATATGGTACTATATATAGTGCGATATATATTTATATATGGTGTTATTTAAGCTATATATTATCATATATGGTGCCATTCAAACCATATATTATCATATATGGTGCCATTCAAACCATATATTATCATATATGGTACCATTTAAACCATATATTATCATATATGGTGCAATTTCAACAATATATGCCCATATATGGTACCTCATGAACAATATTTTTAATACAGTTCCACATATGATAATATATGCTACCATGTATAGTGCAATATATATTTATATATGGTGTTATTTAAGCAATATATTACCATATATCGTGCCATTTAAACCATATATTGTCATATATGATGCCATTTCAACAATATAGCTCATATATGGTACCTGATGAACGACATTTTTAATACAGATGCAGATATGATAATATATGCTACCATATATAGTCCCATATATATTGATATATGGTGTCATTTAAACAATATTAATATATAGACATATATGGTGTCATTTAAACAATATATTGTCATATATGGCACAATTTAAACAATATATGCTGGCAAACCGTTGGCGATGGTCGGTTATGCGTTGGCAGAACGTTGCATTAACTATCTTTGCAAAAAATAGATTTCAAAAAACATTTTTCAAAAAATTGAGAAAACTTTTTTAATATTTGCTTTTAAAAACATGAAATTTAACCCAGTCCACCAGATTGTCAGCCAAGACCTCTACACTCTAATCTAACGAGACTTGTTATAGATGTGTGATAGCTACAAATTAAATGAAAGATAAAAGCATTTCGAGCTAACTTATAAGCATCGAAAAAAGGTATTCCAGAAATTATTAAATGTATTTTAGAAAATTTTAATTGTATATCACAAAATATTATTTGCACTTCAGAAACTACAATATTACCCAAATTTAATTATTTATTTATTTATTTAGTTGTGTCCAGAAATAATGAAATCTATTTCAGAATTTCATAGCTAATAGAGAAAAATTTCTCAAATACATTTCATAATTTCGGAAATACGATTGATAATTTCTGAAATACAGTTTGATAATTTCTGAAATACAGTTGTGAATTTCGGAAATACAATTAATAATTTCTGAAACACAATTAATAAAACTGAACTTCAATTGACTAGTTCTGAAATACAATTCATAAATGTGAAAAATAATTGATGAGTTCTGAAACACAATTGATAAAACTGAAATTCAATTGATTATTTCTGAAATACAATTGATAAATCTTAAAACAATTAATACAATTGGAAATGGTGTAGAGCGTCAAAAAGATGTAAATAAAATTATTTTATTCAAAGATTTCAATTTAATAAAAAAATAAATATATAATTTTATAAAAAAATTTATAGAAAAAAAATTTTAATTTTATAAAAAGAAATTCATTTTGTAAAAGAAATGCATATTGAACTCGTTACCTTCTGAGTTTAAACCTTATTTTAACAAAATATTGTAATTTTTATACAATCAGTGCTCTGCCAGTCTATTATTTTTTGAACAGTTGGCAATATATGTCTGGGATCTTATTTAATCCCAAATAAAAAGAGATCTTACGTAGTACCCAAATACAATGCCGCATCTAATTTTATCTGTCATTTTTATGGATACTTTTAGATGTCAATCCCCAAATATATTGCTGTTTCTAATTCGATCTGCCATTTTAATACCGAAATAAATTGCTGGATCTAATTCGATGTGCCATTTTTCGGATCAAATTAGATCTAAGTTTATCCCCAAATATATAGCTAGATCTAATTCGATCTGCCACTTTTTCGGATCAAATTAGATATACGTTTATCCACAAATATATTGCCGGATCTAATTTGATCTGCCAAAATTGAGATCAAATTAGATCTAAGTTTATCCCCAAATATATAGCTGGATCTAATTGGATCCGCCATTTTTCGGATCAAATTAGATCTAAAAATATCCGCAAATATATAGCTGGATCCGCCAATTTTCGGATCAAAATAGATCTAGGTTTATCCCCAAAGATATCACTGGACCTCCCAATTTTGAGATATAACTTGATCTTAGTTTATCCCCATATATACAATGGGATCTAATACGATATCATTGGATACACCCAATTTTGAGATCTAATTGGATCAGCTAGATATTACAGCAGATCTTAAACAATATCAAATTGGATATAATTAGATATTGCGCGAGATCAATTTTTTTTACTCGGGAATATATGGTACCTGATGAACGACATTTTTAATACAGATGCAGATATGATAATATATGCTACCATATATAGTCCCAAATATATTGATATATGGTGTCATTTAATATATAGACACCCGGTGAAAAATGCTCATATACGCTCAAACATGTTCATATATGGTTTATGTATGGACACATATAAACAAATATGGATTTTTTATGAACATATATGGATTTTATATGAACATATATGGAAGTATATGTGATTCCATATATGGAAAAAATTTCATATACAGAAATATATGGAAACATCTGTTATTTCATATATGGAAATGGCACTCATATATGGACAAATATGAAAGTATATGTTATTCAATTTATGCAAAAGGGACTTGTATATGAACATATTTCGAAGAATACATTTTTCCATATATGTAAAAGGAACTCATATTTGGATAAATATGGAATTATATTTAATGCCATGAATAAAAAAGGAACATATGTAGCGCCTAATTTGAATGTCATACATATGTAAATTTATATCTATCGTACAACCTTATAATAAAGGACAGCAACGTTCGCATGTATTCGCATATATTTAATAAATATAACATAACATAACATATACTTAGATGTTACGTCATTTTTCGGATCCATACATATATGGTTGAACCATAAATGTTCATATATGGACATTTTTCACCGGGTAGTTAAGCTAATTTTAATTCTAACCCCCATTAACAATAAACAAATAACCTGAAGTTAACACAAACTGAATGTTAGAAAATTCAAATTTGTATGGAATTTGACATCTGTAACTCTAAGTTAGCTCAAACTTTAGGTTCCCGCCCGGTGAAAAATGTGCATATACGCTCAAACATGTTCATATATGGTTTATGTATGGACACATATAAACAAATATGGATTTTTTATGAACATATATGGATTTTATATGAACATATATGGAAGTATATGTGATTCCATATATGGAAAAAATTTCATATACAGACATATATGGAAGCATCTGTTATTTCATATGCATGTATTCGCATATATTTAATAAATGTATTTGTTCATATATGTCCATATATGAACATATACTTAGGTGTTACCTCATTTTTTGAATTTCTTCATATATGTGCAAACCATATATGAACATATACGAACATTTTTCACCGGGCATATATGGTATCATTTAAACAATATATTGTCATATATGGCACAATTTAAACAATATATGGTGAAATTTGGTACCACATCAACATTTTGAATACAATTCCATATATGGTTTAATTTGAATAATGTAAAACTATGTATGGCGCTATAAAAAATATTATCAGATATGTTACTTCATTAACAATATTTATAATACAGTGTCATATATTGTAATATATGTATATCATTCAATATATATTGATGTATGGTAATGGTACAATAATTCCAATATCAGTTGAGATACAATTTGTGGGTCCATATCAACAATTTGTTCACGTACATTTAACATATATATATGTACATTTAAGTTATAATTTAAAAACACTTTATAAAGTTAAATAGTTCCATAAACCTCGTCTAACTGTATAGAATGTTTATGAATATACGATTTAATATATAATAATTACAACTACAAATTGGTGCCATTATCTAAAATTTAATTTAATGTTAACTTATAATCAGGCACCCGATATTAATACTTTTAAAACGTTTTATTTTGTTTTTTCCTCAATAAAAAAAAATCACTTGTGTACAAATGAATTTATTTTTCTTGATGGATATTTTGTTTTCATCAATTTTTTTATTTTTTGTTTTCTTTTCGAAAACAAAATTTAAAAAATATCCGTACTGATATTTTCAGGAAAGTTGAGAATTATTTTTATTTTGTACTGAGGAAAAAACAAAAAAAAAACGTTTTTTTTGTATTGAGGAAAAAACAAAATAAAACGTTTTAAAACGTTTTTTTTAGTTTTTTCTGATTACAATTACATATAAATTTTGTAAAAATTCTTAAAACAACATTCATATAGACATATTTCTGCATCAAATGATATAAACCTTTGCGTTATTAAAAAGTAATAAAAATTTCCGCCGAAAAGACTTCTACAAAGCATGATAATCAGCGATTAACATTCTGCAAGCAAATATGTTGATGCAAAACTATTCCTTTTGACAAAATTTTTTGTCGTGATTTTTTGTTTTTGCAATCTAACTAGCTAATTTTGGTATAGGATATATGTATTATAGTCCCTAGATTATGGATTTTAAAGAACCCCACTTAAAAAATTGCAAACCAATGGCGGAACGCGAAAAAAAACTTTATGGTACAAAAAATGAATTAAAAATTGTTATCAGAAATTTACATTCTGCAAACAAATACACTGATGGAAAAAATTTCCTTTTTGTAAAATTTTTTTTGCGAATTTTTTTTGCAAACTAACCACCAAACTTTGATATGAGAATATTGGTATTATAGTCCCAAGATTATGAATTTTAAAAATCCGCACTTAAAAAATTGCAAAAAAATCGCGGAACGCGAAAAAAAGCTTTTTGGTACAAAAAATAAATTTAAAAACTCAGTCAGCGATTTACATTCTGCAAACGAATATGTTGATGCAGAAATTTTCCTTTTTGCAAAATTTATTTTTCGCGAAATTTTTTGCGTACGAACTACCAAACTTTGGCATAAGATATGGGTATCATAGTCCCAAATTTATGAATTTTAAAAAACCGCACTCAAAATTTTTTAAACTTAATCAGCGATTAACATTCTGCTATACATATGTTACATACATATACATATGTATATTGATGCAAAACTATTCCTTTTTGTAAAATTTTTTTTCCCAATTTTTTTTGTTTTTGCAATCTAACCAGATAATTTTGGTATAGGATATAGGTATTATAGTCCCTAGGTTGTGAGTTAAAAAAAACCGCTCTTAAAAATTTGCAAAATAATGGCGGAACGCGAAAAAATGCTTTATGGAAAAAAAAATAAATTAAAAAACTCAGTCAGCGATTTACAATCCTCAAAAGAATATGTTGATGGAAAAATGTTCCTTTTTGCTAAATTTTTTTTCGCGAAACTTTTTGCATACTAACCACCAAACTTCGGCATAAGATATGGGAATTATTGTCCTAAGGTTAAAAATTTAAAAAAACCGCACTCAAAAAAATGCAAAATATTGGCAGAATGCGAAAAAAGCCTTTATGATACAAAAAAATAGTTAAGAAACCTAATCAGCAATTTATATTCTGCAAAAGAATACATTAATGGAAAAAAAATTTTTTTGCAAATTTTTTTTGGCAATTTTTTTTTTGCGAACTAATTACCAAACTTTGGTATGAGATATGGGTATTATGGTCCCTAGGTTATAAATTTTAAAAATCTGCACTTAAAAAATTGCGAATTAATGGCGGAATGCGAAAAAGGTTTCATGGTGCAAAAATTTAATTAGAAAACTTATACAGCGATTCCATTCCGAAAATGAATAATATCAGTGCAAAATGCTGGTCAATTGGCAAACATTTTAGCAAAAAAAAAAAATATTTGCAACATATGTTTGTATGTATATACCGCTCAACAGTTCACTCTAGGATATTATATGATTTTCTACAGATTTGAAACCAAAAACCATAATAGTATCTCCACCATAAAAATAAAACAAAAATTTTAAAATTCTATTCATATTTTTGTACTTAGTACAAAGATGAAAAACAAAAAAAAAAAAAACGTTTTTTAAAACGTTTTAAAAAGTTTTATTTTTTTATCAATTTTTTTATCTTTGATATTTATACCTAAAGATATTTTTCGAATTTCAACTTGAGGGATATTTTTGTTTTAAAGTACATTTGAAATTTTTTGTTTTCGATTGAGAAATAAAAACATTTTGAACTTTAGTGATATTTATTTTTGATAAAAACAAAAAAAAACGTTTTCTGGTGCCTGCTTATAATAAAATAAAAATGTATTTCCTAAAAATAAAAATATAGTGTTAATTAATGTTAATGTACAATAGGTTTAAGTTTAACATCCCAGACAGAAAAATATAATTCGGCACAATGCTGGCAAACCGTTGGCGATGGTCGGTTATGCGTTGGCAGAACGTTGCATTAACTATCTTGGCAAAAAAATAGATTTCAAAAAACATTTTTGAAAAAATTGAGAAAACTTTTTTTAATATTTGCTTTTAAAACATGAAATTTAACCCAGTCTACCAGATTGTCAGCCAAGACCTCTACACTCTAATCTAACGAGACTTGTTATAGATGTGTGATAGCTACAAATTAAATGAATGATAAAAGCATTTCGAGCTAACTTATAAGCATCGAAAAAAGGTATTCCAGAAATTATTAAATGTATTTTAGAAAATTTTAATTGTATATCACAAAATATTATTTGCACTTCAGAAACTACAATATTACGCAAATTTAATTATTTATTTATTTAGTTGTGTCCAGAAATAATGAAATCTATTTCAGAATTTCATAGCTAATAGAGAAAAATTTCTCAAATACATTTCATAATTGCGGAAATACGATTGATAATTTCTGAAATACAGTTTGATAATTTCTGAAATAAAGTTGTGAATTTCGGAAATACAATTAATAATTTCTGAAACACAATTGATAAAACTGAACTTCAATTGACTAGTTCTGAAATACAATTCATAAATGTGAAAAATAATTGATGAGTTCTGAAACACAATTGATAAAACTGAAATTCAATTGATTATTTCTGAAATACAATTGATAAATCTTAAAACAATTAATACAATTGGAAATGGTGTAGAGCGTCAAAAAGATGTAAATAAAATTATTTTATTCAAAGATTTCAATTTAATAAAAAAATAAATATCCGGTGAAAAATCTCCATATATGAACATTTATGGTTCAACCATATATGTATGGATCCGAAAAATTAGGTAACACCTAAGTATATGTTCATATATGGACATATATGAACATATACATTTATTAAATATATGCGAATACATGCGAACGTTGCTGTCCTTTATTATAAGGTTGTACGATAGATATAAATTTATGTATGACATTCAAATTAGGCGCTACATATGTTCCTTTTTTTATTCATGGCATTAAATAAAATTCCATATTTATCCAAATATGAGTTCCTTTTACATATATGGAAAAATGTATTCTTCGAAATATGTTCATATACAAGTCCCTTTTGCATAAATTGAATAACATATACTTTCATATTTGTCCATATATGAGTGCCATCTCCATATATGAAATAACAGATGCTTCCATATATGTCTGTATATGAATTTTTTTCCATATATGGAATCACATATACTTCCATATATGTTCATATAAAATCCATATATGTTCATAAAAAATCCATATTTGTTCATATGTGTCCATACACAAACCATATATGAACATGTTTGAGCGTATATGAACATTTTTCACCGGGTATATAATTTTACAAAAAAATTTATAGAAAAAAAATCTTAATTTTATAAAAAGAAATTCATTTTGTAAAAGAAATGCATATTGAACTCGTTACCTTCTGAGTTTAAAACTTATTTTAACAAAATATTGTAATTTTTATACAATCAGTGCTCTGCCAGTCTATCATTTTTTGAACAGTTGGCAATATATGTCTGGGATCTTATTTAATCCCAAATAAATTGAGATCTTACGTAGTACCCAAATATAATGCGGCATCTAATTTTATCTATCATTTTTATGGATGCTTTTGGTTGTCAATCCCCAAATATATTGCTGTTTCTATTCGATCTGCCATTTTAATACCGAAATAAATTGCTGGATCTAATTCGATCTGCCATTTTTCTGATAAATTTAGATCCAAGTTTATCGCCAAATATATTGCTGGATCTAATTTGATCTGCCATTTTTCAGATCAATTTATATCTAAGTTTATCCACAAATATATTGCTGGATCTAAATCGATGTGCCATTTTTCGGATCAAATTAGATCTAAGTTTATCCCCAAATATATAGCTAGATCTAATTCGATCTGCCACTTTTTCGGATCAAATTAGATATACGTTTATCCACAAATATATTGCGGGATCTAATTTGATCTGCCAAAATTGAGATCAAATTAGATCTAAGTTTATCCCCAAATATATAGCTGGATCTAATTAGATCCGCCATTTTTCGGATCAAATTAGATCTAAAAATATCCGCAAATATATAGCTGGATCCGCCAATTTTCGGATCAAAATAGATCTAGGTTTATCCCCAAAGATATCACTGGACCTCCCAATTTTGAGATATAACTTGATCTTAGTTTATCCCCATATATACAATGGGATCTAATACGATATGATTGGATACACCCAATTTTGAGATCTAATTGGATCAGCTAGATATTACAGCAGATCTTAAACAATATCAAATTGGATATAATTAGATATTGCGCGAGATCTATTTTTTTTACTCGGGTATAGAAATTTCAATATCAATTTAATAGCCGGTATGCATAAAAAGTATACTTACTATTAGACAATGTTATATAAAATCAGATATGTTTATATCGAATTTAATGTAATTTGATGTGCTGCATATGGACAAATCTCGGATCAAACTGTATCAAATTATATCTTATTTGATATAATTAGACACAAGTAGATGACCCATTTTTCGGATCAAGTTGTATGTCGTTGTATATGGGGACTTATCAAATAAGATATAATTATATATGACATCATATTAAGATTTTTACCCGGGATATTATATTAAAGAGCATATCCCAAGTAAAAAAGATTTGATATAGTCATATATTATCATATAAAATTTTGTATAATTATATATTGGAACATATATACCAAGATATAATTATATAAAAAACGAAATTATATCCTAAATATATAACTATATCTTGTTATATATTGCACAATATATACCGCAACATATTACAATATCCAAGACCTACATATAGTTACATATGTCTCATATAATTATGTATAATTGTATCGAATTATATACCATTATATCTAGTTGGATATGAAAACATTATATTTGATATATTTGGATGAGGACAAAATCCGGATAAAACTGTATCAAACCATATTTAATTCCATCAAATTAGATCTAATTGTGTCAAATTAGATATAATATGATCATAATATGATCTAATTTGATACAATTAGATGTTCTCATTTTTCGGATATAATTGTATATAATTACAAAAGTCATATAATTTTTTTTAGTAGGGATGGCATCATTTTAAAATGTTGCATAAAATAGTGTTATTACTTTCAATTTCGTATTTGTTTGCAAAATGTTTATTAAAAAATTTAATTTTCCTGGAAAATCGTTTTTGCAAATATTTCTTAAACTATAGCTAACTTAAACATGTTATGGCCATATTCGTGATTTTATTTACGATTACAGCCAAGCTATCAAGTTATTTTACTGTTTTTAAATCACTGTATTATCTACATCCAGTAAAGAATATAGAATACTTGCATGAACTGCGTTGAAAACGGAATAGAGTGTCCAAAATGAATTAAAATTAAAAGGGGTTTATAAGTAAAAAAGTAATGGTTTTAAACATTGACGGAATTTACAGTTCGTATTATCTTAAGTAGTAAATTAACATTTATAGTAAATTTTACAACTTTATATGGGTTGCTAACGTTAGCACTTAAAATATAAATTCCTTCAGTATTAGCATAAACGAGTAAAAAGATAGGGCATGCTGACTATATGATACCCTATAACGGTCTGGTTAAAAAACAACTCATGTTCTGAATTGATTGAAATTAACTTGTGTCAAAATTTGTCTATAAAATTATAATCGTAAGAAAGTTTTATTTTACCTTGTTCGGTGCATTTATGAAAGAACCGGAAATATAGTCCATATGGGCGATAGATCCAAATATATGTAGATCAATTCTATCTAGAAATAACAGGCTTTGTACTTTGGCATATTTGGGTCAGCGTAAGAATTTTCGTTAAAATATCTTGGTATTTGCCATCTGCAGCATGCGAAAAACCGAAACAAGAACCAATTTTAGCCAAAATCAATATTCTTCGTCCATGGGCCGTCCTTAGTCAGTGTACTAAATTTCATCGAAATATCTTAATATCTGCGACCAGTAGCGTGCGCACAAAAATTATATGGACTGAGAGACAGACGGACGGACAGACAAGCATCGTTCAATGGAAAAAAGAAATTGATTCTGAGTCAATAGGTACACTAGAAGCTGCGTCTAGGTCCAAAATTTTCTGGCATTGCAAACATTATAACAAACATATTACACATTGTCTACATCGTGGTGCAGGGTATAAATACAAATTTTACAGTGGGTGACAATACAAAGAATACTTCAAAAAAAATCGTTTTCAACTTGATTGATTAGTGGTAGAATTTTGGGTATAGAAATGGATTACTTCTTTATTGATCTGATAATTTTTATCATTTTTATAAACAAGTCTAATATGAACCGATACTTGCCATAATCAATAAACATTTTCTTTTGGCCGATGTGAGTCAGCAAAAAATATTTCATTAAAACTTCTTCATGTTTGCGACCTTTAGCGTGGGAGCAAGCTAAATTTGGGGATACTTTTATACGGGCACCAGGTCTAAAGATGGACTGGTTTTAAAAAAAATGAACAGGCTTCGTCAATGGGCTCTTGTGAATGAGAGTATCAAATGCATTTAAATATCTTCGTATTTGCGACCTTTAGCGTGCAAGCATCCCAATTGTTGTGAAACCTTTATATGGCCACTAGGTCTAAAGATGGACTGATTATAATGAAAATCAACAGGCATCGTCCTTGGGCCGATATAAAGTGGTGTACCAAATTTCATTAAAATATTTTAATATTAGAGTGGGCACAAAAATCCACAGACACAGAGGCGGACCGAAAATCATAGTTAAATCGAACCAAAAAGTGATTTTGAGTCGATCCGGTCTACTTAAAGTTGGGTCCAATATTTTTTAATGTTACAAACATAAGCAAAAATTTATTATACCTCATCTACAAAATAGAACAAAATAGCTAAACTTCAGAAAAGATATTAAAAGTTTTAAGTTTTATGATTTTAGCAAAACTTTGGGAACTTTTAGCATGTTGAAGTTGGAAACAAAGCTGAAATTTTAGGGTTCAGTATTCCGTTGACTATTTATTACTTTTCACCTCTGCTTTATAACATTATAATCATGCGCGGTTTAAAGGGGGGAATGGAAAAACGGAAATCGAAAATGAAAAAAGGAAAGAAAAAAGGAAAAAGAAAAAGAAAAGAAAAAAGGGAAAGGAAAAGGGAAAAGAAAATAGGAAAAAAATGAAAACAGGAAGTAATATAGAAACAAAAGTTTTTCCAAAGTCCAAAACTGTTCTAAAGCAATTTAACAAAAAGTCTACCCTATACTCAAATGTACCAGTTACCAAAAAAATTACAAACTATTTAATCAAATACACAGAAAAAACTAAAAACGAATTTTAACAACGAAATTGATTATAACAATTAAAATTTTAATTGATTTTGCACCTATCACTCAATTGATACTATTAACTACTAAAAATTGTATACGATTAATTGAAACAAATTTCGATTAAAGTAGTAATAATATCAATTAAAATATTAATTGAAAATAATAAAAATAATATGACATTGTAAAAAATTGTGTGTTTATATATTTGGAGTACTGCATATGTGTTTGTTTTGTTTGTGAACTGCAAAGGTTTTGGTTCTTCTGCATACAGTTTAAGAAAAAAAGTTTGGGAATTATACAACACATAATTATGTAACAAATATTTACAAATTATTTAAAAGTCAATTAAAATATTAATTGATTCAATTAAATACTTGTTTAGAAACAATTTTTTTTTTACCCCTACGTTCATAAACGGTTTGTAGAATTATAGGATGTTTATTGAACAAATTTTGTATGAAAATGACGTTATGTAAACCTGCTATAACTTTACAAAGCATTTATGAATTGAGGGTTTAATATATATTTAATTAGATATTTAAGGCAGTGTTGCCATTTCAGTGCTTTTCGGATATTTTTTGGTGATTTTTTCCTTCCCGCACCCGGTGATTTTACTCTGCACTGCAAATACCCGTTTAAAAAAGCGAGTATTTGCAGTGCTTTTTCAGATTTCTGGCAGTGCTTTTAGTGTTTTTTGTACAGTTTATATTTTTGGTATTTGTTCTCGTTTTTTAAAATTTTTCTGGAATTTTCTGTCAAAGTTGAAAAAATAATACGAACTATACAAGGAATACATTTTTTCACAATGTTTACATTAACAATTTTAAATAGCAACTTCGTTATATTTAAACATAAAAATTTTTAAATATTAGTTTGGTACCTCTTTTTTTTGGTTATTTTTTTAACCTTTTTACACGATTTTACAAAGCTAAAACGTGTTTTATATTTCTTTATTAAAATTAAAAAAAAACGAGTAAAAAGGTTAAAGTCGGGCATGCCGACTATACAATACCCTACACCAGTCTGGTGTATTGTTTGGATCCGAAATTCGAATGGGTTAAAATGGGGCTTATGTCAAAATTTTCTATAATGTGAGCCAGCGCACCAAATTTCATTAAAATATCTTAATATTTGCGACCTGCAGTTTGTAACCAAGCCAATTTTGGGGGGACCCTTATATGGGCACTAGGTCTAAACATTGACCGATGTTCACCAAAATCAATAGGCTTCGTCCTTGGGCAAACATAGGTCTATGTACCAAATTTCATCAAAATATCTTAATATTTGCGACCTGCAGCGTATAAACAGTATAATTTTGGTAGGACCCTTATATGGGCACTAGGTCTAAACATAGACCGATGTTCATCAAAATCAATAGGCTGCGTTATTGGGCCAACATAGGTCTGTGTACCAAATTTCATCAAAATATCTTAATATTTCCGACCTGCAGCGTATAAACAGTATAATTTTGGTAGGACCCTTATATGGGCACTAGGTCTAAACATGGACCGATGTTCACCAAAATCAATAGGCTGCGTTACTGGGCTAATGTAGGTCTGTGTACCAAATTTCATCAAAATATCTTAATATTTACGACCTGCACCGTATAAACAGTATAATTTTGGTAGGACCCTTATATGGGCACTAGGTCTAAACATGGACCGATGTTCACCAAAATCAATAGGCTGCGTTATTGGGCTAACATAGGTCTGTGTACCAAATTTCGTCAAAATATCTTAATATTTACGACCTGCAGCGTATAAACAGTATAATTTTGGTAGGACCCTTATATGGGCACTAGGTCTAAACATGGACCGATGTTCACCAAAATCAAACTTGTTCGTCCTTGGGCCAACATAGGTCTGCGTACCAAATTTCATCAATATATCTTAATAGTTGCGACCTGTAGAGTGCGCACAAAATTGCATGGACAGACAGACAGACGGACGGACGGACGGACAGACATCATTAAATCGAAATAAAAAAAAATTCTGAACCGATCGGTATCCTATAAGGTGGGTCTACGACCAATATTTTTTGGTGTTACAAACATCAGCACAAACTTATAATACCCTGACCACATAGTGGTGTAGGGTATAATGAATACCGTGCTTTTTATCCCATTTTTGGTAAATTTTTACCCTTTTTACCAGTTTTTATAATGCTCACGCTGCTTTCCTGCCTTCAAGAGTTGGCAACACTGATTTAAGGTTAATAATTTTTTCTGTGTATGAGAAAAAGAATACACAAATGACGAAGTACTTAAGTAAACTTTTTTCTGCTAATTTTCATTAAGAAAAAAACTACAAATGAATACGTTTATGTAAATTTTCCTAAAGAAAATTTGGGATATTTTTCGTATGAGACCTTTTTTTTATGAAAAATTTGTCATCCTATATAAAAGAAATTTTTTAAAAATTAACTTTAACTAAAAATCAGTTGTGATACTTTTTTTGATAAGAAATTTTTTTTATAGAAAATCATATAACTGTAAAAATCAAAGATTCTATATTTAGGCCGAAGACTTTAAAAACTACATTTTGAGAGTAACATTAGAAATTTGTTCCCCTTTTCTCATGAAAAAATTCACTCGAATTTGAACTTTAAATGTCTCAAATGGTTATTTAGATTGTGAATGGAAACATGTTTTTATTTTATATTTTATTTATTTATTATATTTTATTTTTATTATATTTTATTTATTTTTTTTTTTTTTTTTATTTGTACAACAAACACAAAAAATCTATTTTTCACCGGATAATTAAATTTAAATAAAAAATTTTGAAAAAAATTATTGAGGAAACGTTTTTGTAAATAAATATTTTTTTCAGGTAGGGACTCTTATTCCCCAGACTCTAGAATTATTTCTCTTTTGAAACTATCGAGTATATTTAAACTTAAAATATAATCATAATTTTTAGTTTTTTTACTTCGGTATGCAATAATAGTATAGATAAATTTTTACGTCTGTGAAGACAAACATTTTTTAATAGGAATTTGATCGAGATCAGAGGATTTTCTATATAAAAAAAATTTAAATAAATAGGATTTAATTATAAAATATTAAAAATTATTTGTGCTCTTGAAATCTATGGAGGTTAAGTCTCATTTGGGTATAATAATGTATTTTTATATACGAAGATTTTCTAGGATTAAAAAAAATTGTAATTTTTTCTTTCACTCATCATTTTTACAATTTTAAAGTTTCTAAAACTAGATACTATAATGAGTAATATTTTGTATGAAAATTGCAAAACCACTAGATTTGCCTCAAAATATTAAAAAATCGAAATTTCAACCAAACTTTACATGGAAATTAAAGTTTTTCTTACATGAAAAACTGTGTTTTTTTAACAGTTAACAACAGTTTTCCTCATAAAAGAATCAATAAAATTTATGTTAATATTTCGATTTGTTTTCATATCTAATATTTACACAAATTTGATACAAATTATTGTTCACTAAAGACAAAATGTAAACCCATTGATTATTGTGAAAAATAATTTTATTTTTATGGAGAATAACAGTTGTTTCACGTGAAACACAAACCACTTTCCCAAAAAACATTCTATATACAGCAACTACTCGACAATCTGAATACCGTTAATACCAACATTATGTACTTCATAATTTTTATAAAACTCTTTTTAATGAAACTTTTTTATTGGGTGTATGACATTTTTTATAAATAATATTAAATTTCTCTTAAAACTTTATGAAAAACTGCATTAAGAACTGCTAACTTATCGTAAAACAACACTTTACCATAAAAAATAAAAAATGCCCTGTTGGCAGTACGTCTCCAATATACACAAATTGCCTGCACTTGTATGTGGCAACATTTGCGAAAAGGTGACACGGAGGAAATAAGAAGATAAACAAAAAAAATCTAAAGTAGAATGTTTGTATATGTCTGTTTGATCACTTCTGAAAGTATTCATATAGAGACGATCTGACAATAAAAATATAAACAATAATACAATTTAATGGAAAATCACTGATGAAGCCTGTCCATAAAAAAGACAGAAACTGGATCTAGTCTGATTTGCAAATTTAATGTGTTTATAACTTTTGAAGAAAAGGTTTATTCTTCTTCTTAACCTCAAATCTACTAAATTAGAATTAATAAAAATACATATTAATTACAATATTAATTGTAATTGGTCTATAGGACGAGTTTGAAAACACAACACTTTACCATAAACTGAGTTTAGTTCTTAATCAAAGTTATGAATGTCAAATTTATATGAAAATATCTGTGGTTAATGTTTAACCTTAGTTATGTTGGAAATAATCTACTCGCACTAAATAAATTAAAATATTCAATGGACGAATTCCATTCATTAATTAAATGTAGAAATGCATAGATGACTTTTATATCGTAAAATGTATTTCAAGAATCAGGAGGATTTCCTGTACGGTCGAATTAACCGAGTTCTGTAAAATAAATATCCTGAAAATCTAAGTGGTTTTCTACGGAAGAGTCCTTACAATTTGAGTAATATTTATATAAGGGTCTTTTAAAGTTCATGCATGAAGTTCTTAGAATCTAAAAGTTATCGTAATAAATTGTTGTTAGAATCTTAAATTTTTTTAAGAGATTTCCTCAGAATCCCAAATATTGTATTTTCCAAAAATGTAAATCCCTATAATCTTAAAATTAAACATGTTCGAAGTTACTATTCGGCATTGGGAGAAGTTTTTTTCACAAAATAAATGAAAATTTTTTTAAATTTTATGAAAAGTTTTATATATTTTATGAATCCTTTCAATAAATAAATTGATATTTGTCACAACATTTAATGAAAAATTCTTTTAATTCAATGGAAAGTCTGAATGGTCGAGTTCCAGTGAAACTTCATTGGCTTTATGTAAAAATTTATTAATATCATTCAAAATAAATTTTAGGTTTTTATACGGATATGCTTACTTTTGCATTTTTTATTTTTAAAGAGAAGCAAAACTCAAGAAATTCGTAACATAATTGATATGCAACCTTCTTTGGAAAGAATATAGAGAACAGATAAAAGGTAGTGAAATACCTATTTAAAAAAATAAAACCATAATTTTAATTTTTTAGCCCCATTCATTAAAAGGAATATTTTGATAACCAGAACTAATAACGATTTTTGTCTTAAATGTAACTTACGAAATTTTGTTTGAAAATTTTTTGCTTAAGTCAAATTTTAGAAAAAATTAATTCTTAGTTTTGGCCCATAAGCATTTGTTCTAAAAAAATTACAAAAGGTTTTCTTTACTTCCGAAAACTTACTCAATTTCTGCCTAAACCGAATTGCGAATTTTGTAAAATGTAACTACCCTACGGGGAAAGGGACCGGTCCCAGATGACATGCAGGATAGGTCCCAAGGGGGCGGAGACCGGTCGTTGATCGGTCTTTTTGTTTGAAAGAGACATATCACTTTAACATGTCGAAATGACCAATTGGCACAGTTTAGACACCTTGTGACAGTAAGGTGGTGTGTCTAAAAATAGCTTTTAAAATAAACTAATAAAAAATTAAGAATTAAAAATAATCTACTTGGCGTCGAAGTAGGGCTTGATAACACAACCTCCTGCTTGTAAGGCAAACGCTCTACCGTCTGAGCTAATGTTGCTTATGCGTGATGGCTGGCTGATGGTAAAGTTATATATTTTTCGTTTCTGTTCAAATAAAAAAGAAAAAGAAAAAACAAACACTACAAGCAAATAAAAAAAAATGGTAAAGAAAAAAATAGAAGAGAAAACTACATTAACACGCACACACATATAGTGGAAGTGCCTTCAGTATGCCCCCGATTGACCAGTCACGGGATAGGTCCTTTAATGGCAGTTGACTCGTTTTTTTGCGTTGGCCATAATTAAATTAAAAAATCAATTAAAAATTAGAAAATTACCTCAAAAACTCTGATAATATAAATAAAAACTTAAAAAAATTCCCTTAAGTTAAACTAAACACCTTTAACATTAAAAAACGTTAAAAATACAAAACTTAAATTTTTTGAGCAAAAAATTATAAAAATTTAAAATAAGAGCTAAAATAAGCAAATCGTAAAGAAATAAAGTTCAAAATAAATAAAAGAGTAAAATAAAAAAATATTTTAAAAAATATGCCGCGAATTTTATTTATTATTTCGGTATTGGTCAAGTTTTTTAAAAGCAACAGTGAAAGTATCGAATCAAAAAATACTTAGAAAATTAATTCATTCTCTTTGGTTCATATTTGTACTAATTTAGTAATTTGCCTTCGGTGGACCGGTCACGGGATAGGTCCTTGGAGGGCAATTGACTCCTCATTCCCCGTAGGGTAGTATTTATTTTTGCACACACAGGTAGTCAATACACAGGTAGACACAAAATTCTGAATAGAACAATAACTGAGCAAAAATGGGTTAACAGGTGGTTAATTACACTATGCGACAGTCAAAATCGAGATGGGATGAAACCAACGGGAAATGTTATATCGGTCAAAAACAAGTTATACGCGTCACGGCGTTTCGCTGGGTCACGTCTAGGAATCGAGATATATCTTTTTTTTGACATAACCCGACAACCACTAGTCCGATTTTGCTCAAACAATTTTAAAAAAATTAAAAATTACAATTCCTTTAATCTGTTCATATAACGTTTTTCTATATACTCAACAGTTTTGCCGGTAAAAATAAATTTTGGTTCAATTTCCTGCCCGTAATTAATTAATGATCTATAAATGTCAATGCATTATATTTTAGAATCGAGACCCGGAGATTAAATTGGCCATTTCAAAACACTTTTTTTATTGTAGATTAATGTTGTATTTTTTTGTTTTTGTGCCCAGATTATAGGCTTGATTTTCTCCAAATGAGAATTAATTTTCCACGGAATATACACAGAGGGAATTTTACTGGACGAGTTTTAATGAAATTTTTCAGTAAAGTTTCTTCACAATAAAAATGAAAAATTTATTAAATTTGATGAAAAAGTTTCATATGTTTTATAAATCCAGTTTTAATGAAACTTTTTCATTGACTGTGTGAAACTTTTAATAAATAAAATGAAAATTTTCACAAAATTTTATGAAAAATTCCATTAATTCAATGAAAAGTTTCAATGGACGACTTCCAGTGTAACTTCATTGGTTTTGTGCAAAATTTCATTAATATCATGTAGATAATTCTCTCAGTGTATGTATCAATTAGGACATTTTTTTATCCTATTTCGGTTACTATAAAATTTATTATATAAACTTCGCTACCCTTTATTATATAAATTCCTTGTCCCCAGGAAACCGAACGTAACTCTTTTAATTGGTAATTTGGGATCTAGATTTTCCCCTTGTTTGTCTCGCAAGTATTACTCCGGTTTGGCTTTCTTAATTGATCCTGGACACATCAAGGGAAAAAAGAGTATATTGGATCTTCTACATCATTTTCAATTGTATTTCGGAAATTATCACTTTATTTCAGATTATCAATTGTGTTTCAAATTTATTAATTATGTTTTAGATTTATTAATTGTATTTCAGAAATTATTAATTGTATTCCAGAAGTTACCCAGTCAGAAAAATACAAACGGGAAAGCGGTGGCAAAGCACTTTAACAGGTGGTACAAGTATTGGCAAAAAGTGCTTTCCCATTCCCAAAATGATAACATCATTAGACAAAAGGACCGGTTGTTCAAAAAGCGCCGGAAAAGCACTGGAGGAACAAAATTTTTAAACGTTGGCAAAACGCTGGCAAAACCAATAAATAGGTGGTCTGGAAATATATTTTCCAAAACAAAATTAAAAAAAAGTTCATATGTATTTTTTTGACCCTGCCGTGATTTGAACCCAAGCCGTCAGATTGGCAGACGATTGCTCTACCCACTGAGCTAACGAGACATATAATATTTAATGGCTAAACACATAAATGAGTGATAATAGCTGGACAACTACTGGCTGTGCCAGTAGTCAATAGTGCCAGTACTAGCCAAAATGCTAGTACTGGCAAACAATTTTTTGTAACTAGTATGCCAGTGTTGAGAGGGCAAAAAAAAAGTTGGTCTTGAAGGAGCTTTCCCACAAATAAAAAAATTGATTTTATAAAACAAAAAAAAATTTAAATTAAAAAAAATCCCAAAAAATTTTTTTGCTTGCAATCGGATTTGAACTCGGAACCTTCCGACTACAAACATTTTTTAACGAAGCGTCAGCATTTTTATAAAATCATTGGTTTTCCAGTGAATTGATTTTATTTATTGATTTATTGTATGTTAAGGTTGTTCACAAGGGGTGTGCTATTTGTTGTATTGTTGTATGGTCCTAAGAAAAAACAGAGTTGTTAAAATTTAAATAGAAAAATACCAGATCTGAGAATAGGACGATACAAAATTTTTACGTATGTTTTGTGTGCTAACAGATAGAAAACCCAATAGAAAATCGTTGTTAAAGTCAAGTAAAAATTTTAACAAATCTGTTTTTTGTTAGAACGATACAATGTATTTATATTTGAAACATGTTACAAAGTGGTTTCCCAAAAAATTTACATAATTTTTGGACTTAACTCAAAATCATCAAACTCTAAAATTAGAAAAATTTTAATTTTGTTAAGGTTTCCAATATATTGTCACCCAGTGTATAACACATAATAAAAGATATAAATCATAAAATATAAAACAGAAAATATAAAAAATAAATCATAAAATAAATGGAATAATTTATTGCAAAATATATTAATGTATTCCAAAACGGTAAATTATCATCTTGCTGCTATATGTATATTGCTTAACAAAGAACAGTAAGTATAAACCAGAGTAGGGTTGTGTGCCGCACATTACGGACACAGTACACAAGCATATTGGTTGTGTTGAAAACACATACGCTATTCTCTGCTTTTAGTGTTTGCATTTATACACACAACCCGAATTCGGTACGCTACGGGTGTGAATATGTGTTGAAAGTACAGTATATAATCGTAACATTTGCTTTCGTCATCAGACAATCGTTGTGAACCGCATTCGGTTTGTGTACAAACACACAATCGCTAAAACAATAGATAGGATATGTGTTCCTTAACCGTACCCTACATGTTGTGTACAGTTTATTTTCCTACTCTGATATAAATATACAGGTTACACTAGGGTACTGCAAACTTGTATGCAGGAAAAAAAATTATTACTTATTGACCATGTCTCCCTCAGAAACATTTATTTGGGCGTAAAACTAAATCTCCCAAAAAATTAGGATAATTGGATATTGCGAAGAAATGCCGCATCGGCTGTGAAATTAAAAAAAACAGATTATAAGGCGAAAATAGCATGGATGGGCACTAGACCGTACCACCTTACAGGCAAAAAAAAAGTGCGCGGTACACCTTCAAATATAAAGTATTTTTGCAAGGCAATTCATTTCATTTGTTCAGTCTAGGGAAATAAAAGTTCCTTACAGACAATGATTAAATTAAAACGAGTATAAAGGTTAAAGTCGGGCATGCCGACTATACAATACCCTACACCAGTCTGGGTAAAAGCCAACTATTGTTTGGATCCGAAATTCGAATGGGTTAAAATGGGGCTCGTGTTAAAATTTTCTATAATGTGAGTCAGCGCACCAAATTTCATTAAAATATCTTAATATTTGCGACCTGCAGTTTGTAACCAAGCCAATTTTGGGGGATCCTTATATGGGGACTAGTTCTAAACATGGACCGATGTTCACCAAAATCAATAGGCTTCGTCCTTGGGCCAACATAGGTCTATGTACCAAACTTCATCAAAATATCTTAATATTTACGACCTGCAGCGTATAAACAGTATAATTTTGGTAGGACCCTTATATGGGCACTAGGTCTAAACATGGACCGATGTTCACAAAAATCAATAGGCTGCGTTATTGGGCCAATTAAGGTCTGTGTACCAAATTTCATCAAAATATCTTAATATTTACGACCTGCAGCGTATAAAGAGTATAATTTTGGTAGGACCCTTATATGGGCACTAGGTGTAAACATCGACCGATGTTCACCAAAATCAATAGGCTGCGTTATTGGGCCAATATAGGTCTGTATACCAAATTTTATCAAAATATCTTAATATTTACGACCTGCAGCGTATAAAAAGTATAATTTTGGTAGGACCCTTATATGGGCACTAGGTCTAAACATGGACCGATGTTCACCAAAATCAAACTTGTTCGTCCTTGGGCCAACATAGGTCTGCGTACCAAATAGGTCTGTATACCAAATTTTATCAAAATATCTTAATATTTGCGACCTGTAGAGTGCGCACAAGATTGCATGGACAGACAGACAGACGGACGGACGGACAGACGGACATCATTAAATCGAAATAAAAAAAAATTCTGAGCCGATCGGTATACTATAAGGTGGGTCTACGACCAATATTTTTTGGTGTTACAAACATCAGTACAAACTTATAATACCCTGACCACATAGTGGTGTAGGGTATAATAAGGATACCGGTATTTCATTTCGATAACGGTATTTTAGTGGTATTGTCTACTAACCCTGGGAAATATGAGTCTTTTTAATTTTCTACACAGATAAAAATAATTATACCACACCACTACGTGGGGACTTTAACTTTACCGACTTTAACCTTTTTACTCGTTTTTTATTGCATTTATATACTCAACGAGTAAAAAGGTTAAAGTCGGGCATGCCGACTATACAATACCCTACACCAGTCTGGTTAAAAGCCAACTAATGTTTGGATCCGAAATTGGAATAGGTTAAAATGGGGCTTGTGTCAAAATTTTCTATAAAGTGAGTTAGCGCACCAAATTTCATTAAAATATATTATATTTGCGACCTGCAGTTTGTAACCAAGCCAATTTTGGGGGGACCCTTATATGGGCACTAGTTCTAAACATGGACCGATGTTCACCAAAATCAATAGGCTTCGTCCTTGGGCCAACATAGGTCTATGTACCAAATTTCATCAAAATATCTTAATATTTGCGACCTGCAGCGTATAAACAATATAATTTTGGGGGACCCTTATATGGGCACTAGTTCTAAACATGGACCGATGTTCGCCAAAATCAATAGGCTTCGTCCTTGGGCCAACATAGGTCTATGTACCAAATTTCATCAAAATATCTTAATATTAATACCTGCAGCGTATAAACAGTATAATTTTGGTAGGACCCTTATATGGGCACTAGGTCTAAACATGGACCGATGTTCACCTAAATCAATAGGCTGCGTTATTGGGCCAATATAATTCTGTGTACCAAATTTCATCAAAATATCTTAATATTTGCGACATGCAGCGTATAAACAATATAATTTTGGGGGGACCCTTATATGGGCACTAGGTCTAAACATGGACCGATGGTCACCTAAATCAATAGGCTGCGTTATTGGGCCAATATAGGTCTGTGTACCAAATTTCATCAAAATATCTTAATATTTGCGACCTGCAGCGTATAAACAGTATAATTTTGGTGGGACCCTTATGTGGGCACTAGGTCTAAACATGGACCGATCTTCACCAAAATCAACAGGCTGCGTTACTGGGCTAACATGGGTATGTGTACCAAATTTCATCAAAATATCTTGATATTTAGGACCTGCAGCGTATAAACAATATAATTTTGGTAGGACCCTTATATGGGCACTAGGTCTAAACATGGACCGATTTCAACCAAAATCAACAGGCGTCGTCCTTGGGCCGATATAAGTCGGTGTACCAAGTTTCATCAAAATATCTTAATCGCACGACCTGTAGAGTGCGCACAAGATTGCATGGACAGACAGACAGACAGACAGACAGACAGACAGACAGACAGACAGACAGACAGACGGACGGAGGGACAGACGGACATCGTTAAATCGAAATAAAAAAAATTCTGAGCCGATCGGTATACTATAAGGTGGGTCTAGGACCAATATTTTTTGGTGTTACAAACATCAGCACAAACTTATAATACCCTGACCACATAGTGGTGTAGGGTATAAAAAATATATTAAGTTATTTTGATGAAACTTGGTACACCGACTTATGTCGGCCAAAGGATACCTATTAATTTTGGTGAACATCGGTCCATGTTTAGACCTAGTGCCCATATAAGGGTCCTACTAAAATTATATGGTTTATACGCTGCAGGTCGAAAACATTAAGATATTTTGATGAAATTTGGTACACCGACTTATGTCGGCCAAAGGACGACGCCTATTAATTTTGGTGAACATCGGTCCTTGTTTAGACCTAGTGCCCATATAAGGGTCCTCCCAAAATTATATTGTTTATACGCTGCAGGTCGCAAATATTAAGATATTTTGATGAAATTTGGTACACAGACCTATATTGGCCCAATGACGAAGCCTATTGATTTGGTTAACACCGGTCCATGTTTAGACCTAGTGCCCATATAAGGGTCCCCTCAAAAATTGGCTTGGTTACAAACTGCAGGTCGCAAATATTGAGATATTTTAATGAAATTTGGTGCGCTGACTCATATTATGGAAAATTTTGACACAAGCCCCATTTTAACCCATTCGAATTTCGGATCCAAACATTAGTTGGCTTTTACCCAGACTGGTGTAGGGTATTGTATAGTCGGCATGCCCGACTTTAACCTTTTTACTCGTTTAATTATAATTTCTGTTGCCTGTACTACAACCACACAAGCCGCTACATCTTGTCTACAACATTTACATCTTATATATCTGGTTGTCGTCCACGCTATAAATGCGTTTACCAGAACAATTTTTGAAAACAAATTAGTAAAACATTAGTTCAAAATTAGTTTAGTGCTGAAAAAATATAACTAAAGCTTTAGCTGAAAACGGAATTTCAGCAAAAAAAATTGTTGAAAACTAGTGTACTTGATATGCAAGATATTTTACTAATTTTTCTACTAACTTTTTTTTTAAGTGTAGATTAGGAAGAAAAAATAATTTTTGAAATCGTGGGAATATTTCCCATTATTTGAGTACCATTTTATCATACAACAAAATCTCATAATTTTTAATCGCCTATAAAGGGACTTATATGGCTCCAGTTAGGGCTAGGTATAGTGGATAAAAAAAAATAACATTTTTGGAATCGTGAAACAGTTTCCCTTAATTTGAGCACCCACACTTACATGTTTCTATGTTCACGCATTATTTGTCCCCTACGGGCCTCCCGGTTCCGAATAAAATGAATTTGGCTTTTTTCTTTTTTAATTCCAGACGTGGTCATATATGTATCTACATTAGACCGTACCTCAAATAAAAAGTTCGCCGTGCACCCTCCAATATAAATTATTCTTGAAAGGAGGTTTTAAAAAAAGAAATTTTTTTCCCGAACGTAGGGGTCGCCATTTTACATTTTTCGTCATATCTTTGGCATTTACAGTCGGATCTTAAAGCATGATACATCGATGTTTTTCTCTCGGGGGGACCAATGTTTTGCTTTAAGGACCTTTGACCTCAAGTATACTGTTCTGGTTTTTACCCACCAGATCACAGTTGATACCACCCGAATGTGCCACCCTAATATCAGAAAATTAAAGCTCTCAAAAAAAATCTAAACTTTTGCTAAGGAAGTTTTTCGATAAACCCAGCAGAAATTTTTTTATTTTTTTGGTTGCCGAGCGTAGGGGTCGCCTTTTTAATTTTTTTTTTTTTTTTTCATTGCATATTTCCTTTATAGCAAACCACTGGTCTCCTCGAGGCAAAAAATCGATATATCACGCTTTAAAATCCGACTTGAAATGCCGAAGCTATAACGAATAATTTAAAAAGTTCGGGAAAAAATTTTTTTTTTTATATTTGAGGTGGTATGTTTTGACCAAACCCCATAAACTGCAATTTAGCCGACAAATATTTCAAGGGGACATAAAATAAAAATAATAAATCCGAGTCAAATTTCAAAATATTTTGCTGGTTTTGCTTTAGCAATAGAGTACTTTTATTTTGATTTTAAGCGATTGAGGCTGATGGTGATGGCTAAAAATTTTTTGCACAGTGAGTCTTTTAAGAAATGCATCACTGCTTTGCATCTAAAGCGAATCTATGATTAGTTTGTGATACTGATACAAATCAGCTGATGGTTTTTCATTAGATATTTTTATGGTGCTTGTTTGACATTAGCGCATCATCCGCATAGCGATAATGCATTTTCGAACATCTGACTATAGCAGTGTTGCCAGCTTATTGTTTTACGAAAGCGCAGCGCATCACATCTTTAGGTTCCAAAGCTTAACTAGAAACACTTATTTCAGCTAAAGCTAAAACCTTTTTAGGCAGATGTTAAACTTGCATGCGGCCCTATGTTCCACTGGGAATTAAAGGATTAAATATATCAAACTTGCATATAATCAATTAGAATTTTTTTTATAGAAAAGCTCTTTAACCCTAAGGAATAACTTCCACTGAACACATCTGAGAATATTTTTTTTAAGAACTGTCCTCCAAAATAAAGCCCAATTCTTTGAATCTCAGCTTGCTTTGAATTAACCTAAACAAGCACGTTATAAACCAATGTCGACTCAACTTGTTGTTTTGTGTTTAGTTGATAAAATGAAACCAAGGAAATATATATTCATTTTGCATTAGGCGCCCATTTTGCTGATTAACCGACCCGAAAAACCGAAGAAAGTATTTCCTGAGCGTTGCTTCTCTTAAAAAAAAAGTGATTTTTCGAATAATGCTTTAACCGGTTAACCGCCTAGGTCGAATAATTGGACCTCCAAACTAGAATAGGGTGCTTTAGAACTGGTTCTATAAATGGTTATAGAAATGGTTCTGGGATAGTAAAATTTTACGTTTTGACTTTTTGAATAGATTTTGAAGTAACCGGTTCTAAAAATTTTGCTGGGTAGTTACAAATTGCTAAAATGTTTGCAAGAATTTAAACTAAATTGAATAAAAACGGATACAAAAACTAAAAGCAAACATATTTTTAATTAAATCAATTAGAATTGAAAACATTTAAAACTTGTTAAATAGAAAAACGTATTTGACACTGACGATCACAAATAAATAAATGTTCTTGCTTTTAACGCTTAAAGGTATGACAGCATTAAGCTCAAAGAATTTTAAGAAGATTAAGTAAGAATTTTAACGCGGTTGAGACTAATCATAAAATACTAATATTGATATTGGAATCAACTTAATACGTTTTGTAATTAAATAGATGTTATTTGATTTTTGGCTCACACTATAAGTTCTCGAATCAAGCAATTTTTAAATTAGACTTTAGTAAATCAAAAAAATATTTTGCGCAAAAAGTTATTGTAGTTTTTGAGATTAACAATTAAAATGATTTTTCTTTTTATTTTATGTGTATTTGAAAATACTTGTTTTATGTTTTCTTAAAGAATACTCCAAAAAATACGATGAAATTTTTTTATCAGTGTAGTTTTATGCCTATAAATATCTCAAGATCTTAAATGTAATTCGGGTTGCTTAATCTGAGGATAGAATGAGACAGGTAGCTAACAGAAATGGCATAAGTATTTTGTAGTGGCGTACAAAATGTTTAAGTATTTTATTTATTGACAAGCATATCTGTATATTGCATCTAGATTTATGTGATGATTTCAAAAATTATGATAAATTATAAATAATAAATGAAGAATTTTAAAATGAAACGGTCTCATTAAATAAAAACAACTAAAACGGTTCTAAGTAGTATTAGAATGTTTGAATTATATATTCTTTAGGGCGGGTGGATTTAATAATCGTCCGTGGCTCAGTGAAAATCGTATTCTAGGGATCAAAATAAGAAACTTTGCCGAAGGAACCATACCTTTAAAACGAATTCTGCCTCCCCACAAATCGACCCGGCCTAATATTCTTATATCTTTTTTTAAACAAACTGTCAAAAATTATTTATTTTCTTAAATGTTGTTTTTTAATTTCCAATCACCGTTATTAAACACTTAACTAAAATCACTTGGGTAAAATCTAGCACTAAATTTGTAATTTTTTTTAGAGATTTTAATATTTTTAAGTAATGTGAGCACTACCAAGGAATTGTTCAAAAACTTCAACTAAGTGTTCTAAGCAGCACACTTGAACTTCTAAGAAAATTAAGATGTTTACTTTAAAATTAGCTCCTTATCATTTTAAATTATTAAAACCTTTTAAACAATAGTATTTATTACACTATTAATTTAAAAACTTCTGGAAGAAAGTGGCAGCGCAAAAAAAATTAGGTTTTTCTTAAATAAACTTTATAAACATTTTCATTTTCGTTATAAATAATTGCATTTTCTAGAATAGTTTTTCAACTCAAGGTCACTTAATTAAAAATAAACAAAAATTCTTTATATGATATTTGAAACTTATAAGATTTTTTTATCTTATTTTAACTCATAAATACAGGCAACATACTTAATTCTTGCTATGATTGATGTTAAATATATCAAATTAATTAAAGCTTTTCAACATATCATAAACACAACAACGTACAGCTATAATACAACGTATGAGCTATATGTACCACTAACTTGCTTTATGAAACAAATATTTTAAAAAAAAATAAGAACTTATATTATATATTAAGTATCATTTTAAAAATTATATCATTTCCTTATATAAGCTTTCTTAAATTTCCAAAATTCCAAAAAAAAACCATTTTAATCATCTTTAAATGATTTAAAAACTACCGGTCTTTTCTTTATATATATTTTTAGTAGTCCATTCAAAAACAAAAGTTAATATGCTCATCACAAATTGTGTTTTATATACAACAAATATTTGCTTTAAACTTGTCGTCTTTTATTTTGTTTATAATTCTTTTAATATGCCAATTTATGATCTGATAAATGGTTAATATTAAAAACATAAATCAAATAATAAATCAGCAACAATATGACTACAGTCAACATTTTTTCTGCTGCTTCTGATTTCAATATTATTATACAATTAAAAAAACAGAAAATAATTCACATAAGTATGTCTTATTTATGTTGACGTTTAAATTTATTTTTTAACGTGAAAATTATACAAAATTTTTATTTTATTTATTTTAACTTATATTTTATATGTATTCCTGGGCATTTTATATAAATAAACAATCAAAAACATGTGTTGCTAATTAATATTTCAAACATTTAATGAAAGTTTGTGTCTTAAGTCTTTTGTTTGTTTAAACTAGATTGATTCATTTTCGATAATCGGCTACAGTTTTAATTCGTTATAATCTAATTTATAATAATAATAAGTTTAAATATGACAAGCCTACATATGTATATTCACAAAATTATTTAAATTCTGCGGCCGTTATTATTTTGGCTATCATTTAATGTTTAAAAAAACTAATAAAGTTATTTCCAGTGATAAAAATCAATGGTAACTACACTTAGAATACTACGTCTGTAGAAAAATCCGTCAAACGGGTTTCAAATCGACTAGACTTTTTAACAAATTTTTAGTTGAAACACTGATTTAAACAAAGATTTTAGTTATCTTTATTTAACACAATACTAAAAATCCTCAGTACTTTCATTAGTTTTGGGTGTTAATTTTCAACATTATTTATACCCGGTGAAAAATGTTCATATACGCTCAAACATGTTCATATATGGTTTATGTATGGATACATATGAACAAATATGAATTTTTTATGAACATATATGGATCTTATATGAACATATATGGAAGTATATGTGATTCCATATATGGGAAAAGATTTCATATACAGACGTCTGTTATTTCATATATGGAAAAGGCACTCATATATGGACAAATACGGAAGTATATGTGATTCCGTTTATGCAAAAGAGACTCGTATATGAACATATTTAGAAGAATACATTTTTTCATATGTGCACTCACAATATTTTATCGTTAAAAACAACCTAAAATACATATCAAATTAATTGAAAACACAATTAAAAAAAGGACTACTGATTTTTCATTATATTCAAACCATTTTGATATTTATTTTCAAACATTGTTTAAACAATCCATAAAAGAAATAAAAATAATTGAAAAGTCTGTTAAAACAATCATCAATTTTTAACTGACAAAACGTAAAAAAAAACGATCTTTTGGTTTGTTTTTTCATATTCGAAAGTTTTTTTTTTTGTTTCAATTTTCAAAACACTGCACACATAACACACACGTTCTTTGTTTATTTAATTTCTCTTTAATTTAATTTTCTTTCGTTTTAAATTTAAAACAATTTAGTTTTGTTCCAACACCAGACACGATTCGAACCAACGACCTTTGGTTTAGAAGTTCATCGCCTTACCCCTTGAGCCAAACTATATTGATACAAATAGTTTCATAAACATTTTTTTATAATTCAAATTGTTTTTATTTTATTTGAATCTATCTTTTTAAATTTCAAATTACCCATCACACATAAATATAATAGTTAAAAGAAATGCCCTAAATGTAACAACGAACATGCTGCTCTTTTCAAATTTTTGGTATATAAATTTAATGCTTAATGCAGAAAGGCCCTAACTGGAATTAATATTCCACTAGAAAAAACGGAAATCTGAAAAACTTAGACTATACTTTCTATTTTATTGTTTTTGTATAAATATAAAGTTTCATTCTGAGAAACAATATTTCCACCGCTTTTATATTTTTATTGCCTTCCCCTCTATAGAAATTAAGAATAAAGATACACTGAGAGAATTATCTGCATGATATTAATGAATTTTTGCATAAAATCGATAAAGTTTCACGGGAACTCGTCCATTGATACTTTTCATTGAATTAATGGAATTTTTCATAAAATATCAAAAATTTCATTTTATTTGCTTAAAGTTTCATACGCTCCATGAAAAAGTTTCACTAAAACTATATTCATAAAATATACGAAGCTTTTTCATCGAATTTCACAAATTTTTCATTTATATTGTGAAGAAAACTTCAACAGTTTACTGAAAAATTTTACTAAAACTCGTCCAGCAAAATTCTCTCTGTGTAGCGTCTTTCTTTATTAAGCCATATATATTAAGCTTTGGAGCAAAATTGCACAAAAATATTTTTATCATAAAATTATTTAAGATTTTAAAATCATCCTGTTTGACGACAATTATCTTAAAAGTGACAATACTCTCTGAATTAGATGAGAATAAGATTAGTCGACTGACTAGAAATACCAATTTACATAAATCAAAGTCCCTAGAATTTTGTGTTTAACTGCAGTTATAAAATTTAATTTTAATTAAGAAGATCTTGCGTTATATTTACTTTTTTTGATTTTTTAATTTAAATTTTCATTTGAATAAAATATAACCCTCTATTTATTTAATTTCTGACATGCATAAAACTTTTTGAGAATAAAAAAAAATTCATAAAATATAAAATCTTTCGTTTTTACTTCCACACAAAATTAAAAATAAAAACTCTGTAAAAAAATTCCCCTCAAAGGGCATTATAGAAAAGCTTGTTTTTAAATTTTATTTTAGTATTTTATATTTTTAGTTTTTATAACGATTTGTATGGTGAACATTTAAAACGATTTGTATGGTAAATATTTTAGTCGTATATGCCGACCCTATTGCTAGCAGCTGAGATCATCGAGATTTCTTCACATTTCGCAACCCCGTGATTATCAAATCCATTTAAACATTTTTAATAACAATTCAAATAAATTTGGCAATCAATTTCGATAATTTCGTTATTGTAAACACTGACTGAATTCATATTATTTAATATTCAACTATTTTAAGTTAAAACAAACAAAAGAATTTAGATATAAAACGAAGTTCAGTTTTTCTAGTCGTGCGATAGATTCAAATTATTTTTATAAATTCAAATTGTGTGTTGGGTACATTTGTTTGTTTAAATTTTTTTTGTTGTATAAATAAATATTTCAAAATATTTTAAATTCAAATTTAATTTATACAATTTTCAAATCGGTTGTGGTGTAGATGTCTGGAAGGTCGGGCATTGATAAAATTTCAATTTTTGAGGGTGGTGGTTCAAATCTCATCCCAAAAAAATTTTTTATTTTTATTTTTTCTATAACTATGTATACTCTTAAAATATTTTATCGTTAAAAACCACCTAAAATACATATTAAATTAATTGAAAACACAATTAAAAAATGAAAGGATAATTGAAAAGTCTGTTAAAACAATCGTCAATTTTTAACTGAAAACCGAAAATATTTGAATTTTTTGTTTTAAAACAGAAAACAACGAAATTATTAAAATTATTTTTTCTAAAAATAGAAATCAAAAAGTAGATTATTTGACTGAAAATATCAACTCCTACAGACGATAAATATTTCTTGTAGTTTGTTTTTTATTGACGAATATAAAAAGTTAAACAATATGTTTCAATGTATTTTAATTGATTCTTCAATTGAAAACAAACTTTACCTATTACTTTTCAAATAAACCTCAATCGGTTATGGAAAATATATTGTGAGTGTATGAAAGGAACTCATATTTAATGGCATAAATAAAAATGGAACATATGTAGCGCCTAATTCGAATTTCATACATAAATTTATATCTATAGTACAACCTTATAATAAAAGACAGCAACGTTCGCATGTATTCGTATATATTTAATAAATGTATATATTAATATATGTCCATATATGAACGTATACTAAGGTGTTGCCTCATTTTTCGGATCCATACATATATGGTTGAACCATAAATATTCATATATGGACATTTTTACCGGGTAACTAATTTTTAAGAACCCATTCGTTAAATTTTACACAACTTATTGTGAAAATATAATATTTTTATGTTTCTGTTATTACCCGGTAAATGGTGACACCAGTGTATCTGAAGTTATAAAAATGGCACTATTTCTTTCCCTCCTGGTTTTTTAAAACTAAGAGAGATAGACCAAAATTGACGAAAATTTCGACTATACCTAATCATATAATACTACCGTGAAAAAGATATCGCCATCCAAAAGTGGACCTTAGTGAGGCCTTGGACCCTCGAAAATTTTTAATAAAAATTTCTACTTAATAAAATGTCGAAAACTAAGCGAGATGGAGCAAATCGGACAAAATTTTTGCTTTTGAAGTGCCCTTATATGACCCTAGATAATATAGACTAGGTCCGGGGAGGGTCACTCGACCCCAAATTTTGAACAAATTTTACAACCCAGTATAATTAAAAAAATAACCTCCAGTTTTACTAATTTTTTACTTAAATTTAGACTTATTAAATTTAACAAAAAATGTTTTAAAATCAACAAATTTTATTTTAAGCCAAAAAACAGGAATAAATTCTGTTCAGCCAACAGATTTATTATTTTCAGTATAGTTTAGAGTTTGCTAAAACCCGAAAAATCTAAAAAACGTGGTTTCGGTTTTTCAAAATTATAAAAACCGCGGTATCGGTTAATTTTCGCTTTTCTTGTGCTAATAATAGAATTGCTTTAAAATAATTACATAAGTATAAAAAGTAAATAGTTTAAAATGCACAATATTCTTATTACTTAAAATTCAATTGAATTTCTCACTCAAATATATGCAATAACGCCGTTTCGAGGGCTTTGCGAAAAAAATGCGGTAAACTATTATGAATTAAATTTTTTTATTCTTTTGTCCGCAACTAAATCTGTATCTGCAAGAGTATAAATCTAAATTTTAGCAATTTATTTAAAACAATATAAAGATAAAATTTCATAAATTTACTCTGAACTGAATATGTAAAACCAACGAGCATAGAATCTCAAGAGGATGCATGTGTCTCTTTCTATGTTAACTGGCTCTGGCCGACATTTGAAGAAATTTTATTAGAAGGTGATAACTTAAGTTTTATTGTCAAATTTTAATAAATATTAAAAATTGTTTCAATAAATATGCATAATATGAAAAAATTTAATAAAAAAACTAAACACGTTAGCTGCAATTGAACTTCTTGAAATCTCAGCCAGAGCCATTGAGAGAGCGGTTAACAGTACGTGAGCATCTTGCATAGAGCCTGGTAAAACTCAATATCTCTTAAACCACTTGACTTTTTGGTACAATTTTTTTTTTTTTGTAAAATTATAAGCCTCAGTTTATGTTATCCGTAATAACAAAAATAAAAAAATTTTTAAAGTAATATTTAATGGAGAAAATTTTGATTACAATTAAATACAAAATTTTGTAAAATAGGAGCTGAGCCCTTTAATAATAAATGACTAATAATGGCTCAGAAAATTATAGATTTTCCAATAATTCTCATTATTCGGAGGCTGCATCAGAAGGTGTAAGGGCTCTTTTATGAATATTTTCTGATTTTAATTGTACACTCCGATGCAATTTATTAAATTATTTTAATTGGTTAAATTATTTAAGAAAAACCGACTTATTTTTGTCGGTTTTCGGTTTCGGTTTGAGGCTTGAAAAATCGCGGTTTCGGTTTCAAATAAAACCGAACAGCAAACTCTAGTATAGTTACTTTTCTTACTACATTAACATACTTATTACCTTTGTACGGCGATGACGCGCAAAATAATGAGTAATATTTACATACCAGCATACGAAAAATCAAAAACATTTATCGTTACATATCTGATTGCCGGAATTTAAAAAATAATGGCCCTTACTATAAAAGAGTATTTTAAATTTAAAGTCGACTTTATTTTTAATCATACGGTTTTGTTCATTTTCTGTATGAAAACCCTACAAAAATATTTATATTTTCAAACATTTTGATTGGTTGAAAATAAAATAACCAATCAGAATGCTCCGAAAATAAACCAAGTCAAGGCATACATATTTTAACTAAAGTCGATTTTAACTAAAATATACATTTTAAAAATTTAGATAGTAAGGGCGAATGAGTCTAAAGTAGATTTTCAAAAAAAAAATATTATAAGTTTTGATTAAAAAATATTTTTTCACACAAACAGTTTTTCGTATAGAGACAAACAATTAAAAAATACTTTGATTAATTGATACATAAACTAAGCACTGACGAGTTTTTGAGTGAGATGAAACTGCAGCAGTCTGGTAATTCCCACGTGTCTGTTAAATTTTTTAATAAAAATGTTTTCTTTTTCCTGTAAATTTCAAAAATTTAGAAAAATTCTTTAGTAATTAATTCTAATATTAATTCTACTTACTATCTGTGCTATCTCGATAAATTATACTTGATAGATAAAAATTGCGCTGCCCAAAAGTATACTTACGCGCTAACTTACAAAAAAATACAAAATATGCTGTTGTATATGGCCTTCATAGTGATGAAAAATATTAGGTAAAAATAAATTGTCAACCATTGGTTCTAGGAAAGTTTTTTTCATAATTTTTTTCTCTATTTTTGAAATAATTGAAAAAGTAACTAGTTTCTAGCAGTTCATTATTATATGTTTTAAAATAATGCAGAAAGTAAGTCGGTGTCATTACAAGTAGTCCAAAAAAAATTATATTTCCCTTTCTACACTGGGTTTTCTTTTTGAATATTAACTTTTTTGCATACCAAATTTGGGAATTTTACTTTAACATAACCCAGCAAATTTTTTAGAACCTATTAAATCTGATTCTATTTCAAAACAGATGCTTATACCACCAGTTCTACCAGCAGTTCTAAAACCGGTTCTAGAGCAGCCTGTTCTAGTTTGGAGGAAAAGGACCTATTGCTTCTAGGTCAAACTCCATATAAAAGGACAGTTGATATAATCTAAAAGGAAAAAAAAAGATATGATAATGAAATATTTTGAAGCAGAAATATAAACCATCTTATATAAGGTTTCTGAAGGTTGACACGTTTGTCCACAAGACCAGGTTCAGGTCCAGTTGTTCCTCGAAGAAGTTGGAGTGGTGCTTGTTAGGTTTCCTCTTTAGAAAAGCATGACTATTTTCCTAATCGAGGTCATTATAATCCTCTAATTTGGTCAGCCTATGCTTTAACATTCTCCAACGTTCCTGTAGTTACTGGAAGAAATACGAATTAAAGCTACTTTGCGATAGCGCTGGACAAAGATAGTGTTAGGCGACATCCACCACTCACTAAGCCATCAGTCATTCAAGTATGGTATAGTGAAAAAATAGGCCACTCTGTAGCTGTTTGATAAAAATGAATTACTCGGAATCCTCTTGAACCTCTTGAACCTAGCCCATTTTTCGCTAATTCCCTTGATTTTCGAAATACAGGCCATTTTATATCACTACGTGGACAAGGTATAATAAGTTTGTGCTGACGTTTGTAACACCAAAAATTATTGGACCTAGACCCACATGTAAGTATACCGATCGACTCAGAATCACTTTTTGTTTCGATTTTTTATAAGCACGCTACAGGTGGCAAATTTTTAGATAATTTTAATTAAATGTGGTACACCGACTTTTGTCGGTCTAAGAACGAAGCCTATGGTTGAATCGGTCTTTGTTTAGACTTAGAAACCATATAAAGGCCACTCCAAAAGCTTGTTCGCACGCTACAGGTACTCTCACAACATACTTTCCATAATTGAGGTTTATTTGAAAAGTAATAGGTAAAGTTTGTTTTCAATTGAAGTATAAGTCAATAAAAAACAAACTGCAAAAAAAATACCTATCGTCTGTATGGATTGATTTTCTCAGTCAAATATTCTATTTTTAGTTTTCTATTTTTAGGAAATATAATTTAAATAATTTCGTTGTTTTCTGCTTTAAAACAAAAAATTCAAATATTTCCACTTTTATTTTTTTTTTTAATAGTTTGTCTATGTACAAAATTATTTCAATTCAAATTACAAGAAATTCTTTACTCATACACAAAAGCATAGCCAATAAAAATATGTACGTGTGTGTTGTGTGTGTAGTGTTTTGAAAAATCAAACAAAAAAAAAATATGAAAAACAAACCAAATATGAAAAAACAAACCACAAAATCGTGGTTTGTTTGAAAATTGTTTTAAAAGAATTTTCAATTATTTTTATTTCTTTTATGGATAATTTAAACAATGTTTGAAAATAGATAACAAATGGTTTGAATATAATGAAAATCAGTAGTCCTCTTTTTAGTTGTGTTTTCAATTAGGTTAATATGTATTTTAAGTTGTTTTTAACGATAAAATATTGTGAGATACCAAGATATTTTAATGAACCTTGGTATATTGACACACATTAGCTCATGGCCAAATCCTATTGTTTTTATTTAGAACCGGTTATTGTCTAGACCCATTGCGATGTTAATTGAATATGGTTTAAATCTGTGTATGTTCGGACCTAGGGCGCATATGGTGGTGGTCTTTCCAAAATTGGCTTTTTCGAATGCCAAAGTTCGCAGAAACGAAGATATTTTAGTGAAATTTGGTACGCTGACTCACTTGTGCCTAGTGATTCTACATATGATCAGTCCATATTTGGACCTCTAGTCCAAATGGACTATATTTCCGATTTTCTCTTAAAATTTCTTTTTATATTTAGCGTGTTTTTTATTCACCTGGATTTAGAATTTTTCATACAAAAATGGATTTATTAAATCCAAAAAAAAGCTTGATTTAATAAATCCACAATAGAAGCACAAATATATGAAACAGCCTATTAATTTAATGTCAGAAAAAAATACGAATGAAAATTAAAAGAGAGACAAAAAAATTGAAAAACTAACAAATAAAAGGTTTTTCTTAAATTTTTTTTAGGAAATATGTTTAGAAAAAAAAACTACACCTCACCAAATACATATTTTTCATCTTGGACATGGAGAAATAGCTCAAATAGAAATGGCAATTTTTCACTCTACAGTAAGTAATTTAATTAAATCCAATTAGTGAATATTAAATATTGCAATGGAATTTTTCAATTGTGTAAAAATATAAATTAAAGTGATAAAACTGAAAAGGCAGACTGTTTGTCGCTGTTTTATGTAAAATATAATTATAAATTAAAAGTTAAAGTAGAATCCTTCATCATCGAATTCGGTATTAAAAATTAGGGTGAAAGAAGTGTCGGACACAAAATTTTTTTAAAATAGGAAAAATCTAACGCCATTTGTTGAGCACTTTTAGAAATACTTTTTGGATTTATTAAATCCAAGTGATTAGAAAAAACGGCTATTATTTTATAGAAAAATTTTTACACAAGTCCTTTTTAATCCATTCGAATTTCGAATCGAAATATTAGTTGCCTTCTAAATAGACTGGTGTAGAGTATAATATAGTCAGTCGGCATGCCTGGCTTTAATTTTTTGTACTCGTTTAATATGTATATCGAAAACTAAGGGACATAGTGCAAAACTAATATTTTTTTACTCCAACAGAGCATTAACACACTCCGATAATACATATAGGCCAGGTCCCGGAGAGCTCCAAAGGAATCTGTTTTTATAAAACAGGAAATATAAAGCAATTTAAACATCCCTTTTTTTTCTTTTTTTGGAAACATATGCATTAGACCGTACCGCAAAAAAGTTCGCCGTACACCCTCCAATACGAAGTATTTTTGCAAGCCAATTTCAAAAACAAAGCCTTTTTCAATTTTTCGTTGTAGCTTCGGAATTCAAAGTCGGATTTTTAAGTGTGATATATCGATTAATTTTGCCTCGAGGAGACCAGTGTTTTACTGTAGAGGAAAAATCCAATAAAAAATTTAAAAAGGCGACCCCTACGTTCGGCAACCAATTTATAAAAGAAATTCTACTGGGTTTATCGAAAAACTTCCTTAACAAAAGTTTAATGATTTTTTGCGAGCTTTAATTTTCTGACATTAGGGTGTACATTAGGGTTGTAGCAACTAAGATCTGGTGGGTAACTACTAGAACGGGATACTTTAAGTCAATGGCCCTTAGAGCAAAACACTGGTCTCCTCGAGAGAAATACATCGATGTATCATACTTTAAGATCCGACTGTAAATGCGAGAGATATATCGAAAAATGTAAAATTTCAACCCCTACGTTCGGCAAAAAAAAAAAAAAAATTTTTTTTGAAACCTCCTTGCAAATATATTTCATTTTGGAGGGTGTACTGCGCACTTTTTTCCCCTCTAAGGCTCTTATGTGCATGTTTTGTTCAACTGTAATTAGTTTTTAAGGCATTAGTGAGATGTCATTAGCATTAGTAAAACAAATTCTATTCCATGCTAATGCCTTTCTGGCATTAGCATGGCAGCAAATTTTCAAAACCAATGGAAAAAATTCCAAGTATGCACTATTACCAGAGACCCAAAATAACTGTTATATTTCTAAAAAAGTCACCACCCAAATTTATTTAATTATAATATTTCAATAATGCACTATATTTTATAAATCATATTGCACAAAAAAATCACAAATATTGGCAAAGATTTTAATTTTTTCAATTTTTATATTTTACTCTATAAATTTCTGTTGTTTTTTTAATTTTTATTTTAAAACTTTTTATAAAAGTTACAGAATGATTTTTTTGAAAAAATTAAGCACTAACTTTTTTATTTGATAATAAAATAAAAATTAAAAATTGACCTTAATTGAATGCCGGAAGTTGCTGGAATATACATATTTACTCACTTTAAATCACTATTCAATCTTTTATTAACACTAGTTGACATCATCAGGATATTATAATTGTTGAAGTCATTGGTTCTATGGCTTTTGATTTATATTCTTAACTGTTATTTTTTGATAAAGAAAAAAAATCACAAAATAACTTTTATTATTTTTGAAAAAATAAAAATCATGTTTGGATAGTTTTTGTTTGAATTAAAAATAAAAATCAAACAGAGGAAATAAACAGAAAATTAAAAATACTCAAACAAGAAATAATTGTAAAACAATAAGTTTTTTGAATAAAAGTTATAACTGTCACGTCCCTGACTATTACTATTGAATCATTTAACACAAAGGCCAACATTTTGAAAGTAAATATTTAAAATTACATTTTGTATTTGAAAGTAGATTAACTTGAGACTGAGGATGAGTTATTATTAATAAAAAATCCAATTAGAAATATCATTTTTAAAACAAACATTTCTTATTGATTAAAATAAAATAAAAAATAGAATTAAATATATTAATTTTAAACATATGTAACTACATATTTCAAGAATTCCGGATATAAGTATGTGAAGTAATAACACCCCAGTGTAGAAACGGTAATGACATATCATTACTTTTTGGACTACCAGTAATGACACCCACTTACCTTCTGTATTATTTTAAAACATATAATAATGAGTTACTGATAATGACTTATTTTTGTCATTATTTCAAATAGAAAATAATTTTTTAGATTTTTTTGAAAATTTTTTGAAATCTATTTTTAGACTCAATATTTTTTAAACACTCGTAAGGATATTTGTTTTTTTTTTTTCATAATTTTATTTATTGAATCTTCACAACAGTGAACTAACAATAAGTTTATCAAATCTTATGTACTAAAGCTAAAATATTAAGCCCAGCCAGTGCCAGACAAAATTTTAATTTTAACATTAAATATTTTTTTAATTTAATGCAAAGTAAATGTATAGAAAAAGTTAAAAACGATAAATTAGAAGTTTAATTTTAAAAAGGTCGAAAAAACTAATTTTTAATTTTTTTAAATAAAAATTAAAAACCAATATTTTGTTATAAAGAATATACATTTACCCCTAAATTCATAAACGCTTTCTAAAATTATAGGAGGTTTATTGAACAAATTTTGTATGCAAATGACGTTTTGTAAACCTGCTATAACTTTACAAAGCATTTATGAATTGAGGGCTTATTCTATAGAGCCAAATCAGCGGTGGTCCTTCTTAGGAGGCGTCGGTATCCTTGATCCTCAAGCAGTTTAAGAGCCAATGAATTTGGGTGCAGTTGCAGCCTCTTTAAGTAGTTTAAGGTGTATCTCGTGATTTCATCATTAACGGTGGGAACATTCAAATCTGAGTGTATGTTCACATTTCTTATATACCATGGTGCGCAGACAATGGTTCGCAAAATATTGTTCTGCTTCCTTTGAATTTTTTGAACATTTGATGCAGACGCAGTGCCCCAGATTTGGATGCCGTAGCACCATATAGGTTTCAAAATCGAATTATACAACAACAACTTGCAATCAAGGCCAAGTCTAGAATTTCTTCCAATTAGCCAATTAAGTTCTATTGCTTTAAGTTTTATTTGTGTTATTTTGGCGTCGATATGGTTCTTCCACGTGAGACGACGATCAAGATGTATACCAAGATATTTGACATTTGAGTGTTGGGGCACTTTGTGATTGTTAATTTTGATAAAAGAGCATGTTTCTTTTCTTAAAGTAAAAGTCAAATGAATACATTTCTGTTCATTCACCTTTATCTACCACTTTTTCAGCCACGATTCCAGTTCAAATACGTGTTACTGCAATATTCGAGAGGCTTCATATGGGTTTTTGTGACAACTCAAGATAGCCGTATCATCAGCAAATGTAGACGTATGAGTATTACTATTAGTTGGCATGTCAGAAGTATACAAAAGATACAAGAGTGGGCCTAAAATGCTACCTTGAGGGACACCGGCCCGAATATCTTGAGGAGAGCTGAAGAAATCACTTTCCTTGACAACAAATTTACGATTGCTTATACATATAGCTTTCGAGTATAATGTGTGTTACGTGGCAGTATATTTTTAATTTTAAATAACAAACCTTCGTGCCAAACTTTATCAAAGGCTTGCGATACGTCAATAAAGAGTGCAGAACAGTAATTCTTATCCTCCAAGGCCTTTCGTATTTCACTAACAAGTCTGTGAACTTGCTCAATGGTGCCATGCTTTTTACGAAAACCGAACTGATGAGCAGAAATTAGGTTATGTTGAGTTACAGTTATCGTTATTCTGTTTGCCAATAGTTTCTCGAAGAGTTTTGATAAATTAGATAAAAGACTTATAGGCCTATAAGATTCAACTTTAGTGAGATCTTTTCCTGGCTTGGGTATCATTTTAATGAGGGAGACCTTCTATACTGGTGGATAATATTCAAGGCGTAATATTGCATTAAATATAAAAAGTATTATTACATCTTTTTTAGGGGTGCCCGAAACAGTAAAGTTTAGCCAAAAATAAGCCAGGTTAAACGATTTAGGCTTTCAGTTAACCCTTTTGCAAAAAAACCTAAATTAGAGAAATTGAATTTGTAATTTATTGATTTTGTAATTTAACTTCACAAATGTCAAATTCTAGAATTTCTAAAAACGCCGTCCCCTGACGATTTCCTTAGGCAAGAATGAAATCCGGGTAGGGACGTGCCTTCAACAGATTATTTTTCACAATTTGTTAAATAAGTTTTGGGGATTTTACCACATTTAATTCCATTAATACAATTAATGTATATCCCGATAAAAATAAATTAAAAAAACAAATTTTTTGGTTAATCGGTTTGGAAACACTATTTGAGTCTTTTCAGTGGGGATTCTTCACAATTTTGGTGCATTTTAAAAGTATTAACTGCAATCTAATAGGGTATTTGCACAGAGTTTTTAATCTTTTTTATAATCTTGATAGTTCACACTGTCTATTAAGATTATATTTGTTTAAGATTATATTTAACACTAATGAATATAATTTAGCCGTTTAGTCCGGAAATTAACCTGTTTTAAATTTTTGATAGTTGGCAACAGTGAAAAAATAGTTGCCCACATTTGAGATTATCCGATAACCTGATATATTATAATTTTTTTGTATGGGTAATCTCGCAAATTTTATAATATTACTGCCATAGTCAGTCATAATCTTGTTTCAAGATAATTTATTCAGTGTAAATACCATACAAAAGTGGTGAAATTTTAAAAATTTACATCGATTTTATAAAAAACCGAATTCCTAATTTAATATTCTTTTCACTAGCTGTTATCACGGTTTAAATATAATCTATTGTACTTACATTTTAAATATCTCGTTGGTTTGAAATAAAATCTGCGATACATTATCCGAATCCCTTTTCTCTGCTATCACTTCGCGCTTCTTCCACATATTGAACAAATTTATCATATTTGAAAGAGATCAATTTGTTTAGATAAATCCAAAAATATTTAAAAAATAAAATAAGATTTCAAAACACAAAAAAGCTAAAATTATTGAAATCACAAAAATGTCAATATTTCCCAACAAACAAAAAGAGACAATTGAAATTATTCATGAAAATATGAAAAAAAATAAGAAACGACAAAACTGATAAGAACCCAGTGGCAAAAAATACTAAATCCAACCATAATGCACGATGTTAATTTTGAGTCACACCTTAACGTCAAGTTTTTTGCCCAACTTAATTTGACATTTTTTTGTTTCAGTGTTTGACAAATTCAACCATGGAGAGGTACACAATTGAGCAGCGCGTTAAGATTGTTGAACCCTTTTACGAAAATGGGCGTTCAAATCAAAATCCATTTCGTACACTTCGTGATTTTTTTGGTCAGCATAATCGACCAATGTAGATTCGTTAACAAGCAGAATTGCCGCATTTGGGCAAATGAGAATCCACGAGTGATTGTTGAAAAGCCGAAGAGTGACTGTTTGGTACGGTTTATGGGCTGGCGGCGTCATCGGGCCGTACTTCTTTGAAAATGAGGTCGGCCAAGCAGTTGCCGTGAATGGTGTTCGCTATCGCGAGAAGATAACGGACTTCTTGAGGACATAAATTGAGGATATGGACCTGGACAATATGTGCTTTCAACAGTATGGTGCCACTTGCCACACACTCAACGAAACAATGGCTCTTTTGCGCGAGAAATTCAATGGCCGTGTTATCTCACGTCGTGGCGATTTTAATGTGATTTGACGACGTTGGACCTTATTCTTTGTTGATATTTAAAAGAAAAAGTGTACGTGAATAAGCCAAGAACAATTCAAGAGCTAAAGGATGAGATAATTCGGCACATTAACGACATTGAACCTCAATTATGACTCAGAGTCATTGAAAATATGGGCTATCGGATAGAGGTATTCCACCGAAGCCATGACGAGCATTTGGCCGACATTTTGTTTCACACTTAATTGTCATAGTTCCTTCTATTATAATAAAAAATATTAAGATAATTCTCTGAAAACTTTTTGTTTTATTTACAATTATCATTATGTTAGAGGGTTAGGCGATTTTTCGGAATTTGGAAACTTCGATAGCTTACCGGAAATAGAAGACTAACCGATTGTAAAAATTTTATTTTTTAACGCTGTGGAATATTTTTTCACATTTTTTCCGCATTGGCACAACTTAAGAATCGAAAATTTTTCAATTTGGACCCACTTCACTATATAGCCATTGAATAACCTGAAAATAGTGATTTTTTGGAGAAAAAGTAACAATTTTATGATAAAAAGTTGCATAAACTGGGTCAATGCCAATATATTCAAACTAAACTAACCGTCCATATTTTGTAGTTAGTAAAATGTTATGAATTGCATGATGATGATGATGATGGTGGACAAAAAGCGCGCTTACGAAATTATTACAACATGTAGCATTTAATAGTATGTACTTTCCATCGATTATATATTATGTATCTTATTCTGCAAAAGAAGGGTAACGTACATATGCAGCAACATAAATAGATATGTACATACTTAGTGCCGTCATTAGTTGAATGTACCTAATATGTATTATTACAGCTATCTGGGGTAACTCCAAGATCATTTTATTACTAATTTTATCGGTACCAAAAGCTTTTTTTGGGTTTAATTCTGAGATAGCATTTTCGACCTCTCGCAACTCGAAGCGAATGGGTACCTCTACGTGCCGTGACAAAATTGGTGGTAACTCGACTATTGTGTTTGGATCGTTTGGCATAAATACAGATTTTAAATGTTCTGCAAACAACTCGCCTTTCTCCGTATCATTTCTAGCCCAGCTTCCGTCAGATTTAAGCATTGGAGGTTTACATATAACAGGTCTTTTTAGATTCTTTGTAGCACGCCATAATGAATAGTCCGTTCTTGCCGTAGCCTCCAGGATATATGTAACCACATATTTTTTGATTTTTTGTACGTTGGCGAGTAAGCTTACTTGTGTGCAGCAGGTCAATTGTGTTTTTATCTATTAAATATTACATGTCGATATAGCTCAGATGGTAGAGCTGTTGAGTGGCAATCTGTAGACCCAGGTTCGATTCCCGCACCAGCAAATTTTGTTTAAAAAAAAATACAATAAACAATATTTTTTTTTTATATAATTTATTTTTTAGAAAATCTATTTTTAGACTCATTATTTTTGTCAGTACTGGTAAGCACATAGGTAACGATATATTTTTTGATTTTTCGTATGCTGGTGTGTAACGACAACTCATTATTTTTCGCGACATCGCCATATAAAGGTAATAAGAAATGTAATAACAAAAGTAACTAGTTACCATTACCAAGTATGTAGTTACATAACCACATATCTGGTAATGATTTTCTACACTGGGACTTATTGCTAATTGTTTTCGAGATGAATTTTGTGGCAAAACACTTATATAAATATGTATTTTCTTTTTTTTTTGCTTCGTTGTTTTAAAATTACCCGCTTTTTCCCAATATATTTGATATGGTTTATGTTTCTTTAAGTGTTAATTTATTTATAGGTTTTGTTGTTATTTTGCTAATTTAATGAACTTATTTTAAAATAAATTAACAATATGTAGTTGTTTTTTTTTTTTGTAAATTTATTTAAGGAGTGCAATTTGCAAAAATATTAAATTGTTAATGATTAATGTGTTGGTTGTTTTTATATTTTTTGTGTTGTTTTTCATCAAAGCTTTCAAAAATATATTGTATGTTTGTTTGTGTGCTTCAAATGTTAATGCAAATTATATATTTTAATAATAATTTTTGAAAAAATATTTGATATTTTCAGCTTAATAAGTAATTTAGGTTAATTTAAATCTTGAGTATATTTCTTCGATTATAATTATTATTTTATTCAACTTATTTGATTTTTTTGCCATGTTAAATCAGAGGTCACTGAACTGTTAGTTGTTTTTGGTATGAACAAAAAACCCGGCACATTTTAGATGTTAACGTCAAGTATATAGTATTCAGTTTAGCTTTCAATTTGTTATATTTAACGGAACGTAAAAAATAATTTTAATTGAAATTCGTCCGAAATCTCAAAGATATTGGGTCAGCCATAAGTAATATGCCTTTGAAAATTTAACTAGTATAATTGTTACGCAGAAAACTAGACAATGAACTACCCTTATGGAATGAATTGCACAAAGGAAGCTAAAGATATATTATTGGTATCTTCTTGGAGCCACAGTTTCCCTCTTGACTCCAATTTATGCTACTCTTATAGAAAAAAGCCTGTAAACAACTTAGTTGAAACTACAAAAATTTGTTAAAAATTACCTTGAAGAAAAAACTGCTGGAATTAGCAGACTACTTTTGGCAAATATTATTAAGATAGGAACAGTAAAAAGAAAACTGTTAAATATGCATAATTTTATATACATACCCAGAAAAAAAAAAGTTGCAAGTAATGTTTTACAAACTACTTTTTTCACTGCTTCATAAGTATCCGTTAGTGTATTTTTACATTTTTTACATTGGTTCAAACCATAAATTCTTTGTCAATGAAAGCCTTACGGTGTCCAATTACCTAATTCTTCGTGAAGCAGTACGTATGAAAAAGGAAAATCAAATTCATAGTGCCTTCACAATGCGTGGATTGGTCTATGTGAAGAAAGATGCTTACAGCCAGGTAATCTGTATCGATGAATTTGAACAGTTAAATTTTTTGTTTCGTCCATCTGAGGGAGCGAGCAGTTTTTTCATCGATCACCAAAGTGGTAATTTTATGTAATGTAAAACTTGTAGCACAACTTATTTTACTAAAATTTTTAATATTTTACATTTTATTTCTAACTTGTTTTCATAATTTCGTTAAATGTGAAGTATATGTATCCCGTTTTTATCACCTAACTATGATTTTTCTCATTTATATTGCCTCAAATACAATAATGTTTTTATTTTCTTGCTTAAATATTTTTTATAAGAACTCATGCGTTACTTTTCTTCAGATACTTGTTTATTTAAATGATCAATCTAAATAACAACAGGGAAAATTCCAAAAACGGCACTGCAAATTTGATCAGAATATTGACTAAACAAAATAATGATTTGCAAATCTGCCACATTAATGCTCAAAGCTTGAGAAACAAGATTGATGAATTTAGATTTTTTTTTGAAAACTCTGGTATTCACGCTATATGTATCTCGGAAACATGGTTTGACTCCAATGACACTAATCTATCAGTTACTTTAAACGGATATAACCTACTAAGAGTGGATAGAGAAGGTTATGCTGGCGGAGTTGCCATTTATTTGAAAAAGGGCATAAAATTTCACATTTTATGTAATTCAAGTTCAGATGATTTGATTGAATACTTGTTTGTAGAGATTATTTCGGATGATAGGAAATTATTTGTGGGTTGTGTATATAGGTTAGGGTTTGGGATTTCCCGGACTTTTTTATTTCCCGGGAAACGGGAATGAAAAAATTTAATTCCCGGGATTCCCGGGAATCCCGGGAAATGTTTTTGAACAAAATTGTTAATGAAAACCACCTATATAAATAATTTTTGTTAAAAAAAAAAACACTTATTTCAGTAAAAATGCAGTCTGTGTAGTGAGAATTCAAAGTAAAAATATCAGAATGTTGAACATTTGATTTCACATAAATTAATCGCAGCACTGCCAAATGAATTGCATGATTCCAGCAGAAAGCACCTACTACTGGACTGTCGGAAACAAACCGTTTCATCACACTTGGCCCATTAGATATGGTGGTCACAATGTTATTTTCCAAAGACAATTATCTTATTCTACAATTCTTCTTATTTCATCAACATTTCCAAAGACAATTATCTTATTTCTACAATTCTTCTTATTTCATCAGCATTACATCTTCCTGATATATAAACCAACACCTGGTTATAAAATCAATTATTTCCGTTTATAGATATGTTCAAATATCTCTTTTGTGATATTCTTGTCCATTCATCTAAGATTATAGTAAATCTCCTATTGTTAGAAATATTGCTCAATATTTCTTTTATCATGATATCTTTTACATGATTGTAGTAATTTAATATAATGTTCTTTACATCGGTTTCTTTTTTTGCAATGCCAGGTTTTTATTATAAAAACTTTTTTGAATAAAAGCATATCTAGTTATGGTGCGGATTGACTGCGGCTAATTTGGATACCATTTTAGGAAATGTTTGCCCTACCATAAAACCTTTAATGCCTATTCAGCTTACACTTTTTTCTTCGGGTACTTTGCTAATTTTAGCTTGTTGTTGTTTTCTTCAAGAGAAGTTGCATGACCATCAATTTTTTTTTTTTTTTGTGAACCAAATTTAGATGCCGTATAACCAAATTTAGATACCACCATTAACCATTAGTCTTTTCTTTTCACATTTATTAATGAAAACGTTACTTATAAAATTATTGACCCTTAATATAAAGGAGTATTTTAAATTTAAAGTCGACTTTATTTTTAATCAAACGGTTTTGTTCATTATGTGTATGAAAACCTTAAAAAAATATTTATATTTTCAAATATTTTGATTGGTTTAAAAATAAATTAACCAATCAGAATGCTCCAAATATAAACCAAGTCAAGGTATGCTGCCACCCAATATTTTAACTAAAGTCGACTTTACCTAAATTATACATTTGAAAAATTTAGATAGTAAGGGCGATTATTTGTAAAAAACAAAGCTTTTTTTCATATTTCTTTTAAACATTTTACCAAGTAAACATTTTACCAAGTTTTTAGGCTTTACTACTTAAATCTTTATTAGTTGAAATGCTCCTAATTACTTGGCAAAGATTTTATTTGTGTGTCAAATAAATGTATTCCCTTTTAAAAGATTTTAACAATGAAATTTTTGTTTTGGTATTTAAAATGTTTTTTATGACTAAAATTAAAAAATCCTATTCGAAACAAAAACAATTTAAAAAATTTAATATTTTTAAAATTTCCCGTTTTCCCGGGAAAAATATATTATTTTCCCGGGAAATCCCGGGAAAAGTTTGCCGGAATCCCGAACCCCAAACCTTAATATGGCCTAATAAGACTATATGCATGAAATCTTTTTTAGCAGTAGTTGAAAAGCGAACATTAATGTATAATGACGTTGTCATCGTTGGCGATTTTAACTGCAATGTTTTAATGGATTTTAGCCTTACTACCCGCATGGCATTGCTTGGACTTTCATCTCCTAACACAACTACACCCACTCATTTCTCAACTACTACCAGTACTTTGCTGGACCTGTTTTTTGTTAGTAATAAATGTAATGTTCTCCTATATGATCAAATTTCTGCCCCCTGTTTTTCCAAACATGATTTAGTTTTTATGACATATAACTTTAAGCTGCATATTTCTAATCAGTAAATTACTTTTCGTGATTTTAAAAATATAGACTACATATGTCTAGAAGATGAATTTTTTAAGATTGATTGGCATCAAATATATTTCATGATTTCGGTGAATGATCAACTCTCATTTCTTGAACGTAATGTACTGAATTTGTTTAATCAATCAGTGCCACTAAGAACGAAAAATATACGGCCAACGAAAAACCCATGGTTTTCAGCTAGAATAGAACAATCTATTGCACGAAGAGACCTTGCTCACTCTCGTTGGAAAAAGTACAGGACAACAGCTTTACTTTCCGAATACTGTGCTTCAAGAAATGTTACCCGCAAGCTTATTAAGCAGGCCAAATCCAAATTTTACGCCGATAAATTCTCATCAGCTCTAGGATCAAGAAAAACATGGCAGACGATTAGGGAAATTGGCATTGGCAAAGATGTGAATAACGAACCGGTATCCATTGATCCTGATGCAGTAAATGAAAAGTTCGGTAATTTTCCTATGACGGCAGCTGACATTAATTATTACAACAATTATATTAATAATCATGTTGATCCATCAATTAACCAATTTAGTTTTGATTGTGTAAGTGAAATTGACGTTTTGGGAAGTTGTATGTCCATCAAATCAAATGCTGTTGGAGCAGACGAACTTCATCCTAAATTTATCAAAATTCTTCTCCCCCAAATTGTGCCTTTCATTACACATATATTCAATAGGATCATAACCACAAGCTGCTATCCTGCCAAATGGAAAATTTCTAAAATTATACCAATACCTAAAAATAAATCTGAGTATAGGCCTATTGCAATTTTACCATTTTTATCAAAAGCTTTTGAAAGAATAATTCACAACCAAATGTCACTTTTCCTTGACAAACACAATCTCTTAACTGATTGTCAGTCTGGTTTTCGAAGAAAACATAGCTGCATTACCGCACTGGTAGATGTCGCGGAAGACATAAGGAAAGAGATTGATGCAAGGAAGACAAACTTTTTAATACTCTTAGATCACTCGAAGGCTTTTGACACAGTTGACCACAATATATTATGCTATAAGCTTAATAATATGTTTAACTTTTCTACTACTGCCACACATTTGATATCGACCTATCTTAATAATAGGTATCAGTTTGTCCAAAATATTTCAGTCAGATCTAAATTACTAGCAGTTAGAAGAGGTGTTCCACAAGGATCAATTGTAGGCCCTCTTCTGTTCTCTATTTATGCGAATGATCTTCCAAAACAACTTCAGTGCTGTAAAGTAAGAATGTACGCTGACGACATACAGCTTTACATCAGCTGCGATGCACTAATGATTCAACAATATATCCAAACTTTGAATGAGGAACTACAGCGCGTTAATAACTGGGCTACGGCAAATGGCCTTAGCATAAATCCAAGGAAATCTAAATGCCTTGTTATTAAATCACGATTGAGTAAAACTAATTTCTTACCTGACTTAAGGTTAAATAATGAACGTATAGTAACTGTAAAATCAGCCAAAAATCTTGGAATTTTTTTCAACAACACCCTAACATGGTCTGACCATATTAACTATGCATGCGGTCGAGATTTTTCGATGCTAAGAACACTATGGTCAACACAACATTGCACCCCTATGAAAATAAGATCACTTATTGCAAAAACCTATTTATTGCCAATTCTAATGTATGGGTGTGAATTATTTGCTGAATATGATGCTGTAAGTAGGGACAAACTCAACTCTATATTTAAAAATATAACACGTTATGTGTACGGGAAGAAAATATATGATTTTATTTCACCAATTACTACAACTAAACTATACGTTTTTCAATTTGATAAATTACTTAAAACTAGAGTCTTAATATTTCTACATAAGGTGATTTACACTAAGGAACCTGAGCATTTATATAAACGACTAACTTTTTCAAATTCCGATAGAGGTAAAAGAATTACTCCGCTCAAACGTCGATGCTTAATCTCCAGCTGGCAGTTCTTCATAAATGCAATCCGTCTTTGGAATTCAATCCCATACAACATACAAATTATAAGTAACGCACAAAATTTCAAGAAAAGCATTATTGATTTGTTCTCAATTTGATTATTTTGAATATTTTGATTGGTTGGATAATCTTTAATAATAACTATTTTTTTTGAAAATCAAATTTGTAAAATTTTATTATTATTAATATAATTATTATTATTCTTAAACTTGTATTTTGTGTCAAATTAAAATGTCTGATCTTTCTAGCATTAAGTTATTAATTATTTTTTTTTTATAATATTTATATCGAAAAACTGTAAATTACAAATTTATAATTCTATACTGTAATAAGAGACATTGGTCTTGTGTATAGAATTCCAAAATAAATAAAATAAATAAATAAATAAATAAATAAATAAATAAATAAATAAATAAATAAATAAATAAATAAATAAATAAATAAATAAATAAATAAATAAATAAATAAATAAATAAATAAATAAATAAATAAATAAATAAATAAATAAATAAATAAATAAATAAATAAATAAATAAATAAATAAATAAATAAATAAATAAATAAATAAATAAATAAATAAATAAATAAATAAATAAATAAATAAATAAATAAATAAATAAATAAATAAATAAATAAATAAATAAATAAATAAATAAATAAATAAATAAATAAATAAATAAATAAATAAATAAATAAATAAATAAATAAATAAATAAATAAATAAATAAATAAATAAATAAATAAATAAATAAATAAATAAATAAATAAATAAATAAATAAATAAATAAATAAATAAATAAATAAATAAATAAATAAATAAATAAATAAATAAATAAATAAATAAATAAATAAATAAATAAATAAATAAATAAATAAATAAATAAATAAATAAATAAATAAATAAATAAATAAATAAATAAATAAATAAATAAATAAATAAATAAATAAATAAATAAATAAATAAATAAATAAATAAATAAATAAATAAATAAATAAATAAATAAATAAATAAATAAATAAATAAATAAATAAATAAATAAATAAATAAATAAATAAATAAATAAATAAATAAATAAATAAATAAATAAATAAATAAATAAATAAATAAATAAATAAATAAATAAATAAATAAATAAATAAATAAATAAATAAATAAATAAATAAATAAATAAATAAATAAATAAATAAATAAATAAATAAATAAATAAATAAATAAATAAATAAATAAATAAATAAATAAATAAATAAATAAATAAATAAATAAATAAATAAATAAATAAATAAATAAATAAATAAATAAATAAATAAATAAATAAATAAATAAATAAATAAATAAATAAATAAATAAATAAATAAATAAATAAATAAATAAATAAATAAATAAATAAATAAATAAATAAATAAATAAATAAATAAATAAATAAATAAATAAATAAATAAATAAATAAATAAATAAATAAATAAATAAATAAATAAATAAATAAATAAATAAATAAATAAATAAATAAATAAATAAATAAATAAATAAATAAATAAATAAATAAATAAATAAATAAATAAATAAATAAATAAATAAATAAATAAATAAATAAATAAATAAATAAATAAATAAATAAATAAATAAATAAATAAATAAATAAATAAATAAATAAATAAATAAATAAATAAATAAATAAATAAATAAATAAATAAATAAATAAATAAATAAATAAATAAATAAATAAATAAATAAATAAATAAATAAATAAATAAATAAATAAATAAATAAATAAATAAATAAATAAATAAATAAATAAATAAATAAATAAATAAATAAATAAATAAATAAATAAATAAATAAATAAATAAATAAATAAATAAATAAATAAATAAATAAATAAATAAATAAATAAATAAATAAATAAATAAATAAATAAATAAATAAATAAATAAATAAATAAATAAATAAATAAATAAATAAATAAATAAATAAATAAATAAATAAATAAATAAATAAATAAATAAATAAATAAATAAATAAATAAATAAATAAATAAATAAATAAATAAATAAATAAATAAATAAATAAATAAATAAATAAATAAATAAATAAATAAATAAATAAATAAATAAATAAATAAATAAATAAATAAATAAATAAATAAATAAATAAATAAATAAATAAATAAATAAATAAATAAATAAATAAATAAATAAATAAATAAATAAATAAATAAATAAATAAATAAATAAATAAATAAATTACTGCTTTTTTACAAGTTATTCTGAACAGCTTTAAAAAATCATTTCTTTCATTGCTTCCAAAGTATCCGTTAGTATGTTTTTACAGTGGTTTTAGAATTACTAATGAACAACTTCCAAAAAATCACTTAAGTATTGCTTCTAAGGAGTAACTGCTGTAAAAGTGATCGTAAAACGTGATTTTAGTATCATTTGGCATTTCCAAACAGAGGGCCCCGGGTTCGATTCCCGGCGGCACTAATTTTTTATTTTTTTTTTTTAAGTTTTTTTTATTTTATTAATTTTTTTTAATATTTGTAATTAATTTGTTTAAATTCAATATTTTTTTAGTTTTTAAAAATATGTATATATAAAAAAAATGGTGAGAAATTGCTTTTTATGCACCTGCAAAAATAGTACTGAAAACAATATTGAATTCGAGTGTACCTTTTACACTTGTTTCATAAGTACTTTTATTGAAGAGTATAAGGAACAATATCTTGCAGTAACAAATTGGTATTTTTATGCCAGTCAACTTTCATATCAAAGAATAGCTCAGCGGTAGAGCGATAGACTAGCAATAGTGTGGTTGCAAGTTCGATACTCGGTGGCGGCAATAAAAAAACTTTTGTAAAATAAAAAAAATATTATTCTTTTAACCTTTAATTGGTGAAAAAAGCTTCAAAAACTACTGAAAAAATGTTAATGTGGGAGTACTCCTCTCCTATGACAACTCAATGTTCAAATTATTAGTGTTTATGTTAAAAAAGAAGTACATCTAGATCATCAAATGTAGTAATTTTTCTACTGCTTGGGCATCTCTTTTTTGCTGGGTATTAGAGCGTACCACCTTACAGGCAAAAAAAAAAGTGCGCCGTACACCCTCCAATATGAAGTATTTTTGGAAGGAGGTTTCAAAAATAAAATTATTTTTGCCGATCGTAGGGGTTGCCATTTTACATTTTTCGTTATATGTTTGGCATTTACAGTCGGATGTTAAAGTGTGATACATAGATGTTTTTCTCTCGAAGAGTGTTGTGCTCTAAGAGCCATTGACCTCAAGTATCCCGTTCTAGATCTCAGTTGCTACCAGATCTCAGTTGCTACAACCCTAATGTACGACCCTAATGAACCACCCTAATATCAGAAAACTAAAGCTCGCAAAAAATCATTAAACTTTTGATAAGGAAGTTTTTCAATAAACCCGGTAGAAGTTTTTTTTATATATTGGTTGCCGAACGTAGGGGTCGCCTTTTTAATTTTTTTTTTATTGGATTTTTCCTTTAAAGCAAAACACTGGTCTCCTCGAGGCAAAAAAATCGATATATTTCACTTTAAAATCCGACTTTAAATGCCGAAGCTATAACGAAAAATTGAAAGAGGCGACCACTACAAAAAAATTTTTTTTTAAATTGCCTTGCAAAAATACTTCATATTGGGGGGTTGTACGGCAAACTTTTTTTTTTTGAGGTACAGTCTACTAGGTATTTATATATCTGAAATAATAACTTAACCTGCTAAAATCAGCAAAAACTGTTGCTAAACAGTTAGTAGACTAAAAAGTCCCAAAAAAAAGTCAAAAGTTTTGAAAATTTCTTTTATATTTTTTTTTTAATGGAAATAAAAATCCAGCCTTCTGAAGTGAAAAATTTGCTATTTTTTAAACAAATCTTCCTACTGACTTTCGCAGGATTAACAACTATTTGCATTCAACGAAATTTAATTTAGAAATAAACAAAAAATGTGTAGAAATAACAGTTTGTTTTTGCTTTTTTTTCATCTACTAATATGTCGAAAATTCTTCTGGAGATTGTAGAGTATAATTTGTCATTTTGAATTAACCAAAGTTACATCAAATATAACTGAAATTCTGCAAATTTAGAAGTCTTATTTTTACTGTTCTAGTATTTAGCAAGAAATTTGCTAATTTTAGCAGTTTTTTCTGCAATGCCATTTTTAAATAATTTTTACAACCTTTTTTGCTAATTCTAAAAATTTCTTTCTTTGAATGTACTAATTTAAAAATTGTTTCAACTTTTCATATAGCACAAACTTAAGGTATAAAATATTCGAGATCTTTGGTTGTTTTAAGTAATTTTTAACAGCCTACACTTAATAAGTTGTAGCCAAAAATAAAGATCAAAATCATTATAAATACATATAGAAATATGCAATAACCCAAAAAAAAAAAGATGAAATTTTAAAGCAATTTTTATTAGTCAAAATTTTTGGTATTCTCTTAAGAATGATTTAAACATTTCAGGTCATTGTATTTAAAAGCACGTACATTAGAGTGGGCCGAATTGTATGGACAAAAATTTTTTGATATTGTGCCATCGATTTTTCGATAGCTTTTGGCATGAAGAAAAAAAATCACAACGACATATCAAAAAAATAATTTTCGGGGCATCCAAATTTCAATTTTTTACAATTTTCTAATAAATGCTACAGTAGCGTCATCTTGCGGTGACTTTTTGAAACAATTAATAAAGTTGTAAACAATATAACATTACAGCCTTTCCAGAAAGGTATTACTTATGAAAATCGGATAGAAAATGTGGCAACTAGAGGTAAAAGTATATAAGTAACATTATTTTCTGCTTGTTTTCATCATCAACATCATCATCACCATTTCATCATCATTATCATCCTTTCATCATCAAGCAGAAAATAATTTTACTTATATACTTTTACCTCTAGTTGCCGCATTTTTTATCCGATTTTCATAAGTAATAACTTTCTGGAAAGGTTGTAATGTTAGTTGTTTCAAAAAGCCACCGCAAGATGGCGTTAATCTAGCATTTATTAGAAAATTGCAAAAAAAATTAGGCGCCTCGAAAATGATTTTTTTGATATGTCGTAGTGGAACTTTTTTTTCCCCATGCTAAAAGCTTTCGAAAAATCGATAGCACAATATCGATTGCTAAATCGACCCACCCTCACGTACATACACGCTAATAAATTTTTGTTGAAACCTACTCTATTAAAAGAATAGATAACTTGATACTTACAATAAATTGGGAAAAATTAGTAACAATGTTTAAAATCAAAATATATAGACACATTGTGTCTAAACATAATATACATAATGTGTCTTAATAAATTATGCTTTTAATTTCCAGCAAAAAAAGGGATGCCAAAGCAGTAGAAAAGCACTACAATTAATTATTTAGATGCAATTCTTTTTTAACAGAAACACTAACGATTTTAACATTGAGCTGTCATAGGAAAGGAGTACTCTTACTTCAGCATTTTTTTCGGAAAAAAAATGATGTATTTTTTTATTTTTCAAAATTTGTTTATTGCCGCCACCGGGAATCGAACTTAAGATCTCAAGATTGCTAGTCTAGCTCTTCAATAAAAGAGCTAGACTAAACAATTGCACTCCAATTCAGTATTGTTTGCAATAATATTTTCAAAGGTGTATGAAAAACATTTTTTCATAATTTTTTTTTTTTTTTTGTTATACATATTTTTAAAAATTAATAAGAATATTGAATTTAAACAAATTAATTATACCCTACACCACTATGTGGTCAGGGTATTATAAGTTTGTGCTGATGTTTGTAACACCAAAAAATATTGGTCGTAGACCCATCTTATAGTATACCAATCGGCTCAGAATTTTTTTTTATTTCGATTTAACGATGTCCGTCCGTCCGTCTGTCTGTCTGTCCATGCAATCTTGTGCGCACTCTACAGGTCGCAAATATTAAGATATTTTGATGAAATTTGGTACGCAGACCTATGTTGGCCCAAGGACGAACAAGTTTGATTTTGGTGAACATCGGTCCATGTTTAGACCTAGTGCCCATATAAGGGTCCTACCAAAATTATACTGTTTATATGCAACAGGTCGTAAATATTAAGATATTCTGATGAAATTTGGTACACAGACCTATATTGGCCTCATTAACGCAGCCTATTGATTTTGGTGAACATCGGTCTATGTTTAGACCTAGTGCCCATATAAGGGTCCTACCAAAATTATACTGTTTATACGCTGCAGGTCGTAAATATTAAGATATTCTGATGAAATTTGGTACACAGACCTATATTGGCCCAATAACGCAGTCTATTGATTTTGGTGAACATCGGTCTATGTTTAGACCTAGTGCCCATATAAGGGTCCTACCAAAATTATACTGTTTATACGCTGCAGGTCGCAAATATTAAGATATTTTGATGAAATTTGGTACATAGACCTATATTGGCCCAATAACGCAGCCTATTGATTTTGATGAACATCGGTCAATGTTTAGACCTAGTGCCCATATAAGGGTCCTACCAAAATTATACTCTTTATACGCTGCAGGTCGCAAATATTAAGATATTTTGATGAAATTTGGTACATAGACCTATATTGGCCCAATAACGCAGCCTATTGATTTTGGGGAACATCGGTCTATGTTTAGACCTAGTGCCCATATAAGGGTCCTACCAAAATTATACTGTTTATACGCTGCAGGTCGCAAATATTAAGATATTTTGATGAAATTTGGTACATAGACCTATGTTGGCCCAAGGACGAAGCCTATTGATTTTGGTGAACATCGGTCCATGTTTAGAACTAGTGCCGATATAAGGGTCCCCCCAAAATTGGCTTGGTTACAAACTGCAGGTCGCAAATATTAAGATATTTTAATGAAATTTGGTGCGCTGACTCACATTATAGAAAATTTTGACACAAGCCCCATTTTAACCCATTCGAATTTCGGTAGGGTATTGTATAGTCGGCATGCCCGACTTTAACCTTTTTACTCGTTTTAAATATTAAAGAAAACTAATAAAAAAAAAATATTGGTCCCGCCAAGAATCGAACCCGCTATGATTTGTTTAGAAATAAACTGTATTAAAATCACTTTCTGGAATCACTTTTAGAGCAATTATACTTTAGAAGTAATACTTAAGTGATTTTCTGGATGTTGTTCAGAATTACTTATATTAAAGCTGCAAACATACAGTAACGGATACTTTGGAAACAAGGAAAGAAGTGTTTTTTTTAAGTTGTACAGAATTAATTCTAAGAAAGCAGTAAAAATTCACTAACGGATGCTTTTGAAGAAGTGATTTGTAAAGCATGACTTCCAATTTTTTTTGATGGGTTGTATCGAAATGGTTTAGCAACTTTAAGATTTTGTTTAATTTTAAATTTTGTGTGTCTAGAAGAGCTATATTAAATGCATGAACCTACATTTATGATGTCAAGAAACACGCTTTTTAATGCCTAAAAATAAGGTGATCATATTCTTTATTAAATACGCTACTTTATGGTCTCTGAAATAAATAAAAAATACATTTTTAAAAAATAAATGGTTTATTAAGTAATAAATTAAATTCGTGTGTAAATAACACCATAACAATTTGCATACTAAATCTGAATAAAAACAATTCTTTCATATTCTCAATAATAAAAAATAATTGGAACTTTTACCAAGATGCTTCAAAACATGTAGTTCCTCTTAAAGATAATCACAAATTTTTTGAGGAGTTTTCCTTTTAAAAATAATTTGATTTTCTCAACATTTTTCTGTAGAAAAAACCTTAAGTTGTAAGGATTTTCCTATAATACTTTTTAGAGTTCGAGGAATATTTTTTAGAGTACCAAGGAATATTTTTTAGAGTTCGAGGAATTTCGTATATAAAAAATCTTTTTTTTATAAGCTCTACATTTTTTTACCATTCTTTTGGTAAGAAAAATTGCTAAGAGTCTAAAAGGATGATTATACTTATGGTCTTCTAACACAAAAACCCCTTAGAGTCTTCGGATTTTTCTGTAGAAAAAATCCTTAGAAGGTCTCTAAAGGATATAATCCTTTAAATCTTAGTGCTCCCTTATAAAAAAAACCCTCACTCCGTTACTATTATTTTTCTTATTAGAAATATTTCTCAAAATCTATGATGGTTTCCATATGAAAAAGTACTATTAATATGAGCGGTTGTCAGAATGAGGGGGTTTTCTTTAGAAAAAAAGTCTTTGAGATCTAAGTATTTCTGTTGGAAAAATACCCCCTTAATCTGAAACCATAGTAAAAATCTACAGAAAAAATCATCAGATTGGAATGACTTTTCCCTTAAAAAATACATGGTGAGAATATCTTACTGAAGAAAATACCTAGAGTCTAAGAATTTTTTCACAAAGAAAACCAATTAGATTTTGAGAACTAGAAACCCTTGGGAGGCACTTTTTCTATAGAAAACCCTAAATCTCTGATGGGAAGGTCCCTTAACTTGTAAGGACTTTTCACGCAATAAATCCTAGATTCTGAGAAAAACACTCAGACTTTTATGACATTTTACTACAGAATAACAACCAGATTCTGAGATCATTTTCTACAGATTCTCTTAGAATTCTGAGGAGTTTTTTCATACTAAAAAATCCTTCAAATATAAAGGTTTTAGACAAAATTCTCAATACACTCATAGAAATAATTCTGTAAAGTTACTAAAAATTTGTTAAAAATCATACTGCAGAAAAAACTGCTGAAATTAGCAAATTGTTTTGCTAAATACTAGTAAAAAAAGAACAGCGAAAGTAAAACTGTTAAATTTACCAGATTTTAGTTATATTTAAGTTAACTTTTAGATAATAGATGCAATAACATAATAGAAAATAGCAAATTGTACGGTAAAATCTACAGAAAAGTTTGCTAAATATTGGTAGACTAAAATTAGCAAAAACAGTTTAACTACAAAATGTTTGCTATTTTTAAGCTAAATTTAGTTGAATGCAAATAGCAGTCTATCCTCCTAAAATCATTACAAATATTTGCTAAAAAAAAGTAGTAAATTTCTGATTTCAGAAGGCTAAATTTTATTTGCTTTATAAAAATTAGAAAAAATTTTTGAAAATTCAATTTTTTTTTTTTTTTAGTCTACCAATTATTTAGTAAAATTTTTTGCTGATTTTAGCTGGTTAAGTTATTATTTTTTTTAACTGAAATTTAACTCAAATATAACTAAAATTCTGGTATTTAACAGCTTAAATTTTGCTGTTCCTATCTTACTAATATTTAGAAAAAATATTCTACTAATTTCACCAGTTTTTTCTGCAAGCTAATTTTTAACTAATTTTAAGTAGTTTTAACTAACATTTTTACAGACTTTTTTCTATAAGTGTAAACTCATTTTTTTTTTTTTTTGGAATATTTCGTAAGAAATTTGTTTGAAAATTTTTTACTTAAGAAATATTTAAGAACACAAATCTATCTAAGGTCTGACTATTAAACAAACTCGATCTTAGTTTTGACTATAAAACCAGGAACCGCAACGGTTATGAGTTTTATCATAAAAGTCAGAATAAGAAAGTTATTTTTTGACTTTTATTTTTTCGAGCAAAACTAAAAGTTATTTTTTGACTTTTATTTTATTAAGCAGGAATAAAAGTTATTTTTTTTATTTTTATTTTTTCGAGCAAAAAATAACTGTTATTTTTGACTTTTATTTTCTTATAAAACGGAGTACTCATCAAAAAAAGACATGAACTAAAATTTAATAAAAAATGAACTTCAAAATAGTTCAAAAATGTTCCTCTATTTAAGTTAAATTTTACTGAAATTTAGGAAAATTTTCTTAAAGTAAATAAAAATTGATAAATATGAGTAAAAACGAAATAGTTTATTCACTCAAAAATAGTTCATCATTTGCCTAAATAATATTTCTAGATTTCAGGAAAAAAAAAATTTCTACCAAATAAAAATTTATTAATTTTCGGGAAACATATATTACTTTTAAGGAATTTGTATCTTAAAAAGAAGTAAAACTAAATTTAGTTAAAAAAAAATAAAAAAAATTTAGGACATAATTTTCTCTTATTTAGTTCAAAATATGTTGACTAACTTAAAACAAGTAAATAGCTGGACTTATAGTGAGTTCATTTTTTTTCACTTGTATTAAGTTTAACCAAATTTTAGAAAACTATTTCAAAATTTTGTTTTTAAGTCTATCACTTTCTAATATTTGAGAATGGTTTTCTAAATATTAGTTCAAATAAATAAAACCAAAAAGTACTAATTATTTTCCAGTGCAGTAAAAATAAAAATTTATTTTGTTTCAGAAATTGATGAACCACTTCTAAGAAATTTTTTCTTACAACTTAGTTCAGATTAATTTAAAAAAATTAAATGAAATATTCTTTTCTACAAGTTAAAATTTTTCTATTTTTGGGAAGTAATGAACTTATTTTATGGATTAATTCCTTAAATAAAGGAAAAAAAATCTTAAGAACTTTTTGGCATTACTGCGTAAAAGAAATATGCCTTAGTACAGCAACACTAGCATGCTGTTTTCTCTCTCACAATATAAAATACAATGAGAGTCAGTGATGGGATTTGTGTCACAATTGAGGGTTGATTGGTACAATGGCACAATTTATATTTAATATTTTGTTACATTTTTGTTATTTCCAGAAATTTATAAGAAAACTAATTTATTTAAAAAAAAAATCCTAAAAATTACAATTCTTAAAAACATATGATTAATCTTGGAACATTTTACCTCTAAGCTGTAAATTGTTCCAAGTTTTGAGAAAAAAAAAGAACAGAAAAGTTGTCCCTTTTTTCAATTTAAGGAATGTATCTACTTAATGGTAATAAATTTTATATATTTTTGAGAAAACTATTTAACTTAATATTAGTTCACTATACTATTCTTGAGAAAGATATGAACTAAGTTATAGTATTTATATCCTACACCACTATGTGGTTAGGGTATTATAAGTTTGTGCTGATGTTTGTAACACCAAAAAATATTGGTCCTAGACCCACCTTATAGTATACCGATCGGCTCAGAATTTTTTTTTATTTCGATTTAACGATGTCCGTCTGTCCGTCCGTCCGTCTATCTGTCCATGCATTCTTGTGCGCACTCTACAGGTCGCAAATATTAAGATATTTTGATGAATCTTGGTACACCGACTTATATCGCCCCAAGGACGACGCCTATTGATTTTGGTAAACATCGGTCCATGTTTAGACCTAGTGCCCATATAAGGGTCCTACCAAAATTATATTTTTTATACGCTGCAGGTCGCAAATATTAAGATATTTTGACAAAATATGGTACACCGACTTATGTCGGCCCAACGACAAATCCTATTGATTTTGGTGAACATCGGTCCATGTTTAGACCTAGTGCCCATATAAGGGTCCTACTAAAATTATATGGTTTATACGCTGCAGGTCGCAAATATTAAGATATTTTGATGAAATTTGGTACAGCTACCTATATCAGCCCAAGGACGAAGCCGATTAATTTTGGTTAACAGCGGCCCATGTTTAGACCTAGTGCCCATATAAGGGTCCCCCCAAAATTATATTGTTTATACGCTGCAGGTCGCAAATATTAAGATATTTTGATGAAATTTGCTACACAGACCTATGTTGGCCCAATAACGCAGCCTATTGATTTTGGTGAACATCGGTCCATGTTTAGACCTAGTGCCCATATAAGGGTCCCCCCAAAATTGGCTTGGTTACAAACTGCAGATCGCAAATATTAAGATATTTTAATGAAATTTGGTGCGCTGACTCACATTATAGAAAATTTTGACACAAGCCCCATTTTAACCCATTCGAATTTCGGATCCAAACATTAGTTGGCTTTCACCCAGACTGGTGTAGGGTATTGTATAGTCGGCATGCCCGACTTTAACCTTTTTACTCGTTTTTCATACATTTAAGCGAATGGATGTTCTCAACTGTGCGATATTTTTCTAGTTTAAGGAAAAAATTAACTTAAAAATAAAATTTTTTTTATTTTCTGGAAACATATACATATAACCATAACCCTACACAAATTTTACTATTTATTAGAAAATTTGTACCTAATTTGAGGATAATTTTTACTTAAAATAAGTGAAATTTGACAAGATGTTAGAAAATATTTACTTATTTTGAGGAAGTTTTGTCCTTGTTTTTAGAATAAAAAAATTTCTATTGAACTAAATTCAAAGAAACTTTTTCTAAATGAGATATGAACCAAATGAGAGAAAATTTAGCTGTTTTCTAATAAAAAAAGGATTTTAAATTGTAAAATTTTACAAGAATTTAGTAAAGTAAAATTTGTTTCTTAATTTAAAAAAAAATGTTATTCAATTTTAGAAATAAATGTCTTTGGCGCCATTTTGATTTCAATTTTTCCTCTAAGTAAGTTAATTTTTCTAAATTTTAATTCATTTTTTTGTGTATAGTCTTTACATTCTCTAGCGTGCCACACATTGCTCTGTTGAGAAATTGATCATAAAATGATTCTTTTTTTTTTTCTTTGCGGAAGAATGTTCAAGTTAGTAATTTTAATTGTTTTTTTTTTCATAATTCTTTAAAAAAGTATACAAATATATAATTTCTGAAACAAAAATTAAAAAGTGTTGACTAGAAAATGGGAGTGTTTCTGCTTGGCTGCATATACACAGAGCTAGAACAGTAAGTGAGATTTTATGTCGAAAACGTAAAAACAAAATGAACGAATACATAATTTGTGAAACAACATCCGCTAAAAAAAAAATTTGAATACCCTCATATTTAATAAATTAAAAGAAATATTAAAATTTTTATACTCGTACTTACACATCACCAGAAACAAAGTATAACTTAACATATCTTCCATAAACAAATTTCAAGGTTATGTGGTAAAGAGTTATGTTTTAAAAAAGAAGATTTGTTCTTAAAATTGCTTGCAAAAAACGATGCATTATATTTGTATTACACTTCCTTGATAAAGGAAAAAAAACAGAAAGGCTAGTTCATTGTCCTGGCAACTATGAAGGTTATATTGTTAATACTTAAAGATGCTTTTAAGGAAACATCTCAAAGACTAGCAACATATTAACCTTCAGTTTGTTCATCATCATCTTATTATTTTATTATTTCTTTTCATTTTTTTGAAACTGTAAACCTTTTGTTGATTTTTAGCTTTGTCAATAAAAAATAATAATAAGGGAATAAATAAAATAACAACTACAAGCCCCTCTGAATTTGTTCCTCAATGTTTAATTTCACTTTCATTAAGTTTTATCACGCACTTTTTGTTTTTGTTAAATAATGATGACTGGGTGTAAAGTACTACAGAAGACATGTAAAGTTTTTTTTAAATTCGCTAAAGCAGATACAAAATATTTAATACACAAAAACTTGTTTTTTATAAACAGGAACTACTTAACCAATTTAGAATTTTAATATTTTATAAATCTTCTTTGCAACTGGATTAATGTTAAGACTCAAGACACATGCACTGGCAAGGAAGGATTACTACAATATGAAATTGGTTTCTTGATAAATTTAGTACAAGAATGGGAGAATACTTAATAATGGAACACCTTTGTGTTCGGTTAAATCCTTTCTTCTTTTTTCTTATTATTTTTTTAAGTCAGAAAAGTTGTAATTGGGGGTATAATACTCTACATTACAGGCAACTAAAAAAATTGTTGTGAGTTGGTGGAATTAACTTTTTAATAACACTTTTCTAACCTTTATTACTTTTAGTGGAACATTTTTTAATTCATGTATTTCCCCTAGCATATCTTCGCCGTTAGATAGAATTACAAAATCAGGTTTAATACATTGTTCTTACATTACATTCTTACATCTTTTATATTCGAAATTAAAATATTCCAAACTTCTTTTCTACATCAATTAATAATGACGTAAATCCTTTTTGGTATCAAGCTTATTTGATAATATATGATATGAAATAAATTTAAATGTCATATGTAGGTGGTAGTATACAATGTTAAATATCATTCTAAATACTTTTTATTTCTAAAAAATTTTGATTTAATACCAAAAAAAAAATGTTATAACACTGTGTAACACTATTTTCGGGTTAAATAACTTGACTGTGATAAAATGCACTCGCATTAGTAGGGGGCTTCCCTGCATTTGTTAGAATTAGGCAAATAGGTTATGGGATTGGGTAAAGAGCGAGTATTGTTTGTAGACATTTGACTTGAATTTATCTATATTATAAGTGACTGGGAAGACTTGCGTGCGAAGTTTATACCACATACGGCTTTTACGACTGATAAACGAATTTTCCTTCAAATGCATTGTGCGATTCACGAGATAATCATCAGCAAACAGACATGCTCTACCAGAGAATCGAGTATTGCAAACAAAAACTCTGGGCCTAGAAATTAGTTCACTGCAGAACACCTCCCATGGTAGTATCGATACACAACCCACATTCCGACGATGCTGCAACGAGTATATAGAGCGGGAGATCCTACTGTCCTTGATGAGCGCCGAGGCTCTCTTTTGAACACGGTCCAAAAGCTAAAAAATATACTTTGCAGCTCCTGCCCATTTATACTCGTAGGAGTTGCATTCCATCTTCGGTAAATAAATAGTAAGATAGTAAGGAGATCGCATGGAGTTAAATATTTCTTGCACCTTTTCAAGAAACCAAGACACGTGAATGCTTCTTTCGGCAAATCAAATATGTGTTTATTCCAACGGACATCACACTGAATTCGCATGCCCAGAACATCAAAAGTAACCGATTCCTGAATATCGATACCACTCATATAGACCACTCAGCATACAACATTGGATCTTACGAGCATTGAAATCGATCCTATTCGCAAGACTTCACTCCGAGATTGTGAAAAGGTCCCGACTGAGTGTGTTATTCATAATTTGCATTTCGTCCCCAAACTCAAAAAGGATTGGCCAACAATCAAACGAAAATTAATGTTAAATAATTATTTTAATTTTTGCATTAAAAAATACAAAAATTGTTTTTTCGGACTTTCTATATTTTCATATATTTAGTTAGAATATTCTTCCACCTCAAGTCCAAATTCTAATATGATATTGTCATATTAGATTTTTATTTGTTGTTTCAAATAGGGGTTGATCATTTTCATGATAGACAATACAATTGTTTCGTAGACATCACTCTACTCTTCAGTTGTCCGCAATAAGAAAATGATAACTTTCTTACTCAAACCGAGACATTACATAAGGTACAAAAAAATCAACGGGACGAGAATTTTGTACTTTCGTATATGAACTGTCTGATTTGGTAAAACCAGCTATAAATCAACAAATAAAAATCTAATATGACAATATCATATTAGAATTTGGACTTGAGGTGGAAGAATATTCTAACTAAATTAATGTTAAATGTTGCTGTCATCAGCGAAAGAGTAGATAGGATTAAAAGGTTGATCGATAAGATCATTGATAAAGATGAGGAAAAGATAGGGAGAAAGAACCGAATCTTGCGGACACCCCTGAATTAAGCTGAAAATCGTTGGATGAGACCCCTTCTATAACAACACGTAAAGTGCGATCTCAGAGAAAGCTCGAAATAAATCGAGAGAAGTCGTTACCGTCACCAAAAGCAATAAGCTTTGATACCAGTGCGTCATGCCACACACGATCGAATGCCTTGGAAATATCTAGAGCAACCATTTTACTTTCACCAAAGTTGTGAATGGATCTATTCCAACGCTCCGAAAAGAATGCTAACAAGTCTACCGTAGGCCAACCTCTACGAAAGCCATACTTTCGATCACTTGAAAGCGAATTGTACTCTAGATAATTGAAAAGATGCTCTCCATCATCTTCGAAAGTGCTGAGCAATTTGGGAATGGGCAGTAGTTTCCAGGTTTATTAGCCGCACCACTTTTTAGGGATTGGCTGAATATTGGCAACCAGAGAGCTGCAACTAGTGCTAGTAAAAATATGAGTAGTGGGTATCGAGTATTTGTATTTTTTTTTTTTGGTACTCGATACCAAAACTACTACTTGATATTTTCAGAGTTGCATTTTGGACAGACAAAATTTATAAAAATATGACTCCGCTAAAATATTTACCACAATAATGTGACTCCGCTAAGAGCAAACTAAGAGCAACTCTGCTAAAAGGAAAAATCAGAAGTAAAATATTTAAAAGTATATGTTAAAAAACTATGAAAAACGTTAAGTATTGAATTAACATAAACATTTTCAAAGAATTTTACTAGAAAATTTTAAAAAACTTCTAATTTAAAAACCCTTAAAAGTATCCAAATCAAAAATATCGAGTAGTATCGAGTATTGCAAAGTAACCGAATTTACCAGCACTAGCTGCAATTGCTGATTGCAAAACCATCATACGTAAACAACACCCGAATAAACAATCGTTTGCATTCAAGCGCGAAATATACTCAAATACACATATTCGTTGCCGATTTTAAATCAATCCAACCAAGTGATTTATGGTGCATCGTTGATTTAATTATTGGTCGTTTTCATACCATTCATTTCATTCATATTCGTTCGGATCAACGATGATTTTTTTGATGTAGAATAAAATCAGAAAAAACAAAAATGAACGCGCATGAGTTTATTCATGCTTGCAAACAAATAAAAGAAAAATAATTGCATAACAATAAAGAGGGTTTGTAGAAACACATTTAATAAATGGTACCGTGTAAATTGCCATTATAAAACAATAAGATTTTATTTATTTTTTTTATTTTATAAAACAACTAATTCTTCTTAACCTCAAACCTACTTAATTAAAATTAATAAAAATGCATATTAATTACAATATTAATTGCATTTGGTCTACGTATATGCCGCGTTTGAAAAAACAACACTTTACTAAAAAGATAAAAATGCCCAGCTGGCACTCCGTCTCATACACAAATTGCCTGCACCATATGTAAAAACCATACGTCAGTGTGGCAACATTTGTGAAAAAGGTGACAAAGAGGAGATAGGAAGATAAACAAAAAATCTAAAGTAGAATGTTTGTATGTCTGTTTGATCACTTCTGAGAGTAAATTGTCATATAGAGACAATCTGACAATAAAATATAAACAATAATACAATTTAATGGAAAACCACTGATGAAGCCTGTCCATAAAAAAAGGAAGTTACTAGATCTAGTCTGACTTGCAAATTTAATGTGTTTATAACTTTTGAAGAAAATCTTTATTCTTCTTCTTAACCTCAAACCTACTAAATTAGAATGAATAAAAATACATATTAATTACAATATTAATTGTATTTGGTCTAAAGGACGCGTTTGAAAAAAAAAACACTTAACTAAGAAAATAAAATTGCCCCGTTGGCTGTCCGTCTCCAATATACACAAATTGCCTGCACTTGTACGTAAAAACCATACGTCAGTGTGGAAACATTTGCGAAAAGGTGACACGGAGGAAATAAGAAGATAAACAGGAAATCTAAAGTAGAATGTTTTTATATGTCTGTTTGATCATTTCTGAAAGTAGAGAGAAAATCTGACAATAAAAATATAAACAATGGAAAATCACTGATGAAGCCTGTCCATAGAAAAAGGCTGAAACTGGATCTAGTCTGTTTTGCAAATTTAATGTGTTTATAACTTTTGAAGAAAATGTGTATTCTTCTTCTTAACCTCAAACCTGAATTAGAAAAGTTTTTTTAATTTTATAACAAAGACAAAATCACAATACATATATACAAAATATCTAATCTTATACATTAAATTTGCGTGAAAACAAACTCTACACACTTTTCATTTGAAACTCTTCATAGTGCAAAATCATTTTTTTATATGGAGTATAATAGTTTTTCATGTGAAATCGAAACAACTTACGGTGCTTAAACAACAAAGAGATTTTCCATGGATGGTAACCGAAATGAGTGCGGTTATAGGTATGGGTAATATTATGTTAGATTATTTCGATAATAGTACTTTGAAATTAGCGGTATTTTGGCTATTTCGGTAACGGTATTTTAAGGTTAGCGTTAGGTTTTGAATTCATAACGGTATTTTAGCGCTATTTCCTGCCAGCTCTGAAACTTTCAATCGATATTCGTCGCAAATTTCTTCTATCCAATCGCCACCAAATTTTATATCAGTTATTTTTATATACAAACAAAAAACATTAGCACATTCGGAACTCTTAAAATTCATTTTGAAAGTTCGTGACATAAAGCAGGGCACCTCTGCTGTACCCACATACCTCCTAACGGTTTGAAGGTTTTGCTACACTAACCCAATATATTTATTGGGTTATCTACCCTCTAGACCATGGCACTCATTTTGTTGTATAGTGTAATTAAATTAAATTAAAAATTACTGTTGTTTATATTTTAAACTGGTCTTATCTACACTCAAAAAAAAGTCAGTAAAGTCAGCAAAATATGTTGCTGTGTTAGCAAATTTTTAGTCAGGAGCGTGCTTGCAAAAAAGTTGGTAATTTCAGCAAAAGGTTTGCTGAAAACCAGCGAGCTGATTTTACCAAAAAATTAGTAATCTTCAGCAAAAGTTTTGCTAACACTTAGTCGATTGCAAATGAAAAAAATCCTTGCTAAAATCATTAAACTTTTTGCTGAATAATAGTAGACTGAAAAAAACTCAAAAAACTTGTAGCGAAATTTTACTTTAGCTAAAATATTTGCTGAAAATTTAAAAATAGAAATTGTTTTTCTTTTTTATCATTTCCGTTGTCTGTACTACATCCAGACAAGCTGCGACATATACATCTTGTCTATCTGGTTGTCGTCCACGCTATAAATGCGGTTATCAGCACAATTTTTGTAGCAAAATAAATTGGTAAAACATTAGTTCAAACTTAGTTTAGTGCTAAAAAAATATAACTAAAATTTTTGCTGAAAACGGAACAAGACGTTTCACTAACTTTTCTACTAACTTTTTTTTTTTAGTGTACGCTTGCCCTATTGAAAATATAACTTGATATTGCATTAGTTTAATTATTTATTTTCTATTTTAGTGCAATAATATTAATTGTTCTTTTGTTTTTAAACAAAGCTACGGGCTAGCACGATTTGAGAAAAAAAAATTGAATAATGGAATAACCAAAATTTAATTAATTTGCATAAATAGTAATATTTTATTAGAGTCATTAAAAATGAGAACAAATTTGTTGGTAATTTTTTATCACAAAAAGTATTAAATAATTTGTTTAAATTCATACTTTTTTGTATGCAGTGCTCACTAGGGTGGCTCGTTTTGCCAATGTTCCCACATATCAGGATGTAATATACGGCAAAGATTGTAAACCCGTACTGAAAAAATATACTTTTTTTTAATCATTTGAGAATATCTGAAGTTTTGCCTCAAATTTTCTAAATTTTTTCAAAAATTGCCAACATAAAAACTAGAAAATAATGCTTTTAAATTTAATTACAGATAAACTAGCAAGATAAAAATATCAACTTTCTACACTTGTAAGGAATACTCATAAAATGATGTAGGCAATACTAACTGCAATTGCATTTGAATTAGCTGCAATTGCCTTTATATTTACATAACAGCAATTATAGTTAAAATGACTGCACATTGTTAATTCTAAATGCAGTTGCAATGCACACTTTTCCAACTGCAATTGCATTTAATTTTACCGACATACTTCTTTTAGTGAATGTTTACGGTTCATTACGATTTGTATAAAATTTGTATATATATTGCTAAGTGGGTAAGAAATGAAAAGGAATATATTTTTTTTTTATTTTTCGTATTGCTTTTAAAGCATCTAAGTATATCTTATTGGATATAAAATGTAAGGTATTTAAAATCTATTTAGGCGAGGACGTGTTCGAAATTTTTTTGATATTCGCACCAATCGAGCGCTTTTTTCACATCTTTTTTGTAGCAAAATAAATTGGTAAAATATTAGTTTAAAATTAGTTTAGTGCTGAAAAAATAAAACTAAAATACTGGCTGAAAACACAATTTCAGCAAAAAAAAAATCCTGAAAGCTAGTACCCTTGATATACAAGACGTTTTTCTAATTTTTCTGCTAATTTTTTTTTTCGAATGTAAGTATTTTGTTGCAAATTTGCTGATCCGCAAAGATATTTGGTTAAGGGTGGTATCGACTCTAGGAAAAATTTAGTTTTCGAATTTTTTTTATATTTTATTTGGATAGAAAATACTCTTCAGTATATGCTCAGAAAATATCAATAAAAAATTCGAAGAAATAAAATTTCCACATGTTTTTTTGTAAAATATATTTTAGTCACAAAGTAATATTCTATGCATTAAATTTGTACACAAAATTTTTTGGGGGCGCTTTTTATCATTGTCTTTATTATAAATCTTATTTCGCATAATACAGCAGAACAAAAAAAAAAAAAACTACATCCAAAGATGCAAGAATTTCACGCAGTCTTTAAAGAAAAGCCAATGACCATTCCTCGATGGTGGGCGAAGGCACTTTACTAATAAAGTTACTAATGGCTTCTTATAAGCCACAAAAGTAATCAATGTATATAAAAAATAAAAAACCAATACAAAAAAAATTAAATAACGTACGAAATAAAATATTTTGACCGAAATTAAATGTCTAATAAATTCTATACCATCGTCTTTATGAATAGTTGGGTTTATATATAAAATACTCTTTATCCGATTCTTCCCAAATTTAGTGCACATTAGAGCGTACCACCTTACAGGCAAAAAAAAAAAAGTGCGCCGTACACCCTCCAATATGAAGTATTTTTGCAAGGAGGTTACAAAAAAAAATTTTTTTCTTTTTATGCCGAACGTAGGGGTCGCCATTTACATTTTTCATTATATCTTTGGTATTTACAGTCGGATCTTAAAGTATGATACATCGATGTTTTTCTTTTGAGGAGACCAGTGTTTTTCTCTAATGACATTTTGACCTCAAGTATCCTGTTCTAGTAGTTACCCACCAGATCTCAGTTGCTACCACCCTAATGTACCACCCTAATGTCAGAAAATTAAAGCTCGCAAAAAATCATTAAACTTTTGCCAAGGAAGTTTTTCGCTAAACCCAGTAGAAATTTTTTTATATATTCGTTGCCGAACGTAGGGGTCGCCTTTTTAAATTTTTTTTAGTTGGATTTTTACTATATAGCAAAATACTGGTCTCCTCGAGGCAAAAAAAATTGATATATCATACTTTAAAATCCGATTTTAAATGCTATAACAAAAAAAGGCGACCCCTACGGTCGGCAAAAAAAAAAAAATTTTTTTTGAAATCACCTTCCAAAAATACATCATATTGGAGGGTGTACGGCGAACTTTTTTTTTGAGGTACGGTCTAGTGCACATGTAGAAAACTCAAGGTTGGTTACCGTTATCGTTATAATACCGTTATCGCTAAAATACCGTTTCAAATTGAATACCGTTACCGTTATCGATACCTCTAAAAAAAATTTATAAATACCCTTATCGTTACCGATACCGTTATTTTTATGGGTAGTTACCGGTATTTTACCTTTATTTATTATTTTATATAAAAATTACAATTTTTTTATTTTTTATTTTATAATTTTAAGTGTTTTTTTTACAAAAAATTTGTAGATAATAATTTTACTTATTAAAACTACCAGTATTGAATTTTTAGCTTAAAATCTGTATTTTCAGTACTTAAAATTAAAAATATGCCATCCCAGTCAGAAAAATACAAACGGGAAAGCGGTGGCAAAGCACTTTAACAGGTGGTACAAGTATTGGCAAAAAGTGCTTTCCCATTCCCAAAATGATAACATCATTAGACAAAAGGACCGGCTGTTCAAAAAGCCCCGGAAAAGCACTGGAGGAACAAAATTTTTAAACGTTGGCAAAACGCTGGCAAAACCAATAAATAGGTGGTCTGGAAATATATTTTCCAAAATAAAATTAAAAAAAAGTTCATATGTATTTTTTTGGCCCTGCCGTGATTTGAACCCAGGCCGTCAGATTGGCAGACGATTGCTCTACCCACTGAGCTAACGAGACATATAATATTTAATGGCTAAACACATAAGTGAGTGATAATAGCTGGACAACTACTGGCTGTGCCAAAATGCTAGTACTGGCAAACAATTTTTAGTAACTAGTATGCCAGTGTTTGGAGGGCAAAAAAAAAGTTGGTCTTGAAGGAGCTTTCCCACAAACAAAAAAATTGATTTTATAAAACAAAAAAAATTTTAAATTAAAAAAAATTCAAAAAAATTTTTTTGCTTGCAACCGGATTTAAACTCGGAACCTTCCGACTACAAACATTTTTTAACGAAGCGTCAGCATTTTTATAAAATCATTGGTTTTCCAGTGAATTGATTTTTGTACGCCTGGTAGCATTGGCTAGGTAGCACTGGATAACCACTGGTTGCAAACCTTGGCATATCACTCTAAGCCAATTCTTTGCTAGTGGTTTTTTTTATAAACCACCGAAATATTTGTAAAAAAAATACTGGTAAAACGCTTTTCGCAAACGCTGGCAAAGCGTCCCAAATGAGTGTTCTGCCAGTCATTTATTTTTAATACCATGGTTACACAGTGGTATGCCAGTGCTTGATTTTTTGTACCACTGGCGATTTCTGACTGGGATGTTTTTACTTGTTTTTATATGTTTTTAACATAATTTTTAATACCGGTACGTACCGGTATTGCTGTTTCGATAACGGTATACCGTTACCGAAACAGTCTTAAATACCGTTACCTTTACCGTTACCTAAACAAACGAAATCTGATACCGTTACCGTTACCCTTACCGTTATTCGTTTCGCTAACCAACCTTGAGAAAACTGCGAGGTATAAATTTTGTTCATACACGGTTTTTTGAAATTTTGCTGTTTTCTTAGCGTAATATTAATGTTAAACTTGAAACGCATTTTCCCACAACCCTGAGTTCAAAATCAGCTGCCACTGTACATCCAAGGCGGGTTAACCGATTTCGATGCGGCTTTTTTTCCTTCGTAGGCAAGAAAAAACTATGGTCCTTATCGTGGCCGTTTTTTTGAATTTTGTTCAAATAAATTTTATATCCCTGAGCAAATCTGTTTTTTTTTGTCTTTTTGAAATTTTTAAGTTTGTATGACAACTTTGTTAAAAAACAAATTAAAAAATAAAAATCGGGCCAAGACATGGACTAGAGAATTTATCTGGGATTAAGAATTGCTTTACGTTTTTATTTTCCGATAATTAATGAAGGCTGCACAGTGGCAGCCGATTTTGCCTTTTTTAAAAATGGCTAGTAATAAAGTTTGCCACACTCTGGCGATTTTGGTAGGGAAAAAATAAAACTAATATTTTTTGCAAATACTACAATAACATGATTTTTAAATAAAAAAATAAAATATTAAAAATATTGTTAATTGAATTTTTGACAACCGTTCAGACATATCCTTTAAAATGCTGTTGTTACAGTATTTACCCCCATAAACGTTGTTCTCTTGATATCGGCAACAAATATATATCTACATATGTATATGAGTAGCTGAGATGCAAAACTCGTTCGTTACACATTAAATAAATTTTGGGAAGAATCAAAAAACTTGTTGCGGCTTATTAATCAAATTAGTTGAATGCTTTTAAGTCTTAAATATTATGCCATTCTTGATTAAAAACTCAACAGTTGAAAAATCGAAAAATCTTCCCAAAAAGCTCCTAAAGAACTGCCAGAAGCAATTGTCATCTGGTTTTTTTATTTTTGTAACGAACGAGTTTTGCATCTCAGCTACTCATATGTATTATGTATTGGAAGTCAATTTGGAAATTCTACTTACATATCGTCACCTTAAATGCAAACGGACGTAAATACACAAAAATTCGAAATCGTGTTTTTTATTGATTATGGTTCGTTTTATCAAACTAAATGTTCACACAAAATTTTAGACTTCTACGATCAAAAGTGGCGACTTTATTAAAGAAATTCAAACGGACGTAACTACGAGTGCATGTATTTCTTAATGCAAAAAGGCGTAACTACACTCTTGTATGAAAAACATACAAACACATGTAGTGTGTAAGCTTGTGTCAGCGTTGCCACAATGGGAATTCAAAATCTACAAAATTTTTGTTATATTTTAGTACAATACAAATGACAATTTACCCTGCTCAATTCAGAAAAACCTTATTCTGAATATTAGTGGACAAAAAACAGCAACAAAATGATGTTATATCTCCAAATTTTTTTATATTTAAGTTAAATTTAGTTAATGAAAATAACAATTTTCCAGTTAAAATAACAAAAAAATAATAATTTCTTAACAATAGTAGAGTCCTAATTTCAGTGAGTTAAATCGTTATTCATAAAAAAAAATTTATGATGTCTTTATTCGACTAAAACTAAGCAAAAGTTGTTGCTGATTTTAGCAGGGTGAATTGTTATTTTGTTCTTGCTATATATTTAGCAAACCAATTCTGCTAGTTTAGGCAGTTTCTTCTGCAGGGCCTCTTCTATAGAGTTTTTCTTATTTTTTTTTTTAAGTTTTAACGTTTTCACTACCGACTTTTTGTTTGCGGATATTACCGTTATTTTGACTTCAGATTCTTGTTAAGGGTCCTCAAATTATAAAAAATATGTAACATGTTTGCCCCCTCCCCCTCCTGTCCACCAAACATGACGTTCGAAAATCGATTTTTTGGAACTTCTTATCCCCGTTTTACCCCTTAAACATTCGAATAGCCAAAAATTCTTTGGTTGATTTTCTTTTCGTCATAAAACGAAGCAAATTTCAATTATCTATTTTCATTAGTTTATGAGAAACACCAAAACCCCCTTTTCTGGGAGATTATGATGTATTAAAAAAATTAGACTTCATTAACAAATATCGCGACTATTTCGCTATGTTGAACTGCTTATACATATAATGATTTCTCTTTGAAGGCCAAGGCCACATCATATAAAAACTTATTGAAGATAACTTTTTTGGTTATTACAACTCTGCCATTTTTAGAGGCGTTATTTTCTCAGAGAAAAGGTGCTAAATTAGAGGCGTTAAAGATATATATTTTTGGAAAAGAATAGTCGTTTTCGAACTTAGAAAGTTCTCTAATAAGAATAAATTATGATTTCAAAATGTGAAGGATATAAAAATTATAATATCATAATTTATGTGCGCTTAGAAATATTTTACTGATTAAAGCCTCTTATCTTGTTCAGTATATCCTAAAAATTCCGCTATTTCCCCCGAGTCTGTTAAATTTTTCAATAAAATTCTTTTTCCTTTCTACAAAATAGCACATTTGAAAATCTATAATTTTTAATGGAGATTGGCAGACGTTTTCACAAATTTAAGAAAATATTAAAGGACTACACAGAGAAAAGAGATTCATTGTGGCAACCGAATTTTTTGCCAACCGATTGGTTTGGTTGGATATACCGATATATTTATTTGTGGCAACAGAAATTCGGTGAATACAATAGAATTTAGATTGAAATAATATATTCAAATTATGTCAGGAATACATTTGATTGCAACAGCCTATAATTCGGTTACTGCCACCAAACCATTCAGTTGGCAAGATATTCGGTTGTTACAATGAATTGGTTTTCTCCGTGTATAATAAATTACAGCAGAACTTCTAATTTTTTTAATGAATTATCTGAAAAATCAAATTCATTTCATTTGAATTGGAACTGTCGGAGTTAGTTTTACTTTATTCAATTAACTAAAAAATCTGAAAATGTCATTTATACAATTCATGCATTGAATTCTTTTTTGATTGTGTAATTTATCCGATTACCCAAAAACTACGCATGAAAGAAATTACCCGCGCGCTCTATCCACGAAGGCAAAAATTACCCGCGATTTGGGTAATTACCCGTATTGTGGCAATTTTTTTTTTCATTTAAAATTCCTTTAATATCTGTATTAAAAATACATGTATTTTTTTATTTTAAAAATTAATAACATAAATCCGTTTTCTTTTTTTTAATAAAATATAAACATTTAGATTAAAAAAAATTAATTAAAATATAAACAAGTATTTTTATTAAAAAAGCTTGAAAAATTTACTATCATAACATGGATGCTTTAATTTTTGTGGCGTTATTGGTTGTACATCTAAAATGGCATTAGTGTAGTTACGTCTTCTTGTTTCAGAAAAAAGCAAGTCAAAAGGACGTTACTAACTTAAAAACTAAAAAATATGAAAACAAAACAAAAGTTGTTAAAAAATAAATAAATCTCTATACCATAAGTAAAATTTGAAAAAAAACTGCAAAAAATACTTTATTATTATTGATTTTATAACGTTTTTTGCTTCTCCTGTAAAAAAAACTAAAAGTGTAGTTACGTCCGTTTGCATTTAAGGCGACGATATATATGATTATTATTATTATTATTTTAATTTCTTTTTACGATTTTCTTACTTTAACTCATTTTAACCCTACAATGGTCTGGGGAAACTACAATTACTTAAACATTTTCCATCCGATTTTGGATTTGTATAAATTTCTAGAAAGATTATTCAGATTCAGAGTAGATTGCGATTTTATTGACATTATCTAGAAATACGGTTACTTAAAATTTCCAAAAAAAAGTTATAAATCTCATTTCAAATTTTAGGACCAATACGGCACGTGTTCCCGTTATACGATCACCTGTATTTTTTGCATTTTTTACCTAACCGAAAATTTATAGGGGGGGGGGGGAGGGAGGTGGGGGTCACAGGTCGCCATTTTTTCAACCCTAGTGCAGCTAATCGGTATATGAAGCTATGTGTTCTTGACATCTGATGTGTAGGGTATGTTCAGCAACTTTTTAGAAAATTTTTGTAGAGCATATTAACCTTATAATTCCCTTTCATAATGGTAATTTTTGACTCTATTCACTTAAATCGTCTATAGATCATGATATGTAAGTATGACATTTCAGTCACAAATATCTCCGTAGAAAAGAATCAAAAATTTGCTTTTTTATAGAATATCTTGAACGGGTTATATATACCGATGAACGCGCCTCTAAAAAACTTTCATATGATACCCATATCGGGTATGTTGTCTTCAGCTAAGATGCAAATTTCTGACAAAAACTAAAAAAAGACCTTTTTTAAAAATGGTACAGCTCGTGAGATTTCATTGCTATACCCGAAATATTTTGGGAATCATCATAAAACAAACCAAGGTTAATTTTGAGGGGGGCACTTTTTACTTTTTCGTGAGTCGGTTTAATGTATATACAAAAAGAAATACTTAGTAAATATATAAGTTCATTTGTTTTCAATTTATTTTCCTTTGCGCTCTTTGTAAGAAGAAACCATTATCGACACCACCTTTTTGGGGGTAATTTTTGCGATTCGTTAGAATAGAGCCAAAAATTATCGTTATGTGGGGGAGTTAGAGGGTTAATATGTTCTACAAAAAAATTTGCCTTAATATTTTTATCAAAGTTGCTGAACATAACCTACACCTCAAATCTAAAGAACAAACTTGAGCTAAATCCAAATCTGGCGTCTGTGAAAAAACACAGTTTTTTTATCGAAATATTCCAATTTGTATTTTCCTTTAAAATGCTTTTTCAATCTTTTTATAAAGCTATTTTATTCTTGGAAATATCGTAAGTATAAATTCCCAATTAAAGCAGTTTTTACAATTTTTCTTTTAAACTACCCAATAAACATCGAAAAACCCAAATTTCAAGTGCTTTAAAAATTGCATGAATTAAACTTCTTTGAAACAATTACAAATAAATGTAATTTAAATCAAAAAAAAAAAAAAAAATTCAGTTACATTTCTTGTAATTGTAATTGAAAATTTTCAATTAAAAATTACAAGTCATTGAAAGTGATTTCAATAACAAATTTCAGTTACATTTTCAATTACATTTAGAATTAAAAAGTGTTTTTTGTCAAAATTTTGTAGAAAAAATTGACTGGGATAGGCGTGGCGAAGTATAAAAAAATAGATTATGTTGGATTGACCCTAACTTGTGCTTTTTGTCATTATTTCTTTTCCCAAAAAAATGTAATTGTAATTGACATTTTTTCAACTACAATTACATGCAATGTGTAATTGAAAATTTGCAATTACAAATTACATGTAATTGTAACTATAATTGTTCTTTTTTAAATTACAATTACAAATAATATGTAATTGTAATTGAATTTTTTTCAATTACTATTGCATGTAATTGTGTAATTGCATGTGTATTTAATTACAAAATGTAATGATTACCCCCAGGTCTGAAAATTATATTGTCTTAACTTATAATGCAGTTACTATGCATATAAATGGAAATGCTCAACAGTAACAAGACACTTTTCAAAGTACAACACTTTACCCTATATAAATATTTGTATCTTTTGAAACAGAAATTTGTTGACAACAAATTTTATACGCGAATTTTGTTAATTTTAAAAATTAATAAAAAAAAAAATTTAACACTCCAAAATATAACTTTCCCATAACAAAAACAATCAATATATATATATTTATATTAAGAAGCAAATAAAAAATAACAATCAATAAAATTTTGAATCATCCTAAAGCAGAAAAATAAACGAAATGCATTCATAATTATCGTACAATGGGATGTTGAAAATAAATAAATGAACCTTAAACGCTTAAGGCTTGTGGTCAATTATTAAATAAAAAATAAGGCCTACAAGTCATGGTTGGTAACAGAAACGAAGCGGTTATCGGTAAGATTAATGCTGTTTTAGATTATTTCGATAAGAGTATTTTAAGGGTAATGCTATTTCATTTATTTCGGTATTTTAAGGATAACGGTATTATAGTTATTTCTACAAAGATGTTTTAAAGATAACGGCATTTCGATTTATTATTAGTTAAATGTATTTTATTTACTTCGGTAGTGGTTTTTTGGCGGTACCAATATTAAATTTATTTAGTTATTTTGGTAACGGTATTTCGGTAACTGTGTTTTAAGTAGGGCATACACGTTCAATATTATTGATCAATTTTTGAAAAATCACCCATCAGAATATTTTATTTTTAAATACTTTCTTCTGATTGGTTGATTTTAAAAACATTGATCAATAATATTGAACGTGTATGTTTGCCTTTAAGGGTAACGACAGTCAGTTGCAAGGATTTCGAAACGATAATTGTATTTTAGCGGTATTGCCTGCCAACCCTGTCAATCCTGCTTAATAATAAAATTGAATAAAAAACGATTTTGAAATTCATTTTTGGTATTTTATTTATCTTGTAATCTGAAATCCATTTAATTGGATTTTTATATTTGCAATTTTATCACATGATTTTTACATTTTCATCGATGTACAACAACTTATACTTTGGTATCCATAATAATTATGGAATTGATTTCATTCATGATTAAATATTCAGTTTTTATAAAAGCTATGGAGCATTTAAATAAAATTGTTCACCTGCAATTTTTGAGGTTTATTTAACTTTGGATTTCTTTTTTGTTCTGTTGTCTATTATTGGTCAATGTTTTTACTATTTATTTTGCTATTAATTTTTAATTTAACCACAAACATTTTAAACACAAAGTAATTTCTAGATTGTCGTTTTGTAGTTTTATTTAAACAAATATTTTTTCTCAACAATAGTTTTATAATCGCTCTGCATTTAAGATCTAAGTAAAATAGTAACAAAATTAATTTAACATTGAGTTCAAATACAGTAATATGAACTTATTAAATTTCGTTTAAAATATTTAGTTTAATAGATTTTGGTATTAGAAGTAAATTGTTGTATGAGTTTTTTTTTTTTTTGTTGAGGAAATTATAAATAAATATAAATAGATTATTTCATTTTGTAAAGAATTATTAACAAAAGAATTTAATTTCGTGTATAGAGAATATACTTTGAAGAAGTCTTTCAAATTAATTATATGTTAAAGACTACTAAATATATTATAATCAATTTTCTTTAAAAATTTATAAAGACAGTTTTTCAACTACTAATTTACTAGCAAGCAAGGCAATACGAATAAGTTTACACGATTATAACACCTAGAAGAAAACATTTGTTGCCGGAAATAATAATTCCGTGTTGCGGAAGTTTCCTCAGTCTGGGAGGAAAAGCACTATTAAAGAAAATTTTTATCGCCTAATTGTCGCCCGAAAACTGAACCCAAGAAACTTTAAAATATTTATTATGACAGATCTAATAAAAATTCTTCCTTGATGATGCTGGAAAATCTCCAGCAAAACGTCGAATTGTAATAAAAATTAAAATTAACTTTAGTGACCTTTGAAGCCTATATTTATTATTTATGTGGACGCTGTGGTGTAATTGGATTCGAGCCCCAACCAAGGCAACATCAATTTATGAAAAATAATAATATGTATGAGTTTTTTCTATCCCTCATACATATCGCAGCGTCCTCCTTCGGTGTTCCCATAGCACTTAACCCCACCGAACTAAAATAATATAACAGGGCTATGAACTATAAGCTTCAACAAAGTTCACCAACTCACCATCAGATGGCGCGCAGCAACTGTTCCAAAAAAAATTCAACATCTCGCGCAATTACGGTGTTGCCATATTTGAAGCCCTTCATCTTTCACCACCATTCACTTCTTCTTTAACCCCTTTCCAAAGGAAGCAACACGTCAATTATTAGGAAGAATTTCCTGAGTGTTCTTGCATAAACAATATACATTTAGGTACATTTTTTTTAGTTTAAACGAAATTGTATCAAAGTATAAACACTAAAATCTGCAGTTAAAAATATTTTTATAAATTAATTGAAAATTATCATTAATCATTTTAATCAACTAAATACTAAAATAAAAAGAAATTAAAAAATACCCAGCAATAAGAAATTGGAAGTAATGCTTTAAAAACTACTTCTTTCAATGCTTCACAAGTATCCGTTAGTGTATTTTTACTGCCTTTTTTAGAAGTTATTCTGAACAACTTCAAAAAATAACATCTTTCATTGCTTCCAAAGTATCCGTTAGTATATTTTTACAGCTTCCTTAGAATTACTTTTGAGCAACATCCAAAAAATCACTTAAGTATTGCTTCTAAAGAGTAATTGCTCTAAAAGTGATCGTAAAAAGTGATTTTGGTATCACTTGGCATTTCCAAACAGTGGGTCCCGGGTTCGATTTCCGGCGGGACCAATATTTTTTTATTTTTTTTTTAATTTTTTTTTTATTCTATTAATTTTTTTTTAATATTTATAATTAATTTGTTTAACTATATATATAAAAAATGGTGAGAAATTGCTTTTTATAAACCTGTAAAAATAGTACTGAAAACTATATTGAATTGGAGTGCACCTTTTACACTTGTTTAATAAATACTTTTATTGAAGAGAATAAGGCACAATATCTCGCAGTACCAAAGTGGTGTTTTTATGCCAGTCATCTTTCTGACTAGCAATCGTGAGGTCGCGAGTTACATACCCGGGGGCGGCGGCAATAAAAAACTTTTGTAAAATTAAAAAAATATAATTTTTTTTGTGAATAATTTTTTTTTAACTTTTAATTGGTGAAAAAGAGCTTCCTTTGCACTCGTTCAAAAAGTAAAATTAAAAATGCTGAAGTGGGAGTACTCCTCTCCTATGACAAGTCAATGTTAAAATCATTAGTGTTTATGTTAAAAAAGAAGTACATCCAGATCATCAATTGTAGTGCTTTTTCTACTACCTCGGCATCTCTTTTTTTGCTGGGTATGAATATTATTAAATTTGTCAATAAATTTTTATTAAAAAATAGACTGTCTTATCTACATCTATACTGAAAATCTTCTAGTTATAATACGTAATTAAATTCGGTTCAACAATTATTTTTAAAACAAGTAATTAGCAATAGGTAAAGTGGTTTTTTTAGTTTATTTTACCGTTTATCTCTAAACAAATCATTAAACTTTTCATTGACAATTGCTATAGGTCACGGAAGTTTTAAAAACTAAACAACGATGATGATGATTTTATCGATTACGAAGATGTATTGTATTTGATATTCCATCAATTTCATCAAATGTCAGCACTGTTAATGAATTGATATTGATATTGTCGCCGTCTGTCGATTAGTAACACAAATATAGATAAGACAAGAAAGCAAATAAATTTAATGGGCATCAATTTATGTTGTATTTGGCGTTTTAAATTTATAAACGCATAAAAAAAACGCATGTTAAAAATAAAATCAAAATTTTACGATCATAATTTTCGATGTTATGTTAATTTTTATATTACTTATATCAGACTTGGGAATTTTTCACCACCAGAAAAAAAAATGAATGCCAGAATCAGTTCTCGTACTAGATCCAGAACTGATGGTAGAGAGATCGGTTCTTATTTGGAGTTAAAGAAGCTGTGGGACAATTTCAAACAAAAATCATAATTGTTAGAACTGACAGTAGAATGGGTTATAAAGAAAAAGAAGTTATTCTACAATTAATTGTTGGGAACAGAAAATTTTTCTGGGTCAAAATGACAAAATAAAATTTAAATTTATCTCGCAGAAACTATTGTTAGTTTCAAGCCATTTTTTTCAATTTCCCTTAGAACATAAAACTTTCCAATGGATGTCGAAAATATTTTAAATTACCCATATTATTGGAGAAATCGAGATCTGAACTAGAGATGGGCGTGTGCGTGAGTGAGCGTGATTTTAATTTGAATCACGCTCATGAAATACTCACGAAAAATACGAAATTTGTTTTTTATATTAAATTTTTAAGACAGCTTCCTTTATTGACCATAAGTTTTATTTATTCACAACCTGAAGTATTAAAGAGAATTAAAATTAGTTGAACTATAAAAAAAAATTTTATTAAGAATCTAAGTATTAGGTGTACAACTTAAAAATGGCGGATTCGCAATAGATGGCATATCTTTTACACATGGTTTATGTCTTTAATAACTTATATGGCATTTTGGAAGGTAAACATCGGTCATTTATTCTCATTGAACGAAATAGTGTAAAGAACAAAGTTTTTTTGCTTCGAAAATGTCGAATTTTGTGCCAACAAAATATCATTTGCGGAAAGTTTTGCTTTACTTCTTTAATTTTAAAAAAATCGCAGCTAAAGCACATTGATTACTCACCGAAGCTTATCCTGAATATGTTTCACCAAATTCAACGTGAGAGTTATGGTTTATGCAGTTCAGAAGTGGTGGTTTTGATACGGAAAACAAAGGCCGCCCAGGTCAGCCAAAAAATTTCGAAGATGATGAATTGGAGGCATTACTCAGCAGAATTCATCTAAAAGCAAGGAAATTGGGTACCACACGAGTTGAAGCCGAGAGAAACACGATTTTAAATATCCGAAGTGCTGCTAAAAGAAGTCAGTTTTGCATCGAATTATTACAGACGATGAAAAATGGATCCATTTCAAACCGAGGCGCCAGAATCAACCAAATCAACGCCAAAGCCGAGTATTCATCGCGCCCAGGTAAGGCTCTTTACTTGATGGAAGCAGAGCTGCTGAAATCGTGGCGTGCGATCCCGGGGGACCTGTGCCGAACACAATTGATTCATTTGAAGCGCGCATTTTCGAAAAACCCCCGGAATATCAACGTAATTTTACTTTTTTTTAATTCACTGAGCGAAAATGAAATTGAACGAATTCAGTGGTGAAATAATTCAGTAAGAAATTAGTTCACTTTTTTCCGTTCGATTTATACAATTGAACGCGTTCACCAGTGAATGAATTCATTTGATTTAATAAAAAGAACTATAGCAATTGAATTAATTCGTAACAAAATAAATCGAACGAAAACAAATATGAATTAATTCCATTCAATATATGCTGCTTTGTGAATTAATTCGTCAAATTTTCAATTCAGAATTGAGAACTTGAATTCAGGAATTAAATCTTCAAAGCTCTGGATCTGTGACAATTTTCGATAATTGTAAAACATTGCAATCTGGTTTAATATAATCACGCAAACTCACGCACAAAAATTTCCACACGCACGACTCACTCACGAACATTTTTTTAACTCACGCTCACGCACGACTCACGTTACTGCTATCATTTTAACTCACGCGTGAATCAAGCAAATTTCCTGTCACGCTCCCATCTCTAATTTGAACTTTTTAAGAGCCTCTCTATAGAATCATTATTACTGCACATTAGAGTGGGCCGATTTGTATAGACAAAAATTTTTTTGTATTGTGCCATCGATTTTTCGATAGCTCTTGGCATGAGGGAATAAAAGTTCCACTACGACATATCAAAAAAATCACTTTCAAGGCGCCCAAATTTCAATTTTTACAATTATATAATAAATGCTAGATTAGCGCCATCTTGCGGTGGCGTTTTGAAACAACTATTGAAGTCGTAAACAATATAACATTACAACCTTTCCAGAAAGGTCTTACATATGAAAATTGGATAAAAAATGTGGCAACTAGAGGTAAAAGTATATAAGTAAAATTATTTTCTGCTTGATGAAATGATGATAATGATGATGATGTTGATGAAAACAATTAGAAAATAATTTTACTTATATACTTTTACCTCTAGTTGCCACATTTTTTATCCAATTTTCATATGTAAGACCTTTCTGGATAGGCTGTAATGTTATATTGTTTACAACTTCAATAGTAGTTTCAAAAAGCCACCGTAAGATGGCCCTAATCTAGCATTTATTAGAAAATTGTAAAAAATTGAAATTTAGACGCCTCGAAAATGATTTTTTTGATATGTCGTAGTCGAACTTTTTTTTTCTTACACTGATAGAATTTTCGTTCATAGCATTAGTGAATCGATTTCATTAAAATGGATTCATTGATTTAATGAAAAAATTCATTAACTGAATGAAAATTCATTGTTGTTATGAATTTTTTTATTAGATTTTTTTTTTCATAATTACATAAAAAAAAATTAATTAAATTAATGGAAAATTCATAAAGAAAAAATTTAACTTATAACATTGATTTCAGGTACAATTTTACCTCTTTTTGGTTTTGCCTATATATGTGTTATTTTTGGGCTAAACAAAGAGACCCTCATCTCGGGAGTTTTTATACCCTACACCACTATGTGGTCAGGGTATTATAAGTTTGTGCTGATGTTTGTAACACCAAAAAATATTGGTCGTAGACCCACCTTATAGTATACCGATCGGTTCAGAATTTTTTTTTATTTCGATTTAACGATGTCCGTCTGTCCGTCCGTCCGTCTGTCTGTCTGTCCATGCAATCTTGTGCGCACTCTACAGGTCGCAACTATTAAGATATTTTGATGAAATTTGGTATACAGACCTACGTTGGCCCAAGGACGAACAAGTTTGATTTTGGTGAACATCGGTCCATGTTTAGACCTAGTGCCCATATAAGGCTCCTACCAAAATTATAATATTTATGCGCTGCAGGTCGCAAATATTAAGATATTTTGATGAAATTTGGTACACAGACCTATATTGGCCCAATAACGCAGCCTATTGATTTTGGTGAACATCGGTCTATGTTTAGACCTAGTGGTTACAAACTTCAGGTCGCAAACATTAAGACATTTTAATGAAATTTGGTGCGCTGACTCACATTATATAAAATTTTGACACAAGTCCCATTTTAACCCATTCGTATTTCGGATCCAAACATTAGTTGGCTTTTAACCAGACTGGTGTAGGGTATTGTATAGTCGGCATGCCCGACTTTAACCTTTTTACTCGTTTTTTTATTACACAGTTTCATGGATGGTACCCGAAACGATGCGGTTATCGGTAAGGGTAACGCTATTTCAGATTATTTCGGTAACGGTATTTTAAGGGTAATGCTATTTCATTTATTTCGGTATCGGTATTTTAAGGATAATGGTTTTTTAATTATTTCGGTAACGGTGTTTTATGGTAAGCGATATTTCAGTTGTTTCGGTAACGGTATTTTAAGGGAATCGATATTTCATTTACTTCGGTATCGGTATTTTAAGGATAACGGTATTTCAGTTATTTCGGTAATGGTATTTTAAGGATAACGGTATTTCGGTTATTTAGGTAACGGTATTTTAGGGGTAACGATAGTCAGTTGAAAGGGTTTTGAATCGATAACGGTATTTTAGTGGTATTGTCTGCCAACCCTGCATAGTTTGGATAAGTATTTAATTTTTCGACAATATTTCATTGAAGTTGCAAATTTTAATAAATTTCTATGCCTGAAATTCATAATAGTCATGAAAATTTGTATTACACATTGTAAATAAAAATAAACGAATGCAATAAATAAAAATAAATGCAAATTTTCAAAAACGTAATGTATTTTACAAATTTTCATTATTTTAATGAATTATTATAAAACGCTTCATTAAAAATATGAACATATCATTATACTAATAGTAGGCCTTTTTTTAATCACTGGATTTATTTTTGGATTTATTTTATTTTGTTAAAAAATCCATATTTTGGTTTTTAATTTTCAAAATTTATAATTTTTATTAAAATCTAATACTTATTCGCCAATAACCTATTGTGCAAGAAAATCATTAAATTTTGTAAAAATGTGAATACAGGAATTGAAATAAGCTAAATACAAAATGGATTTAAAAAATAAATAAATCCGTTTCGGATTTAGCGTAATATTTTTACAGAAATTGCATTTTCGCAAAATTAAAATTTTTTCTTTCACATTATATTAGGGAATAAGTGTTAGATTTGGATAAAAATATAAAATTTTAAATATTAAAAAACAAAATGTGGATTTTTTAACAAAATAAAATAAATCCAAAAATAAATCCAGTGATTAAAAAAAAGGCCAAATAACTTCATGTTTTATTGAAATAATTTCATTAAGGTCCGATTACTGAATGTCAAGTTAGCTAATAACTGGGACTTTAGCTGACAAATTTTTTGTTGTCTCCCATATAAAATTAAAATTTAACTGCCTGCTAAATTGTAACTGGACATTCAGTAATCGGGCCTAAGTCTATGCTAAAATGAAAAATATTAATGAAATTATTTCATAAAAGTAATGCATTTAATTCATTAAACACATGAAATATTCATAATGTTTATCTTAAAATTAATGAAAACAAAATCATATATTCTGTGAAACTTTCATTAGATCAATGAATCCATTCATTAAAATTGATTTAATGAAACATGTTTCATTAATCCAATGAAACCGTTCTTTGGGAACTTTCCAATGAAAAAATTCATTGTATTAATGAACAAATTCATTAATACTATGTACAAAATTCTATCAGTGTAGGCCAAAAGCTATTGAAAAATCGATGGCACAATATCGATTGCTAAATCGATCCACCCTACTGCACATACATGAGACTAATTAATTATTTGGTCAAATTAATTGATGATTTCATTAGCATTAAATTGAAACTAATGCTAATAAAATTGTTGGCATTATTATTACTTGGACTAATGCTAATGCTTTGAAATACATCGATTTCATTACTAATGCCAATTGTATAGTAAATTCATTACGATTATTATTGCCTCAATTATAAGAAAGAATTGGTAATTGTAAACGTCACTTTACAGATTTACCTACATTGTGCAAAGGAATATATTGATGCAAGAATTTTCCAAAATTTTACAAAATTATATTCGCAAACTTATTTTTGCAAACTAATCACCAGACTTTCCCTACGGGGAATAAGGAGTCAATTGCCATCCAAGGACCTCTCCCGTGACCGGTGAACCAAAGGCATATTACTAAATTATTACAAATATGAACAAAAGAGAATGAATTTATTTTGTAAGTATTTTCTGATCCGTTATTTTCACTTTTGCTTTTAAAAAACTTAACCGATACCGAAATAAAAAACAAATTTCGCGGCATATTTTTAAAAATAATTTTTTATTTGTTTTACTCTTTTATTTATTTTTAACTTTATTTTTTACGATTTGCTTATTTTAGCTCTTATTTTAAAGATATATAATTTTTTGCTATGAAATTTTAAGTTTTGTATTTTCAACGATTTTTTAATTTTAAATCTGTTTTTTAAAAATTGGTATTTCATTTAACTTTTCTTTTTAACTTAAGTTTGAGGTAATTTTCTAATTTTTAATTGATTTTTTAATTTAATTATGGACAACGCAAAAAACGAGTTATCTGCCATTAAGGAACCTATCCCATGACCGGTCAATCGGGGGCATATTCAAGGCTCTTTCACTATATTTGTATGTGTGTTAATGTTGTTTTCTGTTTTATTTTTTTCTTTTGCATTTTTTTATTTGCTTTTAGGGTTTGTTTTTTCTTTTTCTTTTTTATTTGAACAGAAACGAAAAATATATAACTTTACCATCAGGCAGGCATCATGCACAAGCAACATTAGCTCAGACGGTAGAGCATTTGCCTTGGTTGTGTTATCGAGCCCTACTTTGACGCCAAGTAGATTTTTTTTTAATTCTTAATTTTTTATTAGTTTATTTGAAAAGCTATTTTTAGACACACTACCTTACGTGTCACAAGGTGTCTAAACTGTGGCAATTGGTAATTTCCAATGACAACGCCATGTTAAAGTGACGTGTCTCTTTCAAACAAAAAGGCCGATAAAGGACCGGTCCTGCGTGTCACATTGGACCGATCCCTTTCTCCGTGGGGTTGTTACAAGTTATGGGTATTAAACACAGCACTCAAAAAATTGCAAATTAATGGCGGAACGCGCTTTATGATACAAAAAATTAATTAAAAACATTAATCAGCGATTTTCATTCTGCAAACAAATATATTGATGTAAGAACTTTCCTTTTTGGAAATTTTTTTCCGCGACATTTTTCGCGATTTTTTTTTCCAATTAGTCACCAAACTTTGTTCTATGAATTGGGTATCATAGTCCCTAGATTATAAATTTTAGAAAACCGCACTTAAAAAATTACAAAATAATCGCGGAACGCGAAAAAAGATTTTATGGTACAAAAATTGAAGTAAAAACTCAATTAGAGATTCTCATTCCGCAATAAAATATATATAATGATGTAAGAATTTTCCTTTTTGCAAATATTTTTCCGCGACATTTTTTTGCGATTTTGTCACTAATAGATAAAATTTATAAACGAAATATTTCAACTTCCTTGCAGTGTTAGTCAAATATCCTTAAATATATTGCGACATAATTACACTCAAATGACAGGCAAATGGAAATATTTAATCTACTTAATTGCAATTAACATCAATTCAATGCTAATTAAACTGTCAATTAAACAATAAATTAGTCCCATAAGTATAAAACGAAGAATAGAAATTATTCAGCTTCCTTGCAGCATCAATCAAATATCCTTTAACACCTACCGACAAGTTTAAACTGAAATGAGAGGTTAATTTATTTCTAAAACTCACTTACAGGAAGGAGAAAACATTTTTATTTACAAATTTAACAGATAGAAGGGAATCACCAGACCGGGTGATATCAAAAAATGTGATAAAAACCATGTAGCCTGCTAATTTCCAATGCATGGATTACATTTGAGTTATGTATTTGAGTTATATACTTTGAGTTATATATGTGACCCAATTTATAGGCCAAATGTAAACTCCGTAACCAGTAACTCATAAGGTTTTTCAACTATAATAGCTTATATTTTAATAACCAATCAAACTAAACACTAATTGTAAGAATTTATATGAAGAGGAAAAGAAACGCTTTTACCAAAAATTAATGCATTTTAAAAATATATATATATATATGTAATCATATATCACCATATATAAACCCATATATATGTTCATATCTAATTTGATACGAATATTGGAATATATAATTATATCAAACGAGATAAGCATGTTATCTAAACTGATAGAATTTGATCCGAAAAATGGGTCTATCTAATTGCATTATATTATATATAAATACATATAATTTTATAAAAATTTTCAAATAAAATTTTAGTAAATATTGTTTACACAAAAAAATATTGTTCAACTTTTGTTGTGTTTTCCGTTGGTTTTATTTATGTAGTTGTTTTTATAAATGTTTATGTATTAGTAACTGATATTTTAAATTACTTTTTATAAAATTTTATAAATTTTCGTTGAGTTTATTATTTTATTTAGTTAAATATTTTAATTTTGCCATATTAAATATGAATATTTATTAATTCTAGAACATTACTGTAAAATAGTAATGTAATTTTTGAAATTTTGTTTAAAAAATTAAAAATTTTTTTAAACAAAAAATCGCAAAAAGTTTTCAATAAAAACAAACTATTTTTTTAATTTTCAAAAAAATTTTGACAGAGTCCTTATGCCCCAGAAAAAAGAAGAAAACTAATTTCTGTGAGAGAATCTTTCATATAAGTATAAATAAATCCATCAAATGAATGAAAATTGCATACAGGTTTATTTTGATAAAATTCAATCTTATGAAATGCAAGCTAAAAATAAAGAAATATATTTTTTATAGTTGGCATGACAACTACCACTTTATCCAGCTGAATAGAGTCTTATTTAGAATTTATACAATATTGATCAATTTTTAATCCAATGGATTAATTTTTAATCAAATGCATATAATATGCTATTTGGAAGGTATACAATATTGATCAATTTTTAATCCAATAAATTAATTTTTACTCAAATACATATAAAAAACCCAATAAAAATCCTAATCAAATGTATCACTATTTTATTGAAAATTTATTCAATTAAAGAGCTACAAATTTTTAGTTGAATGGACAATTTTTGTGATTGGAGAAATTTCAAAGATAAAATTTATTGAATAGGCAGTTTTCATGATTGAATTTAGTTTTTATTTTTTTTGTGTGTTGAGATCACTTATTTTCATTCATATTAAATACTAATGGCCGACAGAACAGTTTGGCTAACAAAGTGGGTATTGGTCGATATTTGGTATTGATAGAAATGAGGATTGAATGCGATTTAGGACGTTTTTAGGACGCAAATTGTCCTTAAACTTAGAATAACGCAGTTTGTAATAGAATTACAATAAAAAGCAAAATTCAAAACGAGAAATAGTTGCTTAGAAAAATTTGTGCTAATAAACTTGGAAATATTTGACAAAGTAAATTTTCGGTTTTTACTCAACTTTACAAAAATTTGTCGGAACAACTTTTTCTACTTTAGAGTTTTTGTCTTATAAAATTTGTCTTTCTTATAAAATAAAAAAAAAAAACTCTTTCTAAGTTTGTCTTCTTCATTGTTATAGTGCAATAAATTTTATAAAATTTTGTATAATTAGATTTCATGTTATGTTATATATTTTGATATAAGATTGTTTATAGAAGCTTATACGCCATTATATATAATTATATATAAACTATATCGCAGATCTCTTAATATATGGCTGGATACCAAATCGCATATGATTATATATAACGTCATATCAAACATATTTATAAAACCAAAGTGTTAATATAAATGTATATGGTTATATAAAGCCACGCATATAAACATTTATAATAATATCAAATCATATAAGATTATATAAAAACTTTTTTAGTCGGGACACCAGAATTTTAAAGTTATTTATTAATCAGGGTTAGCAGGCAATATCGCTAAGATACCGTTATCGATTCAAAACCCTTTCAACTGGCTACTGTTACCCCTAAAATACTGTTACCGAAATACCGTTATCCTTAAAATACCGTTACCGAAATAACTGAAATACCGTTATCCTTAAAATACCGATACAGAAATAAATAAATAAATAAAATATCTATACCCCTAAAATACCGTTACCGAAATGAATGACAAACCTGTCACCCCTAAAATACCGTTACCGATATTTTTAATTTTCTGCTTTTGGTAATTGCGCGTGGTTATTGAGTATTTTTCGTACATTTAGTTGGTGAATTGGTTCTGTTTTTAATCTCATTTGTTTTTTGTAAAAAAAATTGCGGGATGCATCGAAATAACTGAATACCGTTATCCTTAAAATACCGCTACCGAAATAACTGAAATACCATTAACCGTAAAATACCGTTAGCGAAATAATCAAAAAACCGTTATGCTTTAAATACAGTTACCGAAATAACTAAAAACCCGTAATCCCTAAAATACCGATACCGAAATAAATGAAATAGCGTTACCTTTAAAATACCGTTACCGAAATAATCTAAAATCGCGTAACCCTTACCGATAACCGCATCGTGTTGGTTACCATCCATGCTACTAATTATGTTGCGAAAAGTATAATGTTATTTATACTCAAATGATCGTTGCACAATTGATAATCATCTAGTATAACAGATTTGAAGTTTTTCTACAGCATGTAAAATTCTCGAGATGAAAAAGGATGTCTTTAAGATTTGAAAAAATGTTGTAAACTCCGTTCCTAATTTTAACACCAAACTATTTCACGAGTAAGAAAAACAATGGCATATTTGGATTCACCTCGTAGGCATCATACGATTTTGTTTCGGAAAGAAAATTCTGACAAAGCGTTTCTGAAAGAAAACGAAAAAAGTAACCAAATGTAGACTCCGTAACCAAAATTGTTTGCATTAGATTGCATTCAAAAAAATGTAGGTAAATGTTTGAAATATTTAAAAAAAGCCATAAACAGAGGTGATTCAACTAATATTTATGCGTCAAAAGATGATTCAACTAACAATTTCCCGTCGAATCAAAGAACGTTATCAGTTTTTTTACGATTTCTTCTGCATCTCATTGGTTTTAATCGATATTTCGAGTCATTACTGACCTTAGTTCGACAAATTAAATTTGTTTTCCACAATTTAAGAATTTTTGGTCTCGAAATTTTTAATATATTATATTGTAACTTCGCAACCGCTGATTGGATTTCAAATTAATTTTATATTTTTTAAAAGCATTGAAAAGGACCAAAAATACACTGAAAATATTATAACAGTAACTGACTGTAGTTTATTTAAAAAGTTATCCGTTTTTAAATGATTGTACATTTAAATACAAAGAAATATATTTTAAACTGTTTTTGTCGTTTATTTCAAAAATAAATTACACATAAATACGAATTTTCTGTTACAGTTAATATTTTCATTTAAAATTTTTTGTTAAAGAATTCCCTTTCGATTTCTAGGTCAGTTAAAAAAACGAAATAAACTAAATATCATTTATTCTTACGGATTTTATAGCTAATTTTTTGGAATTGAAAAAAAAACCAAATAAATGAAAAACCATTATTTTTTTAAGGATTTTGTAGTTTATTTATTAACATTTAAAAATAAATGAAAAGTTCTTTTGATTTAAATGAAAAGTCAGTAGACCGGTTTTTAAGTGATTTTTCATTTATTTTAAATTACATATTCAGTTAATTTAAACTACAAACTATTTTGAGTGTACAAAATTGAAAAAAAAAATTTTTTTTTATGGAATTAATTGTATTATTATTCGCGAAACCGCCAATTTGATATACACAAATTGTATATTATTGAAAAGCATGTTGAAAACCCAAAAATTCGTAACCAATTTTTTTTTTTGTTATATCTTTTGTTTGTGGAAATGTAAACTCCGTTTACCAGAAAAAAATTAACATTGTGCAAAAAAAGTTATTGCGACAACTTTTAGAAGAGATTTTTTGCATTTAGGTTTATAATGACTAAACTTACTGATTCCACTAAGAAAAAACCGATTTATTAACACTTTTTGCTTCTCACAAATTTGGCCCAAAAACTTATCACATTTTTTTATTTCACCCATACACTACAATTACATTTAAAAATAACTGATATTGTAGTTATTTTAACCACAATTGCATTTAAAATTAACTGTATTTTTAGGTAATTCAAATCCAATTGCAATGTATAGTTTTTTAACTGTAATTGCAGCTAATTTTAAAGACATAAATCTCTAAGTGTGTGCGTTGCAGAAAACGGTTCTGTAAAAATTTCAAATTTGTTGAATAATCTTTTTATATATACACTGCTGTTCTGAGTTTAGAGGGTTTTGATTTAGAATGGATTTCTAAAAGCACATGGAATAAAAATATACGGAAATTTGCTGTTTTGGTATTCACATATTAAGTGCGTTCCCGTACGTACCCAAAGTTAACGAAATTTACCCAAAGTTACCGAAATTTACCCAAAGTTACCGAAATTTACCCAAAAGCGTTCCCTTACTCGAAAATTGGGTAAATGAAAGCGCAAATGAGAGTGTATTAGTGTTTTTCTTTTTACCAAAATTTACCCAGCTTTTCTCTTCGGGTAAACTTTGGTATAAACAAAAAACAATTGTGAAAATAAATTTGAATTTTTGATTAAATCATTTGTTCTTCTTCTTCCTCTTTTTTGATTCCGAAAGAGCATGTTAAAATTTATAGACAGTTTTTAAAATAATCTTTTTATGTATTAAATGTTCTACAAATTTCAATATTTTAGTGAAAATACAAAGAAAATATTTCAAGATTTTGTTTACAAATGTTTTTTTAATAGTTTAATAAATATTTCATAGAAAAAAAGTGCATTCGTTTTTACTTCAACACAGCTTTTTATACACGGAATATTTCACAAAAATTTTTGTGGATGTGAATCACAAAACAGCAAAAATGTTCGGAATGTTCCACTTTAGAATTTCTTTATGTGGATTCGGATTTGAGAACAGCGCCGATAATTTCCTTTTCGAAGCAAAGCCTTTATGATACCTTACAAAATTCGATGTGTAAAAACTTCGGCAAAACTATAACTGTATATACAAATCTGCTAAACATATTTCTACAGAAACGAAACTTTTTCACGGAATCATCCATATATTCTTATATTTTTGGTATTTTAGGCAGTATTTATTTACTATGAATAAATCTTACCATATTTCTGTTATCATTTATCAAAAATTTTACGCTATCATCATGGGTATACATTTGTTTGCTACATTTGTTTATGAGTAAATGATCGTGTAAATTTCAAACAGTTATTTAATATTTATACATACAACAAGAAAAACAAAGCAAATTTAGTACTAATTAAATGTGTTAATGACCTTCTCTTTCGATATACAACTGGCTACAAACGTAAAAGCTACAATAGCAACTACATATGTACAAGACAACCACTAAAACATTGTGATAATTATGTATCTCAGAGCTTTGAAGAATTAATTCCTTTTTGAATGAATTCACTACCAATCGAATTCAATTTTCTCTAGAATTGAATGAATTCCTTTTCTTAAGTAATTCACTGAATTCATTCAACTGAATGCGTCCATCAAACAACAAATTCAAAGAATTAATTCAATTGCAATAGTTCTTTTTATTAAATCAAATGAATTAATTCACCGGTGAACACGTTCAATTTTATAAATCGAACGGAAAAAAAGTGAATTAATTCCTTACTGAATTAACTCACCACTGAATTCATTCAATTTCATTTTCATTCAATGAATTAAAAAAAATAAAATTACATTCAGTGAATTAAAAAAAAAAAAATAAGTTCACTGAATTGAAAAAAAAATAAAATAAGTTCACTGAATTAAAAAAAAATAAAATAAGTTCACTGAATTCAAACCCTATTTTCTGCCGTTCAGTAGAAGAAAACAATAATGAACAAATAAAATTTTTAAATAAGCAATTTTACAGCATGTGGTGAATTAATTCATTTGATTTAATAAAAAGAACTATTGCAATTGAATTAATTCGTAACAAAATAAATCGAACGAAAGCAAATATGAATTAATTCCATTCAATATATGGTGGCCCTATGTTCCGTATAGGAACTACGGGAACTTATATATATATATATATATATAATATATGGTGCTTAGTGAAATAATTCATAGAATTTTTAATTCAGAATTGAAAAATTGAATTAAGGAATTAATTCTTCAAAGCTCTGATGTATCTGTATGATTGCAAAAGATGTCAATATCATGTTATAATTTTTTCAACTTGAATACCACCAACTGTTTTACAAATCTATATGGATATATATGTATATATATGTATTTGTATATTGTTAACTGCATGAAAATGTAAGTCATTGTATTAAAGAAGTGTTATTTTTGATGGTGGAAGTGTACAGAAAAAAAAAACTTAAAATGTTTTTGTTATAATTTATGCCATAAAAACTGCATTTTTTATTTATTTCACGTAAACTGAAGTCAAATGTAACAACAATATAATTGAATTTTATTGATTTTTTTTTAAACAAATTGAAATTTATTAATTTATATTTTTGTATTTATTTTTACTCCGCAACAATAAAAATGACACAATATTCACTTTCCTTTTTCTTTGATTTTTGTTTTCTCTGGATAATGGAATTGTTGATTTATAACTGTTATAGCTTACAAGTAAATAAAAATAAAACTGAAGTAAATAGTAATTTTTTATAACAGAATTGGCCTCATTTTCAAAATATCGCATTAGCTACTAACTGGAATTTTAACTGACACATTTTTTGTTCTTTCCTTTATAAAATTTAAATTCCTTTAATTTGTCTGTTGGTAAATTTTAACAAAACATTCAGCTCTTAATAAAATTTATGCTAAAAAAAATAAAACTTTGGTACAAAAGATAATAAGAGGGCAAAAAATGCTCTAATTATCTAATTATGAAATAATTATTTCAAAATATTAAAAAAAAAAAAAACTTATATTATACAAAGAATGTTGTGTATTCCATTTTATTTGTTGATTAACAGCTTACAAATAGTGTCCATGTAACCCATGATAACCATAATAACCACCATAGTAAGGATAACCTGAAATAGAAATAGAAAATTGTATTGAAATCATAAGACTTAGGAAACAAACCTAAATAAATCAATTTAAGGGGGGACATGACAATGGCCGTTTTTTGATATCGACTTTTTTTATAATTTTGTATTTTAGTAAATATTCTTAAGATTCTAAGAAAAAAAATTTGATGTAAAAATTCCTACGGGTTCAAAAGTTACAGCCGGATTAGTGAGAGCGCATTCTTAATTTTACGTACACTCATAGAAAAAAGTTTGTAGAAAGTTAGTAAAACTGTTAGTACTTCAACTTAACAAATTTTTAACTAATTTTTAGGTAAAATTTAATTTTTAGTTAATTTTTTTGCTACCTCCACATTACTAACTTAATAATTTTTTGCTACTTTTTTTTGCTGAATTTAGTTACTAATTTTTAGCAATAAATTTGCTAACTTTACAGTATTTTGCTGAATTTTAGTTACTAATTTTTAACAGAAGATTTGCTATTTTTACAAATTTTTTGTAAACTAAACCACCAATTTTGGAGCTCTTATAAACAGAATGTTAAATGACTCATAAAAATTACTGCATATTTTTAACTCGCCAAAAATAATGCAAAAAGTTTTTAAATAATGCTAAATTGAAATGGTTGAAAATTTGTCCTACTCATAAAATATCTAAATTATTAAAATTTATGAGAAAAGTTTCTATTTATCGTAATACATTAATTTTCAAAGATCAAGGTTTATTTTGGACGAACCATTTTAATATGAAAATTGTGATTAAAAGTATCTCTGGGGAGCAAGTGGAGTTTACGGCGATGACCCCAATTTTTTCCCCCCAATATTGTACTCTTTAAGCTTATTTAAAGAATACGGTATTTTTAATCTTTCCTGTGGGTGGAGCTTTAGTGGTGAAAATGGAAACTCAAATAAATTCGGAAGTACATATCCGATCAGCAAACAATGAAAATCAAAAGAAGGGTCTCTGAAATACATTTTCCCAATCAAAAAATACAAACGGGAAAGTGGTGGTAAAGCACTTTAACAGGAGGTACAAGTACTGGCAAAAAGTGCTTTCCCATTCCCAAAATGATAAGATCATTAGGCAAAAGGACCGGCTGTTCAAAAAGCGCCGGAAAAGCACTGGAGGAACAAAATTTTTGAACGTTGGCAAAACACTGGCAAAACTAATAAATAGGTGGTCTGGAAATATATTTTCCAAAATAAAATTTAAAAAAAGTTCATATGTATTTTTTTGGTCCTGGCGTGATTTTAACCTAGGGCGTCAGATTGGCAGACGATTGCTCTACCCACTGAGCTAACGAGACATATCCCAGTCAGAAAAATACAAACGGGAAAGCGATGGCAAAGCAATTTAGCAGGTGGTACAAGTACTGGCAAAAAGTGCTTTCCCATTCCCAAAATGATAACATCATTAGACAAAAGGACCGGCTGTTCAAAAAGCGCCGGAAAAGCACTGGAGAAACAAAATTTTTAAACGTTGGCAAAACGCTGGCAAAACCAATAAATAGGTGGTCTGGAAATATATTTTCCAAAATAAAATTTAAAAAAAGTTCATATGTATTTTTTTTTGGTCCTGCCGTGATTTGAACCCAGGCCATCAGATTGGCAGACGATTGCTCTACCCACTGAGCTAACGAGACATATAATATTTGATGGCTAATCACATAAATGAGTGATAATAGCTGGACAACTACTGGCTGTTCCAAAATGCTAGTACTGGCAAAGAATTTTTTGTAACTAGTATGCCAGTGTTGGGAGGGTAAAAAAAAGTTTGTCTTGAAGGAGCTTTCCCACAAACAAAAAAATTGATTTTATGAAACAAAAAAAAATTTTAAATTAAAAAAAATCCAAAAAAAAATTTTTCCATGCAACCGGATTTGAACTCGGAACCTTCTGACTATAAACATTTTTTAACGAAGCGTCAGCATTTTTATAAAATCATTGCTCTACCAGTGAATTGATTTTTGTACGCCTGGTAGCACTGGATAACCACTGGTTGCAAACCTTGGCATATCACTCTAAGCCAATTCTTTGCCAGTGGTTTTTTTTATAAACCACCGAAATTTTTGTAAAACGCTTTTTTTCTGGCAAAGCGTCCCAAATGAGTGTTCTGCCAGTCATTTATTTTTAACACCGTGGTTACCCAGTGGTATGCCAGTGCTTGATTTTTTGTACCACTGGCGATTTCTCATTGGGATAATATTTGATGGCTAAACACATAAATGAGTGATAATAGCTGGACAAATACTGGCTGTGCCAAAAGGCTAGTGTACTGGCAAACAATTTTTTGTAACTAATATGCCAGCGTTGGGAGGGCAAAAGAAAAGTTGGTCTTGAAGGAGCTTTTCCACAAACAAAAAATTGATTTTATAAAACAAAAAAAATTTTAAATTAAAAAAAATCAAAAAAAAATTTTTTTCTTGCAACCGGATTTGACTACAAACCTTTTTTAACAAAGCGTCAGCATTTGTATAAAATCATTGGTCTACCAGTGAATTGATTTTTATACCACTGGTAGCATTGGCTAGGTAGCACTGGATAACCACTGGTTGCAAACCCTGGCATATCACTCTAAATGGGCATTTAGGCATTGAACAATGCCAATGGAAAAAATTTCAATTAATTGACACATTCAATAAACTGGTCCCAAGTATATTTTTAAATACACATTTATTTTTTATTTATTAATTTTCATTTCATTTGCTCCTTTTTTTACCTATTTCCAGTCCACTAGTAATCTGCCAAAGTTTTGTTGATTTCAGAAAATTTTAGCAAAAATTTTGTAGATTTAACAGTTTTTTTTTGCTATTTTCATTCTACAATTTTTTTGCTGATTTCAGCAAGTTAAATTGTTATTTGCAATTAACAACAATTTAGCTCAAATATTACTAAAATTCTGTAAATTTAACAGTTTTTTTTGCTGTTTTCATTTTATTAATATTTAGCAAACTGATTCTGCTAATATTAGCAGTTTTTTCTGCAGCATCATTTTTAACTAATTTTTAGTAACTTTTCCTGCTATTTTTACGGACTTATTTGTATGAGTGTACGGCAGCTGGTATATACACAAACTTTGAACGCGTTTATTTCGAAACCATGTTTTTCGTACTGGTTGCGGCACTAGCGGGTTAATTTTTTGACGAAATTTTTGTTTTTTTTTTTTATTTTTTTAAACTTGATTCGCTATCGTATTACACGAGCTTTTTTTTAATTTTTTTTTTTTCGATTTTTTATGAATTTTAAAAGTCAATATTTTTTTAGAAAAAACACACCCAGCGAAAACAGACATTACCGAGTAATTAAGCGAGTAAGTAGCACACAAAGGGTTTCACTACTTACCAGGCTATTTACTCGCAACATTACTTTTGTTCGCGATGTCCAAAAATTCATGGGTGGTCATTACCCTCTCGCTTACAAAAAAAGTGCGAATAACGAGTTACCCATAGTGAAAGAATAAGTAGTTACTCACAAAGATAGAATAAGTGGTTACTCAGAAGTTAGGAAATGAGTGGTTACCCTACATTGTAAAATAGTTGGTCATATTGGCAAAATAAAACTTTTTACCTTGGAAAATTTTATATTTAGTTCAAAACAAATTTATAAATAAAATATTAATATAAAAAAGACTTAATCAGTACTTATTTAATCAATTACCAGTAAGTGATTACTTTGCACGAATATATAAGTATTTCTATAACTTATTATCGGTAAGTCATTATTTTGTATTTTAAAGTAATGCAAAAGGTAATGACCTATTATTACTTGGTAATCCGTATGGTAATGACCTGTCATTACCATGTTTTTGCTGGGACACTTCCAAAAATTTTAAAAAAAATTTAAAAAAAAAAAGCTCGTGTCATACGATAAACAATTTTGTTAAGATTTATTTTTTCCAGATCGGACAATTTTTGCGACTCCCAGCGCTGCAACCACGAGGCCCCGTCTGCCGCCAGTTTGAAGCTCTATAAAACCATGTTGGAGTGAAAAATAAATTTTTTTTTTAATTTTTTTTCTTGTAATTTGTTCAATTCTGGAAAAATCAATGGAAAAATGTTTGTTTTTGACTGAGTTATGAATTTTTAAAAAAAGGTCTGTTTTCTCTGCCATGAATGTCATGTCCCTCCTTAATAGAAGTGGAAAAAACCCACAGTTATGTAGGTTTTGTTTATTCATTTCTTCATTATTTAAAGAAATAGTGTATATTCGAATCATGAATATTTTCGTAAATCAGAAAATGAGGAAAGGCCTGCATGAATGCATTTGTTTCCCGAATGTTTCACTATTCATTGCCGATAAAAGAAATTGAATGTTTTCTTTAAGGGTTTAAGGTTTCGTGAAGAGAGTTTCAGGAATGATTTTGGTAAGATAAAGCCTGCATCTCTAGAATTAGTGAGAACTATTCCAGCCATTCTAGGGACTATTCTAGACCTCAGTGATTGCAATTCATACTAGAAAATACTTTTTAAAAACTAATAACACAGTACAACAAAATAAGAAAAATTTGATGCATCGGAATTCTGATACATCATTTCTAATAGACATTGGGACGTAGATTACGAAGTTAGCTATAGTTTAAGAAATATTTACAAAGCCGTATTTGCAGAAAAATTCAATTTTGTAATAAACTTTTTGCAAAAAAATTCAAAATTAAAAGTATGAACGCCACTCTATGCAAAATTTTAATAGGATGAAATATGTCCTTTAATTTTATGTATCGCACGTTTTGACAGCTGCGATTATATTCCCTATATATGCATTTGAAGTTGAAATTTCTCTTTTTTTCACGATTTCGTTAATAATTAATCTGCGATGAAAGGAATATCCAATTTTTAATTTATACCATTACTAAACAACTCATGTTACTTAATTTATCAAAAAACTTGCGCACTTTATATTTTAATTTTAAGTAAAAATTGGCTAACACCTAAAAATTAAGAAGTCTGTGGCGCATCTGAAATTAAAAAACTTAGATAAAACCATTGAAGTATGTAACACACATATTTTCTAATCAATTTCAATAAAATTTTAGATAATTTAAGTGCAAATTCCTAAAAACTAACGATTTTATAATATGCATGTTCAAAAAAGTACTATAAAAAAGCACTTCAAATTTAGTCCATTTTATTGTTAATCATACGGTTTTGTTCATTTTGTGTATGCAAACCCTACAAAAATATTTATATTTTCAAACATTTTGATTGGTTGAAAATAAATTAACCAATCAGAATACTCCAAAAATAAACCAAGTCAAAGCATACTGCCACCCAAAATTTTGAATGAAATCGACTTTGACAAAAATATACATTTTTGGAAATTGGCGATAAAATTTGTGTTTCAGATTGAATTTTCGGAAAATGTTGATGCAAAAGTTGTGATTTTTTTGACAAAAACAATTTAGTGGAATATGAATTTACGTCATGTGTTAAGACTTTGCAAATCCGATTAAGGGATTTTACTTGATTTGCAAAATAGGAAAGTAAGTGAAGTTTTCATTTAAATTGCAATTATATCCTACATCCTTTACCTAATCAAAATAAGTTAATATGTCTCTAAAAGCCCAAAGTCTTTACTTTTAAACCATATCAATAATTATCCGTATTTTAGTCAGGTATATGAATAAATAAGAAATTGAATGGGGGAATATTTAGTTGAACATTCTCTTATTTTTAAGTAAATGAATGTTCTTTTTTTGTTTGACTCTAGATCATAAATTAATATCACTTTCATAAATTAATATTTTAACGAAACAACTGCCTTTTTGCTAAAAGTTAAATTTGCGAATATTTCAAAAAGTAGAGCTAATTTTAAAATTTGGTATTCACATTCGTGATATTCATCCTAAAATCTATCAGATTTGCTTTGTCGCATGCCCGATGCATATTTAGTGTTGCAAATAGAAAAAAAATGTTTTAAAAAAATCGGAAAAACGCCAAAATTGTTAAAAATTTTAAAAATCGTTAGAATTGAAAAAATTGCCATGAAAAAAAATCGCTAATATTAAAAAAAATCGCTAAAATTTTAAAAATGCCAACATTGAAAACAATCTCGAAAACTTACAACAATCGCCAAAAATTTAACAAAATCGCTCAATTTGAAATAACGCTAAAACTAAAAAAGCGCTTATATTCGAAAGATTTTCAAAACTAAAAAAAACGTAAGAAAAAATAATCGGCAGAATTAAAGAAATCGATAAAATTGAAAATAATTGCCAAACGCAATCGCTTCAATCTGAAAAACGCGAATATTAAAAATCCCAGAATTGAATAAAACCATTTATCTAAATTAAAAATTCACCTCTGGGGCAAATATCCGATATAAGCGATTTTAATTTTTCTCTGAGATTCTTAATTTTCGAGATCTTAAACTCGAATTAAGTCGAGATTTAGAACCAGTATCGGGGTATTGGTGGTGGGTGGGATACACTGCACAACAATTTCTAAATATTTTCAAAATTACGGTGTTCTGACAATGGATTCTGGTAGAGGGCGTATTGAAAGCATCATACAGGAATTTTATTTTAGGAAGGCGGGGTGTTAAAATTCCCACCTCCCTTTTTAAATGTTTATTGTGAACCATATGAATCTTCCATTGTGGGTATAGGTTGTGTTAAGCGAACTTATGTAAAACATTACGAAGAACATTTTTGTGGAATACAGTGTTGTTAACTTAATTTGAAAATCGCTGAAAACAAAGAAAAAATTAATCATGTCTAAGGCACTGTCATTTTAAGTCTGGCGACCATTTGTAGAAAAAAATAATTCAAGATTTAAGGAAATTTTATGGGAATTTCAAAACTATAAAGATTTTACAGAACTGATCAGTACTCGCTAAATTTTACTATGTAATTTGACAGAATGTCGATATCGCTAGTAAAGTGTTGTTCTTTCAAACGCGTCATATGGCCAAAAGCAATTAATATTGTAATTAATATGTATTTTTATTAATTTTAATTAAGTAGGTTTGAGGTTAAGAAGAAGAATAAACATTTTTTCAAAGTTATAGACACATTATTAATTTGCAAATCAGACTAGATCTAGTTTCTGCCTTTTTTTTTTTTGAAAAGGCTTCATCAGTGATTTTCCTTTAAATTGTATTATTGTTTGTATTTTATTGTCAGATTGTCTCTATATGATAACTTACTCTCAGAAGTGATCAAACAGACATACAAACATTCTACTTTAAATTTTCTGTTTATCTTCTTATCTCCTCTTTGTAACATTTTTCACAAATTTTGCCACACTGACGTATGGTTTTTACGTACAAGTGCAGGCAATTTGTGTATACCGGAGACGGACTGCCAGCAGGGCATTTTTATTTTTCTAGTAAAGTGTTGTTCTTTTAAATGCGTCATATAGACCAAATGCAATTAATATTGTAATCGCTTGTTTTTCATTAAAAGCCACGCCTACTTAAAACAAGTGACAAAATAAAAAAAACACATCTTACATTAAAATTCTGCACAATTTTTTGAACTGTCTTCTCACATTGTGGGGCGAATTTATCCACTATTTTGATCTTTAAAAATAAAGGCAGCGAGAATAGAACTAGGAAAAAAATTGAATGTGCCTATTATATTGCACAACACTGTATATATATAAAGTGTAAAAAAATATAGATATGTTTAACACATTAATGATTGAAGTAAAATAATATAAAAATTAAAATTCTGGCTATTTATAAGATAATAATAATATTTCTGTAGTTTAAAGCAATGTTAACATAGTTAATAATATATAATGTCCCTTTTTAAATGGAGCCAAATAATACATTCAACTGTAGAGTTAGAGGGTTAAAATGTCCCGAAAAAATATTTTTCATCAAACTATACTAGGGTGGAGGGGGGATCCTTGGCAACTTTTTTTTCAAAGGAATGTCATTTCTTAACGCTTAATTATTTTTCAAAAATTACTTTCAAATTGAAGATCTACATACCTTGGCTTTAATTTCTATTATTTTTATTCTAATTATTTGCATATTTTCTATTATTTTAACCCAAATTGGCACAACTGCCCCAAACTTGGGGGATATTCGCCAAAAGAGCTAGATACAATTTCAACAAAAAAAAATTGATAATACGGCAAAGTCAATCTTTAATAACTGAAATAAATAATTTACAAAAAGTTCTTCAAGATATGTGATTCTTTTTAAATCAATAAATCTCCACTACTTGAAAAAAAATAATTTAAAACTATAATATAATGATTCCCCAAAATCACAAAAAAAAAAAAAAAAAAAAAAAAAAAACCTGAATAATTAATATAAATTTAAGAATGAACACGATTTTTCTAATTTACTATTAAACATATTTTAAATATATAGAAAAGTCCTATAGAGCATTATACGCAGGGATGCACCAAATCTTTGTAGCTCCAGGGGACATCTGGTGATTGTGCCCCAGAGACAGCCACTATCATAAAATTAATGTTTTTTCACACTTTTTAAGCATTTATTGAAATCAAATTATTATTATTATTCGAAATCTTAGGATCATAGGTCTAACATCATGAAAAATTATTTTTTTATTGCAAAATGTAGTTGCTTTAAATTATTTTTTTGGCACCCCAAAAAGCACAAAAACATGTCTGTCTGCGACCACATGAGATGTAAATTCGTCAAAGTGGATGTCAAGGAAAAGTAATTGAAAAATACACAAAATATATTTTTTCCAATTTTTTATCTCCCGTAACATCGGCTAAAATTGGGATTAGTGTATGTGCCCCACTGACGAAGGATCCCCCCTCTACCCTATACTAAGTCTCTGAAGATATCAAAGTTGAAAATTTAATTTCAATGCCAGAAATAAATCAAACTTAAAATGTGTTTTAGCGTTAATCTAGTACTTTTGCACAATTGGTGCCCAAATGTCCAACAAAAATGTTTCACAAAAATGTTCCTCGTAGTGCTTTACATTATTTCACTGAACATATCATATACCTAAAATGGAAGATTCACATAGATTTCCCCTAAAATCCAGGTTTGTTGGACATTTGGGCACCAATTGTGAATAAGTACGAGATTAACGCTAAAACATATTTTAAGATTGACTTATTTCTGGCTTTGAAATTAAATTTTCAACTTTGATGTCTTCAGAGACAGTATAGTTCACTTTCATGACAAATATTTTTTCGGGGCATTTTAACCCCCTAACTCTACAATTAAATGTATTATTTGGCCCCATTTAAAATTAACGACCCGCAAGTTGAAGATTTAGAGGGTTAAACTGTTCTGCAAAAATATTTGTCATGAAATTCTACTATAAGTCTCTAAAGACATCAAAGTTGAAAATTTAAGTTCAATGTCAGAAATAAGTCGAAACTTAAAATGTGTTGAAGGGTTAATTTCGTACTTATTCAGAATTGGCGCTGAAATATCGCAAAAACCTGAAACCATGTCAATGTTCAGTAAACTTATGTAAAACACTACGGAGAACATTTTTGTGGGACATTTTAACCCTCTAACCCTTCAACGTATGGGTCTTTTTTGTCCATTTTTAAAATGGGGCCAAAAAAGTCCCTTTACTTGAAGAGTTAGAGGGTTAAAATTTTCCACAAAAATGTTGATCGTAATATTTTATATAAGTTCGCTGTACATACCCTGTACCCAAAATGAAAGATTTACATGGTTTTCTAGTACATATTATGTATGTAATAAATCTATAAGCCAAAATCAGTTTTAGGCCTTTCCCTTCTGGCTGGTCCAAATATTAAAAAAACTAATTTTTATTTTAATTTGCGTTAAATTTTCTATTATATGATGAAGAGTATACGTATTTACAGATCTCCAAAATTAAATGAGAGATATCCAAAATTTTGTTTTGACAACAAATTTTGACTTTGGCCGCTTAAAACACCACCAACGGCCACGAGTGGTTTAGAAGTATGTATCAAGAAAATATTTGCACTTTCATTTTGCAAAAAAAGGCTGTGTAACGTAATTACCAGGACCTTCTCGTTTAAGAGTTATAGAGGGATAAAGCTATCTAGCTTTTTAGGGTAATAGAGGGCATAAATGCAAACGGCCTGGCCTGTTTACACAGCTGAAACCCAATTTTTGCATAGAGATCTCAATCTACCCGAAAATGCACGGGGAGTTGCGAAAATAACACTTTTGTACACTCCATATATTTCATAAGTGCTCTAATAAGCACTTTAGTTTTTATGTGACTGATAACATAGTAGGTGTGTGTCTTTACTTTTTGGGTAAAGTTCGATAAAATGAGGGTAAGCACAAAAACCTCTCACAAAACGACAAAATTACCCAATAGTACGGGAACACAAAACACCACTTTTCTAGCCCAAAAACTTATTTCAAAGAATAATGTGAAACAGTGCTGGGATTTGAAAATGTTTGTTTTGTGCCAAGTGTGTGACTAAAATGAGCCAAATGGGCCTTTATTGTGCCAAAACTCAATTCTCACTCAGAACCCGTGTTTTCAACTTTCATTTTGTAAAATCATTCTTATGGAATTAGTTCTATTTTGAATTCTTATGGAATTAATTCTATTTGCATGAATTAAAATTTTCTTTCAACTAAAAGGTGAATGGTAAATCAAATTCGTCCGATTCTTATTAAAGATTTGGGAATGCAGCCAATGAATTAATTCTTTAGGAATGGTTGCATGGAATGGTATACATATAAACATTTTCTAAAACTGAATTAAATTTTTCATGACTTAAACTTAAATTAATTCTTTCGAAGGTCTGAGATAAATTTATAGCATTTGAATTTTAAAATTCTATGGCTGAAGCACCGTAAGTTGTTCCGCTTTCACGTGAAAAAAAACTGTTATACTCCACATATAAAAAAATTATTTTTCACGACAATGAGTTTCACGTGAAAATTGTTCAAACTTAGTTTTTCACGCACATTTAATGTATAAAACTATTATTTTTCTGGTGAAAAAGTGACATTTTGAGTTTATTGTGATTGTGGATTTGTTATAAAATTAACTTAAATTGCTATTTAAAGCATTTAAAGTTCGAGTGAAATTTTTTCGAGTGAAAAAATAACTTACGGTGCTTTATTTGGTAATATTTTCGATGCCATTTTTTAGTTTTGCTTTATTCGAAAAGGTATTTTAATACCAATAAATGCTTAGAAACTAAAAATTAAAGAATCCCAGCAAACAAAGATGATCATTAATGACTCAGAAAGGAGCTCCAAAAACATAAACATTTTTTCACTTTTTCCTATGAAAGTGGTCCGTCCAAAAGAGCCCCCTGTGTAATCAGAAATGACTCAGAAAAAAGAACGTATAAAATAGAAATTTTCCTCATAAATTTAAATAATTTTGGAATCTTTTTTGAGTTTGAAAAATGAACCCTCATTTTGAGACAGCTTTTTAGATTGTAGAGACAACTTTTTGGATTGTTTTTTGAGGGTTCATATTTTCTGCCAAAAAAAGAATGTTTTCAAAAAAACAATAATCATTTCTATGAGCTATTTAATAATCTTATATATGAGCGCTCCGAATTTGCTGGCTGGGATTGTTATTTTTTTAATTCATTTTCTATTAAATTTTGTAGACCCAGCAAACAAAGATGATCATTACTGACTCAGCAATGAGCTCCAAAAACATAAAAATTTTTCCACTTTTTCCTATGAAAGTGGTCCGTCTAAAAGAGCTCTCTGAGTACTCAGAAATGACTCAGAAAAAAGAATGTATAAAATAGAAATTTTCTTCATAAATTTAAATAATTTTGGAATCTTCTTTGAGTCCGAAAAATGTACCCTCGTTTTAAGACAGCTTTTTAGATTGTAGGGACAACTTTTTGGATTGTTTTCTGAGGGTTCATATTTTCTACCAAGAAAAGAGTGTTTTCAAAAATACAATAATCATTTCTATGAACCATTTAAAAAATCTTATTTATGAGCGCTCCGAAATTGCTGGCTGGGGATAACCAAAATGTGCCAAAATAGTATCGGTTGTGCCATTGTACCAATCAATCTTAGATTGTGCCAAAAATCCCATCACTGATGTGAAAATACGTATAATTTCAGTTTCCAAATTGGCACAAATAGACATATTTATTCGCATTTAAAAGTTGTTTTTCATTTTATTCAATTAATTCTTAGAAAAAACCAAGTTTCTTTTGCTTATTTCTTTATTTAATTGAAATTTTTAATTTATTTTCATAGTTGTTTTTTGTTTGTATTTGCATCAGCTGTTTGACCAAAGTTTACCCGAACAAAATGTCTGGGTAAATTTTGGTAAAAAGAGAAACACTAATACACTCTCATTAGCGCTCTCATTTACCCAATTTTCGAGTACGGGAACGCGTTTGGGTAAATTGCGATAACTTTGGGTAAATTTCGGTAACTTTGGGTACGTAGGGGAACGCACTAAGTTTATTGTATAAACTAGTGCTGGTAAATTCGGTTACTTTTCAATACTCGATACTACTCGATATTTTTGATTTGGATACTCGATACTACTCGATACTTTTAACGGTTTTTAAATTTGAAATTTTTTAAGATTTTTTTGTAAAATTCTTTTAAAATGTTTATGGTAATTCAATATTTAAATTTATAAACATATTTTTAAACATTTTCATCAACTATTCATAGTTTTTTAATATATAATTTTAAATATTTTACTTCTGATTTTTTCTTTTAGCAGAGTTGTAGTTTTGTGACAAATATTTTAGCAGAGTCACATTTTTGTGGTAAATATTTTAGCGGAGTCACATTTTTATATATTTTGTCTGTCCATAATGCAACTCTGAAAATATCGAGTAGTAGTTTTGAGTATCGAGTACCCAAAAAAAAAAAGACAAATACTCGATACCCACTACTCATATTTTTACCAGCACTGGTATAAACATCATAATAATCAAAAGACTTAAGGCACAAACTTTCGGTGACTATCTTTGAAACAAATTTTAATCTAACAAAATATTCATCAATTTACTTACCCACACCATAGTAACCTAAACCACCTAAACCGCCATAACCGCCATAACCACCATATCCACCATATCCTCCATAAGAAGGATAGTAACCACCATAGCTACCATAGCCACCATAGTGGCCACCATAGTAGGGTGATGAATAGTAACCATAACCATATGATGAAGAACCATCCAGATCTGAATCCTTCTCCACAGCAACAGCACTTGTTTCTAGATCCCCAGCTACCGCAACTTCGGATTGTGGTTTAGGTGCTGCCACTACAAACGTACAGCACACCAACAAAACAAGAGTCCAATTGAAAACAAACATTTTTAACATTTTTCTAAATTTCAGAAGTAAATAAAAAACGTTTTAGGAAACGCAATTGTTAAGAATAGAGTTTTTTTGTTTTGCTGTTCTTTAAGCTTTTTTTCTTTAATTATTAATGCCACATTAAACACCGGACAATTACAACTGACTGACACTCGCTACAACAATGTATCATGTTTTTATATAAACTCTCAAATCGCATATTAGAATATAATTTCAAATTATTTACAAACTATTTACAAATGGGAAATCTTTTGTTTTTATTTACAAATTTTTCTAATCATACTAAATAAATGTATTCTAAGTAATTTTATTTTAAATATATAAAATTGCAAAAACAAATAACTGCTAAAGAATATTGTACCTACAGTTTTCAAGGTTTACCAAAAACAAAACGTATTTAAATGCCTTTAAACTGCTAGAAAAGAGGGCGTGTGCCAAAAAATATACAGATAATTTCAGACTACACATTCAAATATATTAAAATAACAACAACAATAACTTCTACGCATTAATAGTTTGATAGCCTACACTCTAATTAATGTTTGTTTAAATTTACCCAACTTATAGTGAGGAACGTAACTCCTATTATAAGTATCGTTTATTTACTTCGACCGACCTACCTACGCCTATGGCCATACTTTTATTTTTTATTTTCGGATTTTTTTTTTTTTTTTGGCTCTACAAATTAGGGAAAGTAGACAGACATGACAACCTTTTCTCTGGAGAGGGGCGCACCGCCAATATAGTTGCTTGGGTATATAAAATATATTTCTATACTCCAATCACCAATAATGTAGTGTATCAATAAAGTCATTCACAACTTACCACAATTTAATATTGCGTGGTAAATGCTTCATTGATCTTTATTTCAGAGTTGTATATTTTCTTACCATTGACAATTGTATGAATGTTAAAATTAGCTTTAGCGCTTATATTAAAGGTCAGACTTTAGGAAAATCTAAAGGGCTATTGAAGTGTCATTAAACTATTTTCAGTCGCAAATAACGTTGTATTGACTTTTGTTTAAATTTTCCAACAACTTTAAAATTTTTCATTGCGTTTCAAGCTTCAACAATTACTGATTATAATAATGCATTTAAATAATAATAATATTATTATTTTTTTCTACATTAATATTTAAATATTCTGTGAAAAATAAAATTAGTACTGCGTATATTCTTAGAGGACAATGTCAAAGTAATTTTGTATGAGATAAGTTCTCAAGAAAATATTGTGGTCATGAAAAATTACCAAGCGAAATAAAATTTCCATTAAAATTTCTTATTCAATTCCAAATTCTAATTTCAATATGTCCCAAATAGAAATATTGAAAATTATGTAATCAAAGAGTTTAGAAAAAAAACAAAAGAGTGAAAACCTCTTAGTTAATGAGAAAAAATATATAAAGTGTGGCTGCAAATGCTACTGATAGATTTTGTCATATCTATTTTAATTTAAGTATACAATTTTATCAATTTATCTTTGGTTTTGCTTAAAACTAGCCCGTTTACTGCTTGCTGGCATAGGTGAGAGAATTATTGCACATAACCATTGATTTAATCATTCAGCACAACAGAGCTTTAAAGAATTAATTCCTGTTTGGAATGAATTCCCAAAAATACTTTAATTTAAGGAACGAACTCATTAATAAGACATAAGCAGGACTTAATTCCTGTGAATGAATTCAAATAATTCAAATTTATAGAATGAATTGCTTGACCAAAGCATTAAGCATTAAAATTAAAAAATTCATTCACTAAGGAATTTACTCAACACGAGTTAATTAAATTTGAAGTCAAGGAACTCATTAAATTCTAGTTATTTCAACGTTTGGTCAAGGAATTTATTCTTTGAAGGAATTCAATTTTTCTTTTAATTCCCTAAGGAATTAACTTTTTCCTTTAATTCCCTGAATTTAAGTTTTCACGGGGCATTAACGCTTAAGGCCTTAAAGCGTTAACATTTTTTCTTAATTTTTCAGCTCTTCCGATAATTTATATAATTCCTTTAACTAAAACGGATTTTAATAAATTCTATGTGTACCTCCTTTAATAGCAACAACGACATATTAGTTAAATTAAATATATTAGAATTGTATAAATAATATTTAGTTTTTCATTTTGTATTGTTAGGTGAAAAGACATACCCTTTTGGGCATTTAATGAAAAACTTAAATTGAGGGAATTAAACGAAAAACTTAATTCCTTAGAGAATTAAATGAAAATGTTAATTCCTTAGAGAATTAAATGAAAATATTAATTCCTTAGGGAATTAAATGCAAAATTTAATTCCTTAGGGAATTAAACGAAAAAATTAATTCCTTCCGGGAATTAAATGCACAATTGAATGAATTCCTTGGTGAATGAATGCATTCAATTTTATGAAGTAATTAGAAAAAAATTAATGAATTCCTTTAAGATAAATCGAATGAAAAAAATAATGGATTCATTCAATTCCTTAAGTTTGGTCGGGGAATTCATTTCAAAAATATAAATTCAGTTCACAAAAGGGAATTAGGTAATTAATTTTTCGAAGCTCTGTTTGGAGCTATAACTGAAAAAGTTCTTTTAGAGCTCGATCTTTTCCAGCATTACAGAGTTTTAGTAAAAAATAAAAAATTGGAAATAAAAATTATCTTAAATGAAGGTCCTGGTAGCAAAAACGGAATCGGAATTAAAAAAATTCAAAATGGCAGATTCCATATGGCGCGCATAGATTTTTATTTTTTGACCCTTTGACGTCCGATTTTTAATATCTATGAATTTTGTGAACAAGCTTTGTGGATGGGTACATCTATTATTAATTTTACTGCGTAGCAGCACCTTTTCGTGGAGATGGTTTCGAACTAAAGTTCAAACTTTTAATGCTGCCAGTCCGAACGAGCTATGATTATTTTAAACATTTTAATTTTATATATTTTCTTTGGTTAAACTCTACATAAAAGTTCAACGGTTATTCTCCTGCTGTATGGTTAACTTTAACTTTAACTATTAAACAAAAGAAAATGTCAAAAAATTATACACAAAAAAAAAACAAATTAGATTAACTATTAGTTAATTCTTAATCCTTCAGTATGAGACCCACCGCTAGAGTCTTTTAATTTTTATTTATCACCCAGTCACACCAAAATGTTTAAGTATGAACCCCTTTATTTGTAGCCTCTTAGATGTTATGTAAAGTTTATGTCGTTGATAAAATAATGTGGATAGTACCTTTACAAACATTAAATTTTTAAAAAATTATTCTCAAACTATAAACAAAAAAAACGTCCCTAAAAAATACAAAAATTTATAAAAAAAAAGAATAGAATCTTTAAAACATGTGACCTAATCGCGGTAGGTCAACAACTACTTCTAAAAATGTCAAATCGGATAGAATTAAAATTGGATCCACCAGTTAAAATTTAAAATTTTTAATTTAGGACAGACATCTTGATTCCTCATTCGTTATCAGCGACCTTAAGACCTGCATAACGAATAATTTATTTTGTCATCAGAGACAATTTTAAATTTATGGCCGCCATATTTAATCCGCCATATTAAATTTTTGAAATTTGATTTCAGATTCGTAATCTGCTATCCAAAAGCTTCCCCTGGTGGAAATTTTAACTAAATCAGACGCCATAAGAAATTTAATGAAAACATTGTTTGCGCCGTATTGGATCCGGCATTTTGATTTTTAAAATTTTAATTTCAGATTTGGAATCAGCGGCCCCTAGGCCTTAGATCCGGTATTTTGAATTTAATTTTTTTTATTTCATATTCGTGATCAGCAACTTTCAAAATCCTATTTGTAATAGGTTTAAGTTTTATATACTCAATATTCTAGTTTTGGTTAAAATCCGAGGACGCTGGTTCACAGTGGCAAAGGGAGAAAGAAAAATAGATTATTCGAAGTAGGGAGGATAAGAAGAGTGCAAGGTGTTGATGACAAAACTACACTCAGATAAAAAAGTTTGTAAAAAAATTTGTAAACAGTTTTCAATCGCACTATACTATTTTTATACTGATTGTTTGATTTGTTGTTGATTTTATACTGTACAATTTTAATTTTTAGTAATCATTTTTGCTATTCTCTTATTACAAATTACGGATTGTTTTTACTAATTCTCGCTGCTGATTTCAGCAAAACATTTTACTAATTTTTCAAAACCGAGTGCTAAATTTAGCAGAAAAATATACTAATTTAAATTTAGTTTATATTTGTTATTATTGATATATTCTTAGTTTGGAAATAACACTCAGAAAATTTTATTGGATCTCCAATGCATAAAAGGGCAATAACTGGAGAACCGTTTGCAATTTTAACTCCAAATTTCAAGTACGATGAAGTAAGAAAATTAGCAAAAAATTGTACTAAAAAATAAAAAAACTGTAAAATCGAAAAAAAATAAATTATAAAAGAAAAAACTTTTTTCCTTTCGATTGAAATTTGGAGTCAAAATTGCAAATGTTTCTCCAGTTATTACCTTTTTATGCATTGGAGATACAATAAAATTTTCTGAGTGAAATTTCCAAACTAAAAATATATCAATAGTAACAAATATAAACTAAACAAGAATTGTAAAAAATCAAAAAAAAAATTTTAAATTAGTATTTTTTTCTGCTAAATTTAGCACTCGGCTTTGAAAAATTAGTAAAATGTTATGCTGAAATCAGCAGCGAGAATTAGTAAAAAAAATCCGTAATTTTTAATTAGAGGATAGCAAAAATTATTACTAAAAAAAATTTTACTAAAAATTAGTATAAAAATAGTAAAGTACGGTTGGAAACTGTTTACAAATTTTTTACTAACTTTTTTATCTGAGTCTATGTCATCACATCATCATCACAGTGATCTCCTGATGACTTATCCTGATAACATTTTTACATTTGTATGGAAATGTCAGCAGCTGTCTTTAGGTATTTCTTTGCTGAGCCGTCATGGTAAGGTTCGATAAATCAATGTCCCATTCAAATTTAACCTAAAGTTAACATAAAAATTTACATGGTACACAACAGCAAATGTGTACCATTTAAATTTTAATTTTCCAAAGATATTTATAATCAGCGCAAGTTTTTTTCCTTTGTCCTTTCCGGGTATTTTTTTATGGATCCTTGAAGACTTCTCCAACAAGTAGTATTATTATGTCCTTAGAACTCCAGTCGCTATCAAATTCTTTATTATGGAAAAGTTATTAAGAGTGCTTATCGTAAATAACTCTCAACTTATGACAATCGCTATGTGATTTATTTGCTGAAGACTTATTTACTCAAGTGTCGCCAAGTGTACTTCTTTTTCATTGTATTTCCCTGGAAATTTTCTCATTTTTCTTCTAGTTAATTACTCGTGTATTTTGTTAATTTATCTTCATGGTAAGCGCATTTCTGTGTTTGTTTCTTTATCTTTTCAATAGTTTATATACACTTGACTTATATACAAATTAAAAAAAATTGTGAATGGCTTTTAGCATATTACGAGTATTATCATAATTGTCAATTTTAATATTAATTTTCACATAACATGCTCAAGTTTTTTTTTTTTTTTAATTTTATAAAGAATTTGCAAAAACAAAATTTATAAACATTGTATTTACATAGCAAAATAATTATAAAATAATTAGCTTTTAAAGTTAAACATTAACAAGTTACATTAATGTTAATCTCTGATTATGAAACAAAATTAAAAAAAAAAATATACTTTATATACTTAACGACAAAAAATTTAAGAATAATTTTGTAGGATAATAAGATTTTATCTTTTTGTGCTATATCCAAACTAATAGTTTCCATTTAACAGCAGTTTTTGAGTTTTTAAATATAGGCTCAGCTGATACCAAATAGTTGCTCAGCTAATAATAAATTTCAGCGCCATCTACCGGTGAGTAGTGTAAGTTTTGATTTCCTATCTCTAACACTATGCGACAGTCAAAATCGGGATGGGATGAAACCAACGGGAAATGTTATATCGGTCAAAAACAAGTTATACGTGTCCCGGCGTTTCGCTGGGTCACCCCTAGGAATCGAGATATATCTTTTTTTGACATAACTCGAGAACCACTAGTCCGATTTTGCTCAAACAATTTTACAAAAATTAAAAATTACAATTCCTTTAATCTGTTCATATAACGTTTTCCTATATACTCAACAGTTTTGCCGGTAAAAATAAATGTTTGTTACCGCTACCATAAAAATCAATAACCTTTTGTTTATTACTTTTTTTTAATATTTTAGGCAAAAAATATTTTTTTCTTCATACATTTATTTTTACCGGCAAAACTGTTGAGTATATAGAAAAACGTTATATGAACAGATTAAAGGAATTGTAATTTTTAATTTTTTTAAAATTGTTTGAGCAAAATCGGACTAGTGGTTCTCGAGTTATGTCAAAAAAAAGACCACCAAAGGTCAAATCGATATATCTCGATTCCTAGGGTTGACCCAGCGAAACGCCGGGACACGTATAACTTCTTTTTTACCGATATAACTTTCCCCGGTAGTTTGAACCCTTCCCGATCACTGACCCCTACCATTTGTCTCACAGTGTTATTTATACTAATTTCATTGTACTAAAATTATGATATTAAGTAAGTTTTTTTAACTGATTTTAGCAAATAATTCTTATTGATTTTTCTGAGAAAAATTTAAAAAAATTTGTTTTCGATATTCACAAAAAAATAAAAATATTTAGAAGTTGAAATTTAAAAATCTGCCCTGACAGATTTGTGCGGAATTTTGTAGATTCAAATACAAAAAAAAATTAAAACTTGGTTAAGAATTGTGGCCTGAAATGTTGCTTACTCAAAAAAGTGCTTTTGGGTACACTGTGATCCATAACAAATATATATAAAAGAATTTTATGGCCTTATTTCAGGTCATTATATATTTTAAAATATTTGTATTTTAAAATAATTCAAAAGGAAATAACCTATCATTACTTGGTAATATATAAGGTAATGGCCTGTGATTATTGTATTTTTGCTGAGTAGATACATGCAAATGTTTTCAAAACAACCTTACATAAAAAAATAATTCATATTTAACATGAAGATAATTTGAAAAACACATAATTGACATAGAAAATTTAACTCATAATAAACATAAATGATTTTCAGAATTAAAAAAAAATAAAAACACTATTTAATTCCCAGTTAAAAATCGACACATAGAGGTTCATACAATCTGAATGCATGCTCATAAACTTGTCTTCATGTCCATACATGGATCCATGGATAGTATTAACTAGTAGCACTCAAATGCCTAATATTAAGCCGATTATGGGAAAAATAACCAAAAAAAATTTGGAGGATTCTTATAGACTCCTACAAGACCCATACATGTCCATGCACATTAGGGTGGCCCTTAAAAAAGAAACAGTGTTAAATCTTAAGGTCTCACCCCCCAGAAATATGCGAATGGCCAAAAAAGTGATAAATACGAAGTTTTGGGCCAATCGAAAAATGTTTAGAGGTCGCTCAAAGCGATTGAAAATTGCAAATGCGTTTATATGGGGAAAAAATGAATTTTTTCGAGACTTATGTAAATTTTTCAATTATGGGAAAAAATTGTATTCTACATGTTAAATTATTTGATATAAAGAGATAATTATCTATTTAAAAAGGTATAAAAATTCAAATTCGGTTAAGAACGAGCCCAGTAATAAATAATGCCCCATACCAAAAAAGGTTAAATTATTACTTCATTGAGAAATTCGACCACACGTCATAAATATTTTTGAAATCGATTACTAAGTTATAATTTTTTTACTTAAAAGACTCAAGGTTATGAGATATGGAACAAAATTTTTTTATTGGATGGCGTAAACCTGTCGTAAGATGACGTCATACGCGGACAAGATTTTTAAGACGTTTTTGAAACCTCTAATTTCAAATTTCAAAATTTTTTCTTCAACGAAACCGAAAAAATTGAGGTTTGGAGTCCAGTAGCTTGTTTAGAACACCTTAGAGAATGAAAGTAAAAAAATTTAAAAATATCCACTGGCACACTTGGGTAGGGCAACGATTTGATTTTTGCGGATTTCGAGGAAATTGCGTTTTTTGGTGATAACACGGCTTATTTGCTGTCATAAAATATTTAAAATTAAAAGTTAGCTACTTCTGTAATGTTAGTTGTTTTTTTTTTTATCATCGCTACCCAAGGTTGACAAAAAAAATTTTTGGACATCGTTGAAACACTAGCCGTTTTACTTATTTGTCTACCAGTTTTTTTTTTGTGAGTGTAATTCGCTTAATTTTTATTTTTTTTTTTACTTAATAATACAAACATTTATTTTTTTGGAAATATAATATTCTATTTTTAATATTTTGTTAAACTAATGAGCCCTGTCATGACCAAAAACAACATTTTCCTCGAAATCCGCAAAAATCGAATCGACAACGTAAGGGTTAACGTTAATTATTTCGTCCAAAAATTTTACCATAGTAACTTCAAACATTATGTTATAATATTTCAAATCACATTTCCTAAAATTAATTGGTAGTAAGCAAAAAATTGACTTCTTTTGTAAATTAAAAAAAAAAAATTGGGGTCATTTTGGGCACCAGGTCCACATGGGTTAATGATGTCCAAAAATTTTTTTTGTCAACCTTGGGTAGCGATGATAAAAAAAACAACTAATTTTTAATTTTAAATATTTTATAACAGCAAATAAGCCGTGTTATCACCAAAAAATGCAATTTCCTCGAAATCCGCAAAAATAAAATCGTTGCCCTACCCAAGTGTGCCAGTAGATATTTGTGTTAGGTGTGTTAACAAGCTACTGGACTCCAAACCTCAATTTTTTCGGTTTCATTGAAGAAAAAATTTTGAAATTTGAAATTAGAGATTTCAAAAACGTCCCAAAAATTTTGTCCGCGTATGACGTCATCTTACGACAGGTTTACGACATCCAATAAAAAAATCTTGTTCCATATCTCATAGCCTTGATTCTTTTAAGTAAAAGAATTATAACTTAGTAATCGATTTCAAAAATATTTATAACATGTGGTCGAATTTCTCAATGAAGTAATAATTTAACCTTTTTTGGTCTGTTGCATTATTTATTACTGGGCTGGTTCTTAACCGAATTTGAATTTGTATACCTTTTTGAATAGATAATTATCTCTTTATATCAAATAATTTAACACGTAGAATAATTTTTTTCCCATAATTGAAAAATTTACACAAGTCTCGAAAAAAGTCATTTTTTCCCCATATAAACGCATTTGCAATTTTCAATCGCTTTGAGCGACCTCTAAACATTTTTCGATTGACCCAAACTTCGTATTTATCACTTTTTTGTCCATTTGCATATTTCTGGGGGGTGAGACCTAAAATTTTAACACTTTTTTTTTGCCCATATAACGAAGGGCCACCCTAATGCACATATGATGATTTATGAATTAATGTATTTACATAAAACAATGTTAATTGGTATGTGTGCACGACAGTATGGCTACATGTTTGTAAATTTTTAGCCGGGATGTTAAATTTTTTCCACTATAAACCAGCACTTCTTGTAAATGAATGAATTTTTGGTGATTTTTATTTAACATCACCACTAAACATCGTTGTTTTTAATATTATAGGTTTAGATTTTAAACAATTAAAAAATTAACGTTAATTACCCACAAAATGTTTATATTTAATGTTTTCAAAATTAAAAAAAAATATCCCAGCAAACAAAGATGATCATTAATGACTCAGAAATGAGCTCCAAAAACATAAACATTTTTCCACTTTTTCCTATGAAAGTGGTCCGACCAAAAGAGCCCCCTGTGTACTCAGAAATGACTCAGAAAAAAGAACGTATAAAATCGAAATTTTCCTCATAAATTTAAATAATTTTGGAATCTTCTTTGAGTCCGAAAAATGAACCCTCGTTTTGAGACAGCTTTTTAGATTGCAGAGACAACTTTTTGGATTGTTTTCTGAGGGTTCATATTTTCTACCAAAAAAAAGAGTGTTTTCAAAAAAACAATAATGATTTCTATGAGCTATTTAAGAATCTTATTTATGAGCGCTCCGAAATTGCTGGCTGGGATATAAATTTTTATTTGCTTTTTGATTTTTCAAGGTTAATATGTATAACATGATCTTAATAAGATATTAAACTTTTCTAAATAAAAAGCAAAGCATTAAACTTTTTATTTAAAAAATTTAGAATCAAAATCAAATAAAAATTAAATTTATAGCACATTTTGGTGAATGTTGCATTTCAGCTTTTGCTTAAAATATGCAAAAACAATTTTTGAGATACATATTTATGAGATGCTTTTAAATTCTAATCTATTTATTATTACAGTGACTCAAGCGGCTAATCGGACAATACCTATTGTAATATTGAATTGAAGAAACTGCCTTGAAAGCACCAGTTTTCGGAAATTTTTTTCAAGGGGAAATAATACTGCGCACCATTAGTTTTGGAGCTTGGATAATTTCATTGCCAAATGAATGCCCTAGCTTAATGTAGTAAAACGCTCAAAGCATTTGGTGCTGGTAGGTAAAACTTTTATGTTAACGCTAAATAAAGTGTGTATTTCTTTTGTCATAGTGTATGAAACAAGTCAAGAAGACAGTGTAAATATACCTGTAAATACCTATTTTTCATATCCCTAGTAAAACATATTATATGATTGGATCATATTAGATCTACTTTGATACATTTATATCTAATTTGATGGAATAAAATATTGTTCGATTTTTTTATCCGGATTTTGTTCTCATCCAAATATATCAAATATAATATAATTGTGTCCAAGCAGATACAATGGTATAAGTGTGATACAATTATTTACAATTATATGCGGCATTTATATAACTATATATAGGTCAATATGTAATTGGATATTGTAATATGTTGCACTCTATATAATGCTATGTAAAACAAGATACATTATAGTTATATAATTATTACATTAAGACCATTTTTTTGAACTTTTCAATACAATTTATGGCAAACGAATTTAAATTTACTTTTATCGGGATTAACATTAATTGCGGTAAAAGCAGATAATCTGTTGAGGAAGTTTCCCCGTTCGGATTTCCGTTTTGTGTAAAGAAATCGTCAGGTGATACCGTTTTTATAATTTCTAGATCTTTTGGTTACGATAAAGTACAAACTCAATAACAATTTCATGTTCACATCGTGAAGAGTTATTCAACATTTGAAATATCAAAGACAAACAAAACAATAACAAAAATTTAACACATTTGCTTTGTCAGCTTCCAAAATACTAGTTTCATTTAGCGATAACAGAAAGTTTTACCTACTAGCGCCAAAATATTTGGGAGTTTCAATACATAAACCGAGGAGGGTAGAGGGGGGATCCTTCGCCAGTGGGGCAAATACACTAATCCCATTTTTCCGATGTTAAGTGAGATAAAATATTGGAAAAAAAATATATTTTGTGCATTTTTCAATTACCTTTCCTTGACATCCACTTTGATGAATTTACATCACAAGTGGTAGCAGATAGACGTGTTTTTTGTTTTTTGGGGTGCCAAAAAAATGATCGAAAGCAACTACATTTTATAATAACTTCCTCAAATCGTGTGATAAAAAAGTAATTTTTTATTATGTTAGACCTATGATCCTAAGCTTTCAAATAAAACGTGTGAAAAAGTATTAATTTTATGATAGTGGCTGTCTCTGGAGCTCAATCACAAGATGGCCCCTGGAGATACAAAGAGTAGGTGCATCCCTGCCTAAAATTCTCTATAAGACTTTTCTATAGGCCTGTTTGTTTACATTTCTAGTAAAAAATAGTAAACTCAAGAAGAATTTCCAAAGCTGATTTTCTTTTCAAGTGAAATTAAAGAAAATGGTATCAAAAGTATTAAATAGAAACCGCTGAAATAAAAAGTTAGCAAATTTCACGTCAAAAAAGAATCTTAAGGAAAAAACTAGTAAAAATTGTGTTCATTCTTAAATTTATATTAATTATTCAATTTTTTGTAACTTTTTTTTTCTAAAAGAGAAGCAACTCTCTGGAAATTCTTCTTATTAATTAACGTGTTGCTTTCTTTGGCAAGGGGATAGAGTAGAAGCGAAAGGTGGTGAAAGATGAAGGGCTTCAAATATGGCAACACTGTAATTGCGCGAGATGTTGAATTTTAGAACAGTTGTTGCGGGCCATCTGATGGTAAGTTGGCGAATTTTGTTGAAGCTTTTTAGTTCATATCCCTGTTATATTATTTTACTTCGGCGGTTTTAAGTGCTATGGGAACGCCGAAGGAGGACGCTGCGATATGTATGAGGGATAGAAATACTCATACATATTACTATTTTTCATAAATTGATGTTGCCTTGGTTGGGGCTCGAACCCGCAATCTCACGTGTAACAGTCCAACGCGCTAACCATTACACCACAGTTTTAAATTATTTTTTTTAATGTAGTGGAGATTTAAAAAGAATGATTAAAAAGAATCACATATCGTAAAGAACTTATTGTTAATTATTTATTTCAGTTATTAAAAGATTGACTTTGCCGTATTAACAAATTTTTTTTGTTGAAATTTTATCTAGCTTTTTGCGAATATCCCCAAAGTTTGGGGCAGTTACGCCGATTTGAGTTTCTTTGAAAATCATTAAAAAAAATAATAGAGAATATGCAAAAATTAGAATAAAAATCATAGAAATTAAAGCCAAGATATGTAGATCTTCAATTTGAAAGTAATTTTTGAAAAATAATTAGGGGTTAAAAAATTACAGTGCTTTGAAAAAAGTGGCAAAGGATCCCCTCTCTACCCTACTTGCTTTAAGCTTTGTAAAGTATTTACCACGCTTATAACGAACTTTGCCTATAACGAACTAAATTATCTGGTTCCGACTGTATATCTTGTCCGAATAGTTATTTGATTCACTGTTCGTTAATTAATTTTTTTTCAACGATTTAATTAAAAATTAACATATTTAGAATATTAAGATAAGAATTCTTTGTTTTACTTATTGAAATTCCCAAAATGAACAACTTCCATAGAATATTCTGTAATGATGACAGGAATTTCCACAACGATGGAATGTAAATAAAAAAGAAATCTCTAAAATTTATTATGTTAATTTTCTAAAACTGAATTTTAATGCGAACTGTAAAAAATCTATTATTGGCCAATGAACTTTAAATGGAATTTGTCCCATATTTGCTTATAAAAATGTTCAAATAATTATAAAAAAAATACCAACACGTGTGTTTTTATCTTTTGCAGGGTGGCAACTGATTCATAAAGTTAGTGATAGTGGATAATATTATTTCAAAATTATTTTGTTAGGGTATTTTAATATAACCATTTATCGGGCCATGTGGCAGTAATGTTACAAACCCAAATATTGACCCAATTTTTCTATTATGGTTAAATTATTGCAAATTGGTTAGTGTAACATATCTGACACGAACTGTGCATCATATAAAGCTTATGCGAAAGAGCAAAACAGCCTATTGTTTACTTTGAAAAAAAAAAAATTAAATCGAAATTTAAAATTCATGTTTTTCTTAAGATTATATTTTAGATTTTTGTTTTTAGATTTTAAAAATTCAATTTGCAATAGGTACACACAGATAATTTATTATTTTTGGATTGGGCATAGTTTAGAGAAAAATAGAAAATTTAAATTTTTTAGAAAAATTAACCCGTTCAGGAGCGACAATGCATTAACCTTATAGCCTTAGTCCCATATTTTTCCGATAGGGGGCATAGTAAAGCGCAAAAAATAGCATAACAATAATTCTCAGCCAAAACTGAATGTCTTCGTTAAAGAATCTGCAACGGTTCAAATTTGGTCGTCAATGGGTTAAGGATATCGGAATTTTAAGTTATTTTAGTGTTAATGGTATTTGAAACTGTTTCGTTTCGTTATGTTAGGGTTAATGATATTTTAAGTTATTTTGTTAGTGCTATTTTAAGGTTAACGATAGTCCTTTTTGAAATTTTTTGACAACTTTACGGACCTTCACTTTCTAAAAATTAATACGTGTGTGTAAACAACAAAAATAACTGTCCAATAAAAGATGAAAGTCAGTATTTCATGTATGATCTTTTGAGGGAAAGAATTAAAAAAATTTAAGTTATTTCGTTAGTGGTATTTTAAGGTTAACGATATTTTAAATTACTTCTTTAAGGTATTTTAGGGTTAACGGTAATTTAAATTATTTCGTTAGGGTATTTTAAGGTTAACAGTATTTTAAGTTACTTCGTTAGTGGCATTTTAAAGTTAACGGTAGTCATTTGAAAGGGTTTTAAATCGTTATTGGTATTATACGATTAGTGTTTGCCAACCATGGTTTTTTGCAATAATAATAATAATATCGTAAATATGGAACAAAATAATAAATTCAATCAAAAAAACTCGATTCTAATTAAATTGATCAAAAATAAAGTAAATTTTAAATACTCGCACAATTAAATTCTCAACTTAATTGTGCAACTTTAATATGGGCTTGTCATAGGAGGTGGCAATTTCTACCTATTGAGCTATTTGTGACTTGTCGCAAAGCTTGTCCATTATAACATATCACTTTACTGCTTTAAGAGAATATGCTACATAACAACCCGATCAAAATATAGTATATAGTAATAACTTGTTTTATGTTATAATTTGTGAGTATATATGTTGTCATGAATAGCCATGTATAATTATATGTTTCTTATGTGGTGCCTTATATAACCATATATTTTTATATATTGTTTTTTATAAAATTAGATATCAACCATATATGCTATACATAATGAGATATGACAGATCTGATGTCATATATAATTATAAATGATCATATATAACATAATACATGATCACATATGGTGGCATATAAGCCATATATTTTGAGATATAGTAATATATGCCGTGTTATAAAATTTTTTTGGTTGTGTGATGTAAGATATTTTTATATATTATTATATATTACATTAAATGCTATAAGATATGATTATATATGATTCCATATATGGTGCAAGATTAACAATATAATTTTAGATATGATTATATATGGTCCCACGTCAGTAATATTTTCTATGTGTTTAATATATAATTATATATAGTCACATATTACCTGAGAGACCCTACTATCGAATCCCAGCTCGGGCACAAAAAAAATTTTTTTTTTTCCTTTTTTTAACTCAATTTGATTTACTTATGGATATTTTTTTTTACAGATCTTAAAAAGATTAAACCATTTTGTGTCAACAGCATCGGCAGATTATGTTTTCAATTAATAGTATTTTAAATATATAATTAGATATCGTAATATATAATAATTTCGTTAAAGTTCTGAATTTCAGTTCTTCCAGAGCGAATTGATTTTTTTTGTAATATTTCTACTTCAATTTTGGCAATATTTTTATTTTTGTACTCCTACTTTTAATAAAAACAAAACAATTTGTGAGAAAGTGTTGGATAAGAGTATTTTTTCCAGAGGATTGCTAAGCTTATATATGTCACACCTTATTTAAAAGATATTTATATTACCTTTTAAATAACATGTATATTGCTCTTATCCAATTATTAATTTCGCAAATACAGACTGTTGATATTTAGACTTTTGAGCCATATAAATCAGTGCCTTGACCCTTCAACAAACATTTTTTTAATTCACCAAAAAAATTCCATCAGTGGAAACAATTTAAAATTTTTAATTTTTGTTTTTTTTTTAAAGAATGTTATTAATTTATTTTTTCTAAGTCATATATATATATATATATAAATTTATATAATTATATATAACTCAGTAACACGAACAATGTTGTCTCATATAGTCAGTCATGTTGTATAACAGTGTTTGGCTAAGTGGCCGACTACAACGCCAGCAACCTGGGTCCAAATCCTGTCGACGGCATTTTTTGTTTGTTTTTTTTTTTTTAATGAAATAAATATTTTTTAAATAATAAATCATTTTTTTTTTCAATTTTTTGTATTATTTTTAAAATTTTTTTAAAATTTAAATAATTCCAAATATATCAGAGGATAAATTTTGATCTCAAATTATCCAATTCGATCTGCCATAATTAGCTTATCCGTTTGCATCTAATTGGATGTAAATTAATCCCATGGGATATTTTGGGATCTATCAGGATTTTAATTTGATATTATTGGATATTATTGGATTTCCCAATTTTGAGATCTATTTGGATCTAATTTAATCCTGTAATATATTTGAGGGATCTGATTGGATATAACTTGATACCCCAATTTTGAGATGAACTTGGATAAGATCATATGTCGATCTATATCAAATGAGATATGACTACATATGCTAGATATAATGTCTTTTTGATCGGGAAGTTAAAATTATCTAATACAGAAGTAGTCTCATGTTAGACATTATGTGATATGTTCCAAAACTAGTGCGTAATAAAATATCACGTGACTGGCTTAAGTGTATAGAGCTTAAGAAAAATATTTGTTAAAAAGCTAGTCACACATTACAATATTTAAAGCTCCACGGTAACCCAGTGGTATGCCAGTACTTGTTTTTTTTTTTTTTTTTTTTTTTTTGAGAGAAGCATCACTAAGCATATTCTTCCTATTAGTTAACGTGTTGCTTTCTTTGGAAAGGGGATAGAGAAGAAGTGAAAGGTGGTGAAAGATGAAGGGCCTAAAATATGTCAACACCGTATTTGCGCGAAATGTTGAATCATAGAACAGTTGTTGCGCGCCTCTGATGAAGAGTTGGCGAATTTTTTGAAGCTTTCTGGTTCTAGCCCTGTTATATTATTTTACTTCGGTGGGGTTAAGTGCTATGGAAACACCGAAGGAGGACGCTGCGATATGTATGAGGGATAGAAATAACTCATACATATTCGTATATTTCATAAATTGATGTTGCCTTGGTGTGGGATCGAACCCGCAACCTAACCTGGAACAGTCCAATGCGCTAACCATTACACCACAGCGCCCACTGATTGCCAATTTTTGACTGTAAATACAAATAATTTTGAATTTTCTAAAATGCTTCCATACAAAAATATATTATTGACTTTTACCTTCCGTTTCACTAACTAAAGCTCACATGACACTACCAAAGTAAAAAAGTTTTGATATAGCCATATATTATTATACAAAATTTTGTATAATTATATATTGGAACATATATACCAAGATGTAATTATATAAAATTTTACGAAATTATATCCTAAATATATAACTATATCTTGTTATATATTGCACAATATATAGTGCAACATATTACAATATCCAATTATATATAGACCTAAATGTAGTTACATATGCCTCATGAAATTATGTATAATTGTATCGAATTATATACCATTACACCTAGTTGGACATTATTGTATTATATTTGATACATTTGGATGAGGACAAAGTCCGTATAAAATTGTATCAAACCATATTTTATTCAAGCAAATTATATCCAATTGTGTCAAATTAGATCTAATATGATCATAATAAGATCTAATTTGATAAATTAGATGTTCTCATTTTTCGGATATAATTATATATAACAACGGTGGGCCGCATGCGGCACTTTGCTAATTTTTGTGCGGCCCAATAAATTTAAATTTAAATTTTTTTTATTTAAAATTTTTTTTAATATTTTTTTTCGAAAATTTTTAGATAAAGTCGGAACTAAGATGGATTTTAAAATTGCTTAAAATATATTTAAAGGGGAAATCAATCTTACTCTTAGGGCCATTTTAGTTAGAAATTTGTTACTTAAGAAGTATTTAGACAAAAATCGATCTTTGTTCAGACTATAAAACTGACCCTTAGTTCTTTACAAAATAAATTCAATTTCATTTACGAAACAGTTGACACAAACATATAAGAAACTATCATTTCATAAATTAAAAAAATATATGTGAATTTGCATTTGAAAAAAAGTATTACATTTGTAAAGTTTAAGTTTTGTTTTTTATCACAGCTTCGTATAGCTTTTTATAAATATGACGGAGGTTTTTCTTCGAGTGATACTAATATTCAATAAAATTTGTTGTTGATTTCATCAAATCACACTGCATGACCAAATCTTGACTTTTAATAATGAATAGAGCTCTGACCATCAATTCTATATAATTCGGGCATGCTGATTACTATGGCGTACTTTATTTTTCGATCTAAGTTACAGATTTTTCGTTAAATGTCTTTAAAATTTGGGCGTTTTCCATTAAGTTTTTTATATACAAAAATATTCAAATACAATCAATAAAAATTTTTTGTGGTGAAATGTGCGCACAGGACCTTTAGGCTTAAAATTTTATGCATAAAATTTGATATTAAAACCACTGTTCGCATTTTATATATATTTTTACGGTTTTTTAATGTTTAAGCCAATTGAATCGCTGAAAGCAAAATCGGCCTTAATAAATGCTATGGATTAGTAAAGAAGCAATTAAAAGGAAAATATTTCAACAAAAAAAAAAATGGATTCATCTATAGCGGCCTATACGTTAAAATCGCGAGAAAAAAATCATTTTATAATGCAGCATATCTTTCCAAGTTGTCCCCAAAGTCCAACTTTTAGTACAATATGGGGTCACCTCTAAAAACTGTTCCTGCAAAATTTCAAGCAAAACAGTTTCCATTTGCAAAAGTTATCGCAATAACTACATTTTTTACTAAGGTAGGTATCGTACTAAAGACACTTTAGTATATTAAAATGCACAAAGCACGAGTTTAAACTTAAATATTAGTGAGGAATTTTGTTTAAAAATTTATACTCTTAATGCTGACTATAATACTGCACCTCATTGGTCTATGTGAAAAAGTCAAATTACTGACTAAGGCCCGATTACTGAATGTCCAGTTAAAATTTAGCCAACAGTTAAATTCAAATTTTATATGAAAAACAACAATAAATGTGTCAATTAAAGATCCAGTTAGTATCTAACTGAGCATTCACTAATCAGACCTAAATCTTTAAGTTTGTAATCATCGTTTAAATTAACCTTTTAGTGCATAATGTCCCTTTAAAGGGGCGGGATTTTATTTGCTGTCCGCAACGAAATTGTTAAACAAAAATTCGAATCCAGGAGGTTACTAATTTTTATACATGTTTTTGTTGTGGGAATAATAATCGGTCTCTTATAACTCACTGAGTTTTCAAATTTTCGTTTGCCGATTCCGCGACACCGCGGATCAATGCAAAAACTATAAAAAAAAATGTGTTTCAATAATGTTTACTTGTACTTATGTTATTCAAAAATACCAAAACAGAATTCGAAAAAAATAGAGTTTGCAATGAGTTTTTTGTGGGACCAGTTTTGGAATAGGTGAAAACCGTTTTTGTTTTACAAAAAAAAAAAAAAATTATTAAAACACTAGTTCCTTCCGCTTTCTTTGTACTTAAAGATTTGTAGTTTTTTTTTATGGTGCGGCATTTTATAATTTATGCAAAACCACAATATGGCCCTCGGCTACAAATCCGTGCCCACCCTCGATATATAATATCAAAAGTCATATAATTTTTTTTAGTAGGGTAGCTTTATTTTGTATAGACCAAATTTTTGAGAACAATGTAAATCCATAGACATTGGAAAATTACACAAGTGCTAAAAGTATAACCATACCCAGGAATATTTTTTAGAATAGGATCTAGAACTATATCCAGAACTGATTCAATGGCAACCAGTTCCACTTTGGATCTATAGAAGCGGTTGCTTTCGGGACAATTTCAAACAAAAATTATCGGTGTTAAAATTGACAGTAGAAGGAGTTGTAAAGGAAAAGTAGCTACCACAGAACATACATAGAATACTAAGTTCCTTGATTTTTAATAATTTTTAACAATTTGCCGTCCGTATGGTGTGCATACAGATTCAGTACTGACAACCCAATTTGTTGCTAATCGAATGGTTCAGTTGCATCAAAGAAAATTTTCGGTTACGACTACCGAATTATTCTTGATACAACTGAAATTCTGTTGTCACAGTCAAACTAGTCCTGTCTCAATTGGTTATTTGTTGTCACAACTGAAAACTCGGCTACCAGAACCTAACCATTCGATTGGCTACAAATACGGTTGTCAGCACCGAATCTATTTTCTGGGTGCATCACTCTATATTTGTTTACAAATTATGTTTCTTCTCCTCTATAATATTTGTTGTTTTATTTCATCAATCCTATGTCAGTTCAATACAAAGGAAGCAGGTGTCATACGGGCTTAAATATAACATCCCAGTAAAGAAACGGTAATGACATATCATTATTTTTTCGACTACCAGTAATGACACCGACTTACTTTCTGCATTATTTTAAAATGTGTAATAATGAGTTATTAATAAATACTTACTTTTTTCATTATTTCAAAATAAAAAATAATGCATTACCAATAATGACTTATTTTTATCATTATTTCAAAAATAAAATAATGTTCTAGATTTTTTCGTTAATTTTTTTAAATCTATTTTTAGACTCAATATTTTTTCAACACTGGTAATGATATATGTAACCACTAGGGTATTCAATCAATTAATCGTTATTCGATAAAATGTCCAAATTTCGAATAACGACTAATTCGAATAATTTCATAGGATTAATCGATTAATCGAAATTGGTAGAAAATTACAAAAATGTTTAAAAAATATAATTTCTTTATTAAAGTAAATGTGCTAAAAATTCTAAGTTTTTTTTTCAAAATTGTGATAAATAATTTGCTGTATGCTTATACGATTTCATTCTGGCCTAAGAAAATAATTAAGGGACGATCTTTTAGAATTTCTAGAAATATTTGTTAAATTCAACTCAATGAGAATTTCATGTTCTAAGTAGGAGGGTTAATAAGCATCTTCAATGCCAAAGAAAAAACAGAAACAACATAAAAGTATCACAGTTTGCTTTGTCATCTTCCGAATTACTACACTGTTGTTGTGACTTATCTAGTAAAGTAGTGGTATCTATTTACGTATAATAAATGTTTAATTATTTTTTACGACTTTTTAAACGTTGATATTAAATGAAAGCATTAATATTTATTGTAATTAATGATTATTAGAATTATTAACTATAATTAATGTTCAATGTAATTAAGCTTGTTTAGTGAGCACTCAGAATTAATAAAATGAAATAAAATAAAGGGATGGAGATACGGAAACGTAGAGGGAAAATCAATACGTTTTTATTTAGTCAATGCATACGAAAGAGATACAAATTAATGTACGGGATCTTATACATATTCTTCTTTCGGGAGTGGTTCTCCTCAATTTGGATAAAATTTTAATATGTGAAAGCGGGGACAGAAAAAATAAAAATATTGACAGAATCTGATCTCACTTATTACATTTTTTTATTTTTACGAATTTCAGAAGAGTTACTGAATTTATTTTTGTTCCTTTATTTAAATAAAATTATTAAAAACACATCAAGTGTATGTATATTATTTTACATAAATTTTTTTCGTTTAATCGATTAATTTTAAAATTTTGTTCGATTAACCGGTTAAGAAAAAAACCCAAATAATTATTAGCACGATTAATCGATTAAAATAAAAAGCCGATTAATTGGATACCCTAGTAACCACATAATTTTTGATTTTCTCTATCTTGGCGGGTAAGCTGACTTGTGCGCAGCAATTCAACTATGTTTTTATCTATCAAATATTACCTTTCGAGATAGCTCAGATGGTACAGCTATAGACTGCCAGTCTGGAGTCTTAGGTTCGATTCCCGCACGAGAAGATTTTATTTAAAAAAATTTTTACATTAAAAATTATTTTTTTTTTATAAAACTCATTTTTTGTAAAATCTATTTTTGGAATCATTATTTTAGTCAATACTGGTAAGCACTTAGGTAACGACATATTTTTGATTTTTTGTATGCTGGTGTGTAACTCATTATTTTTCGCGACATCGCCATATAAAGGTAATAAGAAATGTAATAATAAAAGTAACTAGTTACCATTACCAGGTATGTAGTTACATAACCACATATCTGGTAATGATTTTCTACACTGGGATTGGGCCGATAAACCCAGAAAAGTTCATTAATTTTATCTTCTCTCGAAAATATCTAAAAATCATATTAGAAAACTTTGAAAATGAAAAGTCATTTCCTTTAAATTCTCATAATTTATCCTTTCAAAACTACGAATTTTTCAAAATAAAACATTCTGATTCATACACTCAAAATAGTTTGTAGTTTAAATTAACTGAAAATGTAATTTAAAATAAATGAAATATCACTTGAAAGCCGGTCAACTAACTTTTCATTTAAATCAAAAGAACTTTTCATTTATTTTTAAATGTTAATAAATTAAGTCCTTAAAAAATAATGATTTTTCATTTATTCCGTTTTTTTAACTTTCAAAAAATTAACTACAAAATCCGTAAAAATAAATGATATTTAGTTTATTTCGTTTTTTTTTTTAAATGACCTAGAAATCTAAATGGGTTTCTTTTTATTTACAAAATATTTTAAATAAAAATATTAACTGTAACAGAAAATCCGTATTTAGGTATATATAATTTATTTTTTAAATAAAAGACAAAAACTGTTGAAAAATGTATTACTTTTCATTTTAACTGTATAATCATTTAAAAATAAATGTACGGATAACTTTTTAAACAAACTATAGTCAGTTACTGTAATAATATTTTCAGTGTATACACTTATAGAAGTAAACCTGTAAAAAATAGTTAAATATGACCTTGCAGAATACTAGTAAAATAAATTTAGAGAATTTAAGTTGTATTTGAGTTAACTTTTAGTTAATTTAAAATGAAAAATTATACTGCCGAAAATTTTTCTAAATATTTGTAGACAAAAAACACTGTAAAATCTCAAGAGTTTTGTTACTTTTAAGTTAACTTTACCCGAATGCAAATAGCAGTCTATCCTGCAAAAATCAACAGAAATATTTGCTAAAAAAAATAGTAAACTGCTGATTTTAGAAAGTTGGGTTGTTATTTGTAGTAAACAAATCAATTTAAAAAAAATCTTTGAAAATTTTAAATTTTTTGTAACTTTTTAGTCTACTAATTATTTTGCAAAAGCTTTTGCTGATTATAGCAGGTTAAGTTATTATTTTCTATTAACTACAATTTAAATAACTAAAATTATGTACGTATATTTATTAGATTTATTTTTGCTGTTCCTGTCTTACTAATATTTAGCAAAAATAATCTGCTAATTTCAGCAGTTATGCAAAGTAATTTTTAATTAATGTTTAGTAGTTTTAGCTAAAATTTTGCCAGACTTGTTTTCTATTAGTGTATCTTACCGCAAATCCTTTTCTGTGAACAAGTAAGTATGTGAAACTCCTGTCGAACTGCATCATCATATAATGCGACTGACAACTATTTGTAAATTGATATATTAATTCAAGAGTTGTCACACCTGTATGGAAACACACATTCAACAACATTACATGATACAAATGTGTTTTACAGGTGCTACTGATGACTTTTACTTTGACTTGGATTTATCGATAATGCATACATACATTAAGTTTTTCAATGCAAATTTTTGTATTGATTTTGTTACACTTTTTTCTCCTTTAGACATAACAGTTAAAAACAATTACTTGTTTTATATCTTCCTGTCCATTTTCAAATACATCCCAGTGTAGAAAAGCGTTACCAATTAATGGGTTATATAACCCAATATTAGGTAATGGTAACAAGTTACATTTTTTTCGTTATTTTATATGGAGAAATCGGGTTACATAATAATTGGTTATCAATATGCTTACTAGCATTGAAAATATAATTAAGCTAAAAATAGATTATCAAAAAAAAAAGCAAGTTTTTATAAAAATATTTTGATATTGTTAATTTTTCTTGTTTAATAACTTTTATCCACAGTGGGATTCAATCTAGATTTCCAGATTCCCAGTCAACAGCTTTACAATTTAAACTATTTCGACATGTAATTTAGATGAAATTATGAAAGACTTGCTGTGGCAATGCAGCATGACACTATATGCACTCATACTTCACAATATTCTCCCCATTATCGTTTCTACACTGGGATTGCTGCTACACAGATTTTTATACAGATCAATGGTCACATTTTACAATGTGTGTATGTGTATGTTAAAAAATTGAGGTATATAGAGTAATAGAAAATCAGCAAACAGACTTGTTCCTCCCAACATACTCACATTCAGTTAGTAATATATCACAGATCAAACAGACAGCCCATCATGTTGCCACAGCAGCATCAATAAAACACCACACTACGCAAAACTCAACACTGACCATGACAGCAACTACAACAAGAAAACCAACAATAATTTCCCAGTTTGCAATGAAAAACAAAATTGAAAAATTAAAAACAGGCTAACAAAAAACTAAACCAGACGTGAACGACATTGAGGATGTTGAGCTAATGTTTTCACTTTCATTTGTTTTCGATTTTTGTATTTTTTTTACATTTATTTTTCAATATAATGTTGAGGTAACAGAAAATAAAACATAAAAAAGACTTGGAAAAGTGGAATATCTACACCGTTTATGATTTTAGTATAAAGAAATTTTAATTCAAGATTTTCCAGCAATTTCCTTTAAAGAAAATTTCAAATTCTAAAACCTGAAAGTTTTGATATAAGTAATTAATTTAAAATCAATGGCCCTTACTATAAAAAAGTATTTTAAATTTAAAACCGACTTTGTTTTTAAAAATACGTTTTTGTTGATTCGAACCCTACAAAAAAAATTTATTTTCAAACACTTTGATCGGCAGAAAATAAATTACCCAATCAGAATTCCTAAAAGATAAATCAACACTCAGGAAATTCTTCCTATTAATTACGGTGTTGCTTTCTTTGGAGAGGGGATAGAGAAGAAGTGAAAAGTAGTGAAAGATTTAGGGCTTCAAATATAGCAATACTGTAATTGCGCGAGATGTTTAATCTAAGAACTGCTATTTTGCGCCATCTGATAAAATATTCGCGAACTTGGTTGAAGCTTTTTATTTCAAAGCCCTTTTATGTTATTTTACTTCGGTGGGGTTAAGTGCTTTGGGAACACCGAATAAGGACGCTTCGATATGTATAAGGCATAGAAAACTCATATATAATATTTTTTTAAATTGGTGATGCCCACCACAACGCCTTAATTAAAAATTAGTTAAAAATTTAATGTTCAGAATAAAACTGTTAAAATTAGCATGTAATTTTTTCCTATATACTGATAAGACACGAACGCCAAAAATAAAACTGTTAAATATACAGAATTTGCCATATTTGAAGACCTTAATTTTTCATCACCTTCTATCTCTTCTCTATCCCATTTCCAAAAAAGCAACACATTAATTAATAAGTTGAATTTCCCAAGTGTTGCTTCTCTTTAAATAAAATATTTGAGTTAAATTTTTGTTAATATAAAATAACAACTTAGGTCCTGTTAATCTATTACGAAAATAGTCTAAACGAAAGAAATTGACAATCACTTTCGTCAAAAATATATGGGAAACAAAAACAAATTTTCGTTACTTTGCTTTCGTTTAGAGTATTTTCGTAATACATAAACCAGGGCTTAATCTGCTAAAATAAGTTAACAAATTCTGATAAATAATTAGTAGTCTCAAAAATCACCAAAAAATTTTAAATTTTCAAAGTTTTTATACCCTACACCACTATGTGGTTAAGGTATTATAAGTTTGTGCTGATGTTTGTAACACCAAAAAATATTGGTCGTAGACCCACCTTATAGTATACCGATCGGTTCAGAATTTTTTTTATTTCGATTTAACGATGTCCGTCTGTCCGTCCGTCCGTCTGTCTGTCTGTCCATTCAATCTTGTGCGCACTCTACAGGTCGCAAATATTAAGATATTTTGATGAAATTTACGCAGACCTATGTTGGCCCAAGGACGAACAAGTTTGATTTTGGTGAACATCGGTCCATGTTTAGACCTAGTGCCCATATAAGGGTCCTACCAAAATTATATTGTTTATACGCTGCAGGTCGCAAATATTAAGCTATTTTGATGAAATTTGGTACATAGACCTATGTTGGCCCAAGGACGAAGCCTATTGATTTTGGTGAACATCGGTCCATGTTTAGAACTAGTGCCCATATAAGGGTCCCCCCAAAATTGGTTTGGTTACAAACTGCGGGTCGCAAATATTAAGATATTTTAATGAAATTTGGTGCGCTGACTCACATTATACAAAATTTTGACACGAGCCCCATTTTAACCCATTCGAATTTTGGATCCAAACATTAGTTGGCTTTTACCTAGACTGGTGTAGGGTATTGTATAGTCGGCATTCCCGACTTTAACCTTTTTACTCGTTTATGCTCTACCAGTGAATTGATTTTTGTACCGCTGACAATTTTGACTTGGTAGTACTGGATAACCACTGGTTCTAAACGTTGCCATAGCACCCTAAGCACGTAATTTGCCAGTGGTCGAAAGTTTTGTAAAACAAATTCTTGCAAACGCTGGCAAAGTGTCCCAAATCAGGGTTCTGCCAGTGATTTATTTTTACACCGCGGTTATTTATAAATAGGAAATTTCTGACTGAGTAGTTTTGACAGTTAATACCGCATTGTCCCATGAGGGCGAAGGTTCTCAGGTAAGAGTCCAAAGGCGTTTTATACCCCTTTTAACGACCAATTTTCCCGCAATACTCCCCTTTCAACGGCCTAAACTCCTAATTGTTATACTCATAGAAATAAACCATTTTTATAGGCAGAAAAATTTACCAAGAATTATGTAAAAATTACCTTGCAGAAAAAAACTGCTGAAATTAACAGACTTTTTGCTAAATACTACACCTTTTGCAACTGTAATTCAGAAAATATCAATTGAAATTCAGAATTTCCATTTGAAATTCAGAAAATATCAATTGAAATTCAGAATTTCCATTTGAAATTCAGAAAACATCAATTGAAATTCAGAATTTCCATTTGAAATTCAGAAAACATCAATTGAAATTCAGATTTTCCATTTGAAATTCAGAAAATATCAATTGAAATTCAGAAAATATCATTTGAAATTCAGAAAATATTAATTGAAATTCAGAAAATGTCAATTGAAATTCAGAAATCATCATTTGAAATTCAGAAAATATCAATTGAAATTCAGAAATCGTCATTTGAAATTCAGAAAATATCAATTGAAATTCAGAAACCGTCATTTGAAATTCAGAAAATATCAATTGAAATTCAGAAAATATCATTTGAAATTCAGAAAATGTCAATTGAAATTTAGAAATCATCATTTGAAATTCAGAAAATATCATTTGAAATTCAGAAAATATCAATTGAAATTCAGAAAACATCAATTGAAATTCAGAAAATATCAATTGAAATTCAGAAATCGTCATTTGAAATTCAGAAAATATCAATAGAATTTCAATTGATATTTTTTGAATTTCAATTGATGTTTTCTGAATATCAATTGATATTTTCTGAATTTCAATTGACATTTTCTGAATTTCAAATGATATTTTCTGAATTTCAAATGATATTTTCTGAATTTCAATTGACATTTTCTGAATTTCAAATGATATTTTCTGAATTTCAATTGATATTTTCTAAATTTCAAATGACGGTTTCTGAATTTCAATTGATATTTTCTGAATTTCAAATGACGATTTCTGAATTTCAATTGATATTTTCTGAATTTCAATTGATATTTTCTGAATTTCAATTGATGTTTTCTGAATAATAATTGATATTTTCTGAATTTCAAATGATATTTTCTGAATTTCAAATGATATTTTCTGAATTTCAATTGATATTTTCTGAATTTCAAATGATATTTTCTGAAAATATCAATTGAAATTCAGAAACCGTCATTTGAAATTCAGAAAATATCAATTGAAATTCAGAAAATATCATTTGAAATTCAGAAAATGTCAATTGAAATTTAGAAATCATCATTTGAAATTCAGAAAATATCATTTGAAATTCAGAAAATATCAATTGAAATTCAGAAAACATCAATTGAAATTCAGAAAATATCAATTGAAATTCAGAAATCGTCATTTGAAATTCAGAAAATATCAATAGAATTTCAATTGATATTTTTTGAATTTCAATTGATGTTTTCTGAATATCAATTGATATTTTCTGAATTTCAATTGACATTTTCTGAATTTCAAATGATATTTTCTGAATTTCAAATGATATTTTCTGAATTTCAATTGACATTTTCTGAATTTCAAATGATATTTTCTGAATTTCAATTGATATTTTCTAAATTTCAAATGACGGTTTCTGAATTTCAATTGATATTTTCTGAATTTCAAATGACGATTTCTGAATTTCAATTGATATTTTCTGAATTTCAATTGATATTTTCTGAATTTCAATTGATGTTTTCTGAATAATAATTGATATTTTCTGAATTTCAAATGATATTTTCTGAATTTCAAATGATATTTTCTGAATTTCAATTGATATTTTCTGAATTTCAAATGATATTTTCTGAATTTCAATTGATATTTTCTGAATTTCAAATGGAAAATCTGAATTTCAATTGATGTTTTCTGAATTTCAAATGGAAATTCTGAATTTCAATTGATGTTTTCTGAATTTCAAATGGAAATTCTGAATTTCAATTGATATTTTCTGAATTTCGAATGGAAATTCTGAATTTTAATTGATATTTTCTGAATTACAGTTGCAAAAGGTGTAGTAATGACAACAAAAATAAGAATCTTAAATTTACAGATTTTTTTTTACGAAAAGGACAAATTATATCGTAAAATCTGTAGAAAATTTTTCTAAATATTCGTAGACTAAAAATAACAAAAACCAACTGTTACCCAGCAAAAAAAGAGATGCTTTAGCAATAGAAAAAGTACTGCTATTGATGATATATGTAGATGTACTTACTTTTTAATATAAACACTAATGATTTTAATATTGAGTTGTCATAGGAGAGGAGTAATCCTATTTCAATATTTTTTTCAAATATTCTTCGGGAAAAAAATTATATTTTTTTTATTTTACAGAAGTTTTTTTATTGCCGCCAGCGGATGTCGAACTTGCGACCTCATGATTGCTAGTATAGCTCTCTACCGCTGAGCTGTTCTTTGATATGAAAGTTGACTGGCGTAAAAACACCGCTTTGTCATTACGAGATATTGTGCTTTATTCTCTTCAATAAAAGTACCTTTTAAGCAAATGCAAATGGTGCACTTCATTATCGTCCATTTTTTTAAGTTTAATATCATATATTTCAAGATTTTTGTAACCAATATCTTTAAAATGTTAGAAATTTAAAAAATCCAGGAATCGAACCTGCGTTATCAAATGATACCAAAATCACTTTTTAGGATCCCTTATAGAGCAATTATGCTTTAGAAGCAATACTTAGGTGATTTTTTGGATGTTGTTCAGAATAAAAAACGTGGAATTTCCGAGAACTATTTTGAAGAGGCTGGGTTGGTGGAATAGTATATATATTTTTATAAATTTTATTAGAATATTTTTCTACCTGAAGTCCAAATTATTATATGATATTGTCATATTAGATTTTATTTGTTGTGTCAAAAAGGTTGGTAATTTTCATGACAGACAATACAATTGTTTCGTGGGCATCAGCCCAACCCTTCAGTTGTCCGCAATAGGAAAATGATGGCTGGAATATACAATAGAAACCGAAACATTACATAAGGTACAAAAATTCGTCATTTTCTTATTGCGGAATTTTGATTTAAGGTAGAACAATATTCTAACTAAATATATGAAAATATAGAAAGTCTGAAAAAACAATTTTTGTATTTGTTAATGCAAAAATTAAAATATGTGTTATAAATATTATTTAAAGTATTGTTGACTTTGAAATTCTAAGGCCACATTCGTGACGTACATCCCAAAGTGTCATAGAATATACATACAATCCTGTCGCTGCGTTTCTTTTTTTTACACTTAAAATCGCAATTACGATTCGCTCTAAATTAAAAATTAATTTAATTTCTCTGCGTTTCCTCTTATACTTATACTTTTATAAAAAAATATATTAGAGATTAGAAACTACAAAAATTGTAGTAATTCAATTTTTCATTTGGCTAGGGCAGGGATTTTATTTCAGCGAATTTCGAGAAAAGAACTTTTTTGGCACTTATTTAGATTTTAGGCTGGTTTTTTTAGGTCTTCTTTTAATTCCACATGATTTTGGCCTTAATATAACAACTAGGGTTTGGGGTTCGGGAATTCCCGGGAAAATAATATATTTTTCCCGGGAAAACGGGAAATTTTAAAAATATTAAATTTTTTAAATTGTTTTTGTTTCGAATAGGATTTTTTAATTTTAGTCATAAAAAACATTTTAAATACCAAAACAAAAATTTCATTGTTAAAATCTTTTAAAAGGGAATACATTTATTTATCTTTGCCAAGTAATTAGGAGCATTTCAACTAATAAAGATTTTTCGCATAACTTATTCAAAATTTAAGTAGTAAAACCTAAAAACTGGGTAAAATGTTTAAAAGAAATATGAAGTTTTGTTTCTTACAAATAATCGCCCTTACTATCTAAATTTTTCAAATGTATAATATAATAATTTAGGTAAAGTCGACTTTAGTTAAAATATTGGGTGGCAGTATACCTTGACTTGGTTTATTTTTGGAGCATTCTGATTGGTTAATTTATTTTCAACCAATCAAAATATTTGAAAATATAAATATTTTTGTAAGGTTTTCATACACAAAATGAACAAAACCGTTTGATTAAAAATAAAGTCGACTTTAAATTTAAAATACTCCTTTATATTAAGGGTCAATAATTTTATAAGCAACGTTTTCATTAATAAATGTGAAAAGAAAAGACTAATGGTTAACGGTGGTATCTAAATTTGGTTATCCGACATCTAAATTTGGTTCACAAAAAAAAAAAATTGATGGTCATGCAACTTCTCTTGAAGAAAACAACAACAAGCTAAAATTAGCAAAGTACCCGAAGAAAAAAGTGTAAGCTGAATAGGCATTAAAGGTTTTATGGTAGGGCAAACATTTCCTAAAATGGTATCCAAATTAGCCGCAGCCAATCCGCACCATAACTAGATCTTCGTTTATTCGAGAAAGTTTTTATAATAAAAACCTGGCATTGCAAAAAAAGAAACCGATGTAAAAAACATTATATTAAATTACTACAATCATATAAAAAAAATATCATGATAAAATAAATTTTGAGCAATATTTCTCACAATAGGAGATTTACTATAATCTTAGATGAATGGACAAGAATATCACAAAAGAGATATTTGAACATAAGTATAAACGTAAATAATTCATTTTATAACCTGGGGTTGGTTTATATATCAGGAAGATGTAATGCTGATGAAATAAGAAGAATTGTAGATATAAGACAGGAAGAGTTTTAATTGTCTTTGGAAAATAACATTGTGGCCACCATATCTAATGGGCCAAGTGTGATGAAACGGTTTGTTTCCGACAGTCCACTAGTAGGTGCTTTCTTATGGAATCATGCAATTCATTTGGCAGTGCTGCGATTAATTTATGTGAAATCAAATGTTCAACATTCTGATATTTTTTACTTTGAATTCTCAGTACACAGACTGCATTTGTACTGAAATAGTGTTTTTTTTTTAATAAAAATTATTTAATTAATTAATTATTATTAAACAAGTCCGGGAAATCCCAAACCCTAATAACAACACAAGATGAAATACTTCATTCCTGAAAATTAGGGCAAAATATAAATACATTAAATTGCCCCTGTCTAAGGTCAAAAGTCAAATTTTGGTAGATTTTAATTATTTTTTTAATATATTAACATAACAGATATTCCAAAGTGGATATTGATTAAACTTCAAACGTTCTACACTCAAAAAAAAACGTCAGTTAAGTCAGCAAAAAAATGTTGCTGTGTCAGCAAATTTTTAGTCAGGAGCGTGCTTGCAAAAAAGTTGGTAATTTCAGCAAAAGGTTTGCTAAAACTCAGTGAGCTTCTTTTTACCAAAAAAATAGTAATCTCAGCAAAATTTTTGCTAACAGTTATTCGATTGCAAATTAATAAAATCCTTGCTAAAATCACTAAAATTATTGCTGAGTATTATTAAACTGAAAAAAACTCAAAAAACTTGTAGCAAAATTTTACTTTAGTTTATTTAATTTGCTGAAAATTTAAATATAGAAATTATGAAGAGTTGTTTTCTTTTTTTTAATTATCATTTCCGTTGTCTGTACTATATCCAGACGAGCTGCGACATCTTGTCTATTTGGTTGTTGTCTACGCTATAAATGCAGTTATCAGCACAATTTTTGTAGCAAAATAAATTATTAAAAGATTAGTTCAAAAAAATATAACTAAAAATTTTGCTGAAAACGGAATTTCAGCAAAAAAATTGCTCAAAACTAGTATACTTGATATACAAGACGTTTTACTAATTTTTCTACTAACGCACCTGGGGGCACAGCAACATTCTTCTTGATATGGGTGGGCAATTGGATCGTGATACGGACTTATTGGGTATACAAGTTAATAATGTCGATTTGGACAACATATGGCATAACTATCACATATGGTTTGTGTGAATAATAACAAATATGGTATTTTGGTGGGTAAACATCTGTCATTATAATTCAGTATTCGATAGACGCCAAAGTGTAAACACACATTTTTTCAACCGCTATAATAATGTCGAATTTTGTCTCTAAAAAATATGTTTTGCGGGGAAGTCTGATAACCTTCTTTCATTTGAAGAAAACGGCTGCTAAAAGTTACGATTGTTGGTAGAAGCTTAGGATCAACATGCACCAACTCAAAAAACTTGTGAACGATGGTTTGCGCGATTCAAAAGTGGTGATTTCGACCCAGTAGACAAGGGGAGGCCTGGCCAGCCGAAAAAGTTTGAAGATGAGGAATTTGAAGCATTACTCTACGAATATTGTTGTCAAATGCAAGAAGAACTTGCATTATCATTAGGAGTCACACAACAAGCTATTTCCCTACGTTTAAAAGCATTGGGATTCATTCAAAAGCAAGGAAATTGGGTCCCATATGAATTGAAGCCGAGAGACGTTGAAAGTCGATTTTACATGTCGGAAATGCTGCTTGAACGCTACAAAAATTCATATGTAAAGCCCGGCCAACCAGCCAAATCAACACCGAAGCCGAATATCCATGGCGCCAAGGTAATGCTCTGCATTTGGTGGGATCAGAAGGGTATTTTGTATTATGAGCTGTTGAAATCGGGTCGGACGATCACAGGGGACCTGTACCGAACACAATTGGTTCATATAAAGAGAGCAATCAACGAAAAACGACCAGAATATGCGACCAAACATGAGTCAATAATCTTCCATCATGACAACGCTCGGCCACATGTTGCAAGACCGGACAAAACCTATTTGCAAAACCGTGGATCAGAAGTTTTGGTTCACCCCCCTTGCCTCTTCTGACTACCATTTGTTTCGATCGATGCAGAATGCCCTTACTGGAATACGCTTAACTTCAGAACAGGGTATCAGAAATTAGCTTGATTCATTCTCTACCTCAAAGCCGGAGCAGTTCTTTTGGCGCGGAATCCATATGCTACCAGAAAGATGGGAAAAAGTAGTAGCTAACGATGAACAATACTTTGAATAATGCACCAATTCATTTTGTTATTATAATAAATGCATTTTTCAAGCAAAAAAATCGACATTATTAACTTGTATACCAATACCTTAGCTTGTTTGGTGGGGATGGTAGAATATTTATATCAGGGGCACATCGACCAAGGCAGCTCTTAGACTCAAGAAGATGCAGAGATGAGGCAACGCACAGCATCATTCTGCTTGAGATGTGTGGACAACTGGATCGCGATACGGACTTAATTTTACCGATAACGAAATTCCGGAAAACTTTTGAGGGGATTATACCGACCCGAGTGGACTGAGCCGCTAATTCCGTTATTCTGAGTGGTAAAATCTCTATATAAACGGATGGTTCGAAGATGGGGACATGGATAGGGCCAGGATTTTATTCTGGCGACTCCCAGACTATTGAAATATTTTTAAGGTGGAAGTCTTCGCAAATGGTATGCATATTATTATTATGGCTGCTTTAAAACTCTGCAATTCAATATAATTCGATCTGGGTGTATGGAGTACCATATTGAATCCTATGGCCAGATTCGTACGTACTCAGTCGGGCTGACATTGATCACAGAAGAAGTTGGGGTAGTGAGAAATGAGCTGGCGATTAAGGAGACGAGGGCGCGGTGGACAGCCTTAACCGATTATAGGATAACTCGAGAACTCTGGCCACTAGGGGTATAACTTTTTTTTTGAGTGCAAGCTCCCAAGGCAAAACCTAATAGATAATATTGTCCTGATAATAAAAACAGTTTTTTAAATTAATTTGGCAAAAAAAAAATTACCGCATCGAAAGCGATTTCTAAAATGCTTAAAATTTTGTATTTTTGTTAAAAACTTTTCTTTTTTGTTTTAAAAATGGTGGGAAATGATTTTTACTGATATTTGCATTAGAAAATTAGAAAAAGCTCACTAATTTTGAGTGCAATATTAATTTTTCTAAATAAAAAAAAAAAAAATTTATATAAAACTTCAATGCGTTTGGTGCGGGAACTTTTTTAACGATCGCGAAAAAGTAAAATAGTAGTTCTTAATATTTTTCCATGCTCTACTTGATTTTGCCTTGGGAAAAATGTTATTTGCAATAATTGCAAAAAGTTATATCCCTAATGGCCACTTCCTAATCCAGGAAGAACAATACTTACGGGCCAATGAGCGATAGGTGGAATGGCTGTGCGCTAGAGTTATTAGAAACCTCACATTTATTGTCATCATATTTCATCCACCAACTTTAATCTTTCGATTTTGATCATATGTTCAAAATCAGAAACCTTAAAAGCTTTCATGTTTTTATATTTAATAAAAGATGGTCTCTAATGATTCAAAAGTGTGCTCCAAAAACAAAATTATATTTTTAATTTTTTCTATGAAAGTAGTCCATGCAAAAGACCACCTCAGAAATTACACACAAAAAAGAACTTATAAATTTGAAATTTTCCCCACAAAACTGAATAATTTTAGAATCTTTTTAAGTCTGGAAAATGAACATTTATTTTGAGACAGCCTTTTAGATTATACGGACAACTTTTTGGACTGTTTTCTGAGGGTTCATATTTTCTAAAAACAAAAAGAATGTTTTCAAAAAAACAATAATAATTTTTTTGAGTTGCTTAAAAATCGAATTTATGAGCGCCCCAAAATTTTATGAAAAGAAAAAATTGCCACCATTCGCCATTTTCTATTGTAATTTTTAGATCCCAGTTTCAGGGTCAGTGGGGTTAGTGACCAAAAAGACTTTTTGTGTTTCTTAGATAAAATATATGCATTTTTCAATTTTAAGGGTTGGAATTTTGTTCTCAAATTTTAGCCTCCAAAACTTTGTAATTGATAATTTGTTTTGCATTCCCAATCATCCACCGATTTCTATTTCTTTTTCTATGGGCTCGATTTAGCCGTATAAAACACAATTTGCGAACACATGTTACCTTTGTGCTTAAAAAAGCAATAATCAGGCATCGTGTATGTTTCATCTTAGGTTTAATTGTTGATTAATTCACAGTGTAGCAAAAAACTGATTGAAAAATATCTTAATTATTTTCCAGCTGTTATTTTTTAAGACTTTTCAAAATAATATCGAAAATGGTGTAATGGAAATATAATGTAAAAAATTGCATATTATAAAGTCTGCTTAAAAGTAAAATTTCCCATTAGTTGTTAGTTGAAATTGAAAGTGTTAACAAAGATTTATCAAATCTTCTTATTGTAAAATTTAACATTTTTTTTCTTGATGTAAAATCAAAAAAAAAAAAAAAAATGTTGATAAAATTAAATGTCTTCATTACACTACTAACCATTTATTTGTCATGGCTAATAAGTGCTGTAACTATAACTTTTTTTTTGAGTGCAAGCTCCCAAGGCAAAACCTAATAGATAATATTGTCCTGATAATAAAAACAGTTTTTTAAATTAATTTGGCAAAAAAAAAATTACCGCATCGAAAGCGATTTCTAAAATGCTTAAAATTTTGTATTTTTGTTAAAAACTTTTCTTTTTTGTTTTAAAAATGGTGGGAAATGATTTTTACTGATATTTGCATTAGAAAATTAGAAAAAGCTCACTAATTTTGAGTGCAATATTAATTTTTCTAAATAAAAAAAAAAAAATTTTATATAAAACTTCAATGCGTTTGGTGCGGGAACTTTTTTAACGATCGCGAAAAAGTAAAATAGTAGTTCTTAATATTTTTCCATGCTCTACTTGATTTTGCCTTGGGAAAAATGTTATTTGCAATAATTGCAAAAAGTTATATCCCTAATGGCCACTTCCTAATCCAGGAAGAACAATACTTACGGGCCAATGAGCGATAGGTGGAATGGCTGTGCGCTAGAGTTATTAGAAACCTCACATTTATTGTCATCATATTTCATCCACCAACTTTAATCTTTCGATTTTGATCATATGTTCAAAATCAGAAACCTTAAAAGCTTTCATGTTTTTATATTTAATAAAAGATGGTCTCTAATGATTCAAAAGTGTGCTCCAAAAACAAAATTATATTTTTAATTTTTTCTATGAAAGTAGTCCATGCAAAAGACCACCTCAGAAATTACACACAAAAAAGAACTTATAAATTTGAAATTTTCCCCACAAAACTGAATAATTTTAGAATCTTTTTAAGTCTGGAAAATGAACATTTATTTTGAGACAGCCTTTTAGATTATACGGACAACTTTTTGGACTGTTTTCTGAGGGTTCATATTTTCTAAAAACAAAAAGAATGTTTTCAAAAAAACAATAATAATTTTTTTGAGTTGCTTAAAAATCGAATTTATGAGCGCCCCAAAATTTTATGAAAAGAAAAAATTGCCACCATTCGCCATTTTCTATTGTAATTTTTAGATCCCAGTTTCAGGGTCAGTGGGGTTAGTGACCAAAAAGACTTTTTGTGTTTCTTAGATAAAATATATGCATTTTTCAATTTTAAGGGTTGGAATTTTGTTCTCAAATTTTAGCCTCCAAAACTTTGTAATTGATAATTTGTTTTGCATTCCCAATCATCCACCGATTTCTATTTCTTTTTCTATGGGCTCGATTTAGCCGTATAAAACACAATTTGCGAACACATGTTACCTTTGTGCTTAAAAAAGCAATAATCAGGCATCGTGTATGTTTCATCTTAGGTTTAATTGTTGATTAATTCACAGTGTAGCAAAAAACTGATTGAAAAATATCTTAATTATTTTCCAGCTGTTATTTTTTAAGACTTTTCAAAATAATATCGAAAATGGTGTAATGGAAATATAATGTAAAAAATTGCATATTATAAAGTCTGCTTAAAAGTAAAATTTCCCATTAGTTGTTAGTTGAAATTGAAAGTGTTAACAAAGATTTATCAAATCTTCTTATTGTAAAATTTAACATTTTTTTTCTTGATGTAAAATCAAAAAAAAAAAAAAAAATGTTGATAAAATTAAATGTCTTCATTACACTACTAACCATTTATTTGTCATGGCTAATAAGTGCTGTAACTATAAGAGATAAAGAAAATGAGATAAAAACCACTACTCCTCAGGTGGACGCCGATACATATCGCAAATCTATAGCTAAGGCACAAAATTCAAACAACAGAGTACCAGATCATTTACAATTTGTACGTAATGGTTTCAGCTACGATGATGCTGATGATGTTATACACATAATAGAACCTCCTAAACAATTCGAAGAATTAAAAAGAGTCATGCAACAACGACAAAACCCCATAACTGTATGGCAACAAACATCAAAAGTTAGAGTTATTAAACCCATAGCCAAGATTTCTATACCAAAACGAAAAGAATTGGGAATTGTAAGAAATAAAAATCTAAGAAATATTATTAACAAACCCCCAGCCGAAATTGATTTAGAAACACAAGAATCACATAATCTGCCTTTGGAAATTTTAGCTTCTGTTAGAAAAACAGAAAATTATTTAAAAAAATTCAAACCAAAATTACCTATGGCCAAACAACGTATCAAAACGAAAAAACTACAAACTGTTATATGGGAAAAATCTCAAGAACAACAACAATTTCAACAAGGACAAGAACTAAAAGTTCAGGGTATTAGAGACTTACAACAAAATCGTAGAAAATTTAATAAAAGAATAAGAAATAAAAGAGAAATGGCCAAGCAATATGAGGCCTTACCTTTGGAATATAAATCATTACAAGGTGAAGAGTTATTACATCATATAAATGAATTAATAAAAAATGCATCTTTATATTTAAAATTGGCTGAAAATTATGACGATTATTTAGAAGATGAACAAGCTGAAGCTAATTTGGATACCAGCGTCTTGGAGGGAGAAATTTTATTAACCACCACAAAAAGTCCACCATCAATGGATTTAACCGATGATAAGGTGGTGAAAATTTTGGAAAATTCTGTTAAGGCAACAAAGGTTATAATGCAACAAATAAAGACACAAAATTCCAATTACAGTGAAATTTCAACAAAATGTGATTATTTAAAGGTAACATATCCAAATCATATACAAAATTTACAAAATCAAATAAAATGTATGCAAAATTTTATAAAAGATATAAATACAACAAGACAGCAACAGGAACAACAAGAGCAGCGACAGCAGCTGCAGCACAAAGATCAAATGTTTGCAACAACTAATTCTAACAACAATAACAAAAAATTTGGTGATCGTTTAGAAGTACGTATATCAAAAGACTTAGCACACAAACCTTTTCTGATAGCCAAAGTAGCAGATGATTATATTGATGATACATCTCCCTCCCCGGTTAACACTTCCTTAATCTACGATGATGTTATGACAACCATACGTAATATGTTACAAGCTAAAAATCTACAAACTTTGGAAGAAACTTCGCCCACCTCCCTTAACTCATGGGAAGATTCTATTACCGATTCTTTTCGTCCATATGATAATTCTCCCGAACCGGTAGATTTTCATAACTTACAACAATATTTAACTTCGCTACAATCGATAGTCGCCAATTTACCTAAATTTAATCACAAGTCTTTAAATCTAGAAGAAATAGAAGGTACTTCATCGAAATATTATTTTATAAATCCCCAGGGTAGCATTTACAGTTTGCCGCAACCATTCCAAAAGGAAATAACACCCTCACCTTCGACTATATTTACACAATTTCCAGATATTCCCATAGTGGCGGATTATATAAGAAATGGCACCATATTGCCACCTTCCAAACATGTGGTAGAGATATTATAATTTATATTGATTTATATTTTTAAATAATTTTAAAATTACATTGTTTTAAAAAAATTACTTTAAATATTTTGTTACACATTTTTTAAATAAAAATATTTATTTGACTTCATAATTTAAAAAATAACTCCTATCAATCTTTCCTTTATTAGATATTTTTTTTTTTTTTATTGTTTAATTTCTTTAACAACCTTCAACTTGAACTTAAAATTACCTTTTCTTTGTCTCTTATTTCAAATAAATTTTAAACGGTCATCATGTTTATGTAAATTTCTTTATAACACATTTTTGTAAACTCATTTTAAAAATCTTGTTTATTTTGTTTTTGTTGTTGTCTAGTTAGGTATGTCGCTGGCTTTGTACATTTTTAATTTTACTTTTGCAAATCATATCATTAATTTAACAGACTGTTATTAATAATTAACATTAAAATGTTGTTTCCAGTAGCAGTGCACATAAAACTAGTACTTAAAATGTTTTTAAACATCCTCAAAGTATACTATGATTTTTTAATAATCTTTATCTGCGGATGTAAATTGGTTCAACCAGGCTGTATGTAAGTCGCTCACCTACTGTTGCGCGCTCTCTCACTGACTCTGTTTGATATTTACGTTAAATTGGATTATATATTTTCATATTATGCATATTTATTTAAATAATTTTTCATATTTATTTTGGCAAAGCACTTTAATAAGTGGTAAAAGTACTGGCAAAAAGTGCTTTCCCATTCCCAAAATAATAACATCATTAGACAAAAGGACCGGCTGTTCAAAAAGCGACGAAAAAGCACTGGAGGAATAAAATTTTTTAACATTGGCAAAATGCTGGCAAAACCAATAAATACGTGGTCTTAAAATATATTTTCCAAAATAAAATTTACACAAAGTTCATCTATATATTTTTTTTTTGATTTGAATCCAGGCCGTCAGATTGGCAGACGATTGCTCTACCCACTGAGCTAACGAGACATATAATATTTGATGGCTAAACACATAAATGAGTGATAATAGCTGGACAACTACTGGCTGTGCTAAAATGCTAGCACTGGCTAACAGTTTTTTGGAACTAATATGCCAGCGTTGGAAGAACAAAAAAAGTTGGTCTTAAAGGGGCTTTCCCACAAACTAAAATATTGATTTTATAAAACCAAAAAAATTTTAATTTAAAAAAAATCAAAAAAAAATTTTTTCCTTGCAACCGGATTTGAACTCGGAACCTTCTGACTACAAATCTTTTTTAACGAAGCGGCAGCATTTTTATAAAATCATTGCTTTACCAGTGAATTGGTTTTTGTACAACTGGTAGAATTGGCTAGGTAGCACTGGATAACCACTGGTTGCAAGCGCTGGCATATCACTCTTAGACCATTCCTTGCCATTGGTTTTTTTTTATAAAACAAATACTGGAAAAACGCTTTTTGCAAACGCTGGCAAAGCGTCCCAAATGAGTGTTCTCCCAGTCATTTATTTTCAACATCCTGGTTACCCAGTGGTATGCCAGTGCTTGATTTTTTGTAGCACTGGCGATTTCTGATTGGGTAAGTATAAAAAAAAGTTTGCGGATTCAGAAAAATTTTAGTCAGTAGGGTGTAAGCAGAAAAAATGCTAATGCTGAGCCAACGACTAAAGGCTAAGATAATCCAGTGTTCTCATACGCTGTTAAGAAGTCTTTTTAATTTTATATGCCAACTGGCTTTAAGAGAAACAGTTTTTAGTGGTTTTCTTAATGCCTATTTTTTAATATCAATCAGCAGAATTTTGTACTAATTATACAAAACTATTGCAGAGAACATATCAAACAATACAAGTGTACTTTAGAATTTAATTAAAATTGCTTAAAAACAATAAAAATAATTAATTAAAAACATCACATTTTATATGTTTGTTGTTATTTTTCACCGAAACTTTCTTAAAACCAGTTCAGTTTTTCAGATGAGAGCCGTGGATAGTGACTGGCTGAGCTCATCTTTAACAAAAAAAAATTAATAATAATCGAATTTAAATGAAAAATCAATAAAACTTTTTTCTGAATATTAGTAGACTCAAAAAAGCCAAGAATCTACTGAAAATGGCAATTAAAACAAAGGCGACAAAGGTATTTTACCATTAAAATATCTCAAAATTTTGTTATTTTTAACTGTTGAAAAATTAACTGAAGAATTTTTACTACAAAAATTTTAAAACAACTGATAAAATGGGTAAAATCTACTGTTTTTTTATAGTTAATTCTTTTGGTATTATAAAAGTAGGTATATATATTTTAATACAAAAAAAAAATTCTTTCGATTACAAAAATACGTGTTATTACTTCAGCCTATTTGAAATTTGAAGTAAAAATTCGAAACGATTCTCCAGTAGTTATGCATTCATACATACATTGGAGATACAATAAATATTTAAAAACTACAAAAATTGTTTTTTCTTTTTTTCAGATTTTTATTTGTAAACTAGGAATATATCAATAATAACAAATATAAACTAAACAAGAATTTTTACAATTCAACGAAATTCAACGAAAAAACTGTTTACTGTAAAAATACCGTTTTGGTAGTTGTTATCGTAATAACAATCATAATGTTAAAAATAACTCATTTAAACAACTGTTACAAAATGACTGTAATTTTCGTTACTTGTTTTATTAAATAACTGTCATAAAAGTTGTTTCGTATTTTTCCATAGAAAAACAACTGTAATTACTGTTAGAAACAACAACTTCTGATTACTACACAAACAACTCTCATGTAGTAACTGTCAAACTTTTTTGAGTGTAGCGAAATTATACTATAGTTAATATATATATTTGTTAAGTCTAGAAATTGTGTTTCTTTTGAAATTATTTAGAAAACTTTTTAGGTGCCTATTTTCAATAATTTGTTAATAAAATTAATTTTGTCTGACAAAATTATTTATGAGCCATTAATAAATTTGAAAAGTATTTACGCATACGAGTATGACCCCTAAAATATACAATAAAAATGCCGACATTAATTAAAAATCTAAAAATATACATATAACAAAATAATTGCAAATAAAATATAAAAAAAATGTATCTAAATTTTCTTATTTTTAGCATTGAATACAAATGTGTGTATTTAGTTTAGAATGAATATAAAAAAAGACGAGTAAAAAGGTTAAAGTCGGGCATGCCGACTATACAATACCCTACACCAGTCTGGGTAAAATCCAACTAATGTTTGGATCCGAAATTCGAATGGGTTAAAATGGGGCTTGTGTCAAAATTTTCTATAATGTGAGTCAGCGCACCAAATTTCATTAAAATATCTTAATATTTGCGATCTGCAGTTTGTAACCAAGTCAATTTTGGGGGGACCCTTATATGGGCATTAGGTCTAAACATGGACCGCTATTAACCAAAATCATTAGGCTTCGTCCTTGGGCTGACATAGGTCGGTGTAACAAATTTCATCAAAATAACTTAATATTTGCGACCAGCAGCGTATAAACAATATAATTTTGGGGGGACCCTTATATGGGCACTAGGTCTAAACATGGACCGATGTTCACCAAAATCAATAGGCTTCGTCCTTGGGCCGACAAAAGTCGGTGTACCAAATTTCATCAAAATATCTTAATATTTGCGACCTGCAGCGTATAAACAATAACATTTTGGGGGGACCCTTATATGGGCACTAGGTCTAAACATGGACCGCTGTTAACCAAAATAATTAGGCTTCGTCCTTGGGCTGACATAGGTCGGTGTAACAAATTTCATCAAAATAACTTAATATTTGCGACCAGCAGCGTATAAACAATATAATTTTGGGGGGACCCTTATATGGGCACTAGGTCTAAACATGGACCGATGTTCACCAAAATCAATAGGCTTCGTCCTTGGGCCGACAAAAGTCGGTGTACCAAATTTCATCAAAATATCTTAATATTTGCGACCAGCAGCGTATAAACAATATAATTTTGGGGGGACCCTTATATGGGCACTAGGTCTAAACATGGACCGCTGTTAACCAAAATCATTAGGCTTCGTCCTTGGGCTGACATAGGTCGGTGTAACAAATTTCATCAAAATAACTTAATATTTGCGACCAGCAGCGTATAAACAATATAATTTTGGGGGGACCCTTATATGGGCACTAGGTCTAAACATGGACCGATGTTCACCAAAATCAATAGGCGTTGTCCTTGGGCCGACGTAAGTCGGTGTACCAAGTTTCATCAAAATATCTTAATATTTGCGACCTGTCGAGAGCGCACAAGAATGCATGGACAGACAGACAGACGGACGGACGGACAGACGGACATCGTTAAATCGAAATAAAAAAAAATTCTGAGCCGATCGGTATACTATAAGGTGGGTCTAGGACCAATATTTTTTGGTGTTACAAACATCAGCACAAACTTATAATAGCCTGACCACATAGTGGTGTAGGGTATAAATGACCACATAGTGGATTAGGGTTTAAAAAAAATTGCTGGAAACTGGTACACTTAATATACAAGATATTTAACTAATTTTTCTATTAACTTATTATTTTGAATGTAGTTATTACAGAGCTTCAATAAAACTATTTCATTTTGAGTTTATTTACCCAGTGCAGAAATTCATTACCAGATATGTGGTTATGTAACTATATACCTCGTAATGGTAACTAGTTCCCAGCAAAAAACCTGCTTCGCTGGATGCAGCTTTGTAAGGGAATAAATAAAATTAATCCCTTACAAACCTGCTTACGGAAGGCATGATTTTTCCATACAAAGGGCCCGCTTGGAAGCACATTGTTTTGTGAGAAAAAGCGCATTATTCACTGCTGAAAAATTGCAGTAAATTCATGTTTTTTGTGAGTGCATTTAACCGCAAATAAATTCATGCACTTTTTTTGGAAAAAGTGCTTTTTTGCTGCTAAAAAGATGCAGTAAATTCATGATTTTCATTGAGCGCATTTAAACGCGACTTCTTATGAAAATAAATGCATTCATTTGCCGACTTCAAAATGCAGACTGACTCATGTTTATGTGGCGTCTATACATTAAACTCTACTAAAGAAGGGTAAAACACGATTGAGATGACTCAGATTTCATGCGCATTAATCTTTGGATAACTTGCATTTTATTTTACTCCCTTACAACCTGCTTCGTCGTAAGGGTATAGCGTAGCACTATAATTTTTTAAATAACTTGCTTACGATTTGCTTCGTTTAATGCAGTTTTGCAGGGTATACAATCAAATTGCAAAATTTTTTGTGTATTGTATACGCATAAAGTGGCGCAACTCTGTAAAGCAGAATTTGTAGCGCGTTTTTAAGCGCTTCGTATTTTTACTGCTTCCAAAATACTAAAAATTTTTTGCTGGGTTACTTTTATTATTACATTTCTCATTACCTTTATATTGCTATGTCGCGAAAAATAATGAGTTATGCTTACACACCAGCATACGAAAAATCTAAAAATATTTCATTATCTATATGCGTTAACCCTTTGAGGACCATACATATCCTGCCGAAGCGATTTTGAAAATTTAATCTCTGACCTAATAATAGTTATGCCAAGAAAAATTGGCTCCGTAGAACCCCTCCTTACCCCTCATTTTGCTTGCCAAAAATATTTGCCATTTGACGACCCTGCCGTTCCGGACGAAGCGATTTTTATTATTATTTTATTTTCGTGATCTGGAACTAAATTATGGATATTGTCAAAGTTTGTGCTTTTTACCCCTTAAATGAAGAATTCTAAATAACCAACTTCGAGGGCTCGCAAGGGGAAAGCGGGACCAGGTAGGGATTTGCCGCCTACCACATTTTTGTTCCCCATTTCTCCTTTACAAATCCCCTTTAGAAATATTTGCTTTATCTTTTGTCTAGGCAATTATTAATGCGAAAAACCTTTGGGCAAGCATACTTGCCTTTGGTCGTCAAAGGGTTAAATTATTCCTCAAGAATTCAACAATTAACTTTATTGCGAAAGCTTTAAATGTCATTGAATGAATTCTTAGCTGTAGTGATAAAATCTTGCGGCTGCGTTACCTTTTTAACATATGTGACCTTCTCCGAGAAAAGGGACCTAGTGTGTAAAAAAACGGGTTTCGATAAAAATGAGAAAAGCTTTAAAATTTTATTTTTAATTTAACTTTAAATGCGTTCTTCTCAAAACTTCATTTTCACACACTAGGTCCCTTTTCTCGGAGAAGGTCACATATAGATTTGACACTGCTTTAGCTCTCTAGCCAGCAAGTCAGCCTCCAGGCGGGTTATATTAAATTGACACACAAATACGACAAATGAGTATTACATAATAAGAAATTGAGCTATTTCGATGTAGAATAAAATTGACTACATTTTTTGTTATGAAATAATACGTTTTATTTTTGGGCAGTGTAACTTATTTTATTGTAAATTTACGCAGACAAATGGTAAAATTATACATCATTAGTAAATGAATGTTATTTTAGTTTGACTCAAGATCATAAATTAATATCACTTTCTGTTTAAATTATTTTCAAATCAAAGAAAGATGATACAATTTTTACAAGTAAATTACAAAGAATAAAAATTATTGAAAAAATTCGATAAGACCAGCAAGGCAGAATGCGCATTTTCGGCTTTCGCTACAAAGCCATCATCAGTGCCTTTCGCCTTTGAGTGGGTTAATATTTTGATAATCGTCTACTTATATTCAACATTCAACATTCATATGATAATCGTCTACTTATATTCAACATTCAACATTCATATAAGTAGACGATTATCAAAATATTAACCCACTCAAAGGCGAAAGGCACTGATGATGGCTTTGTAGCAAAAGCCGAAAATGCGCATTCTGCCTTGCTGGTCTTATCGAATTTTTTCAATAATTTTTATTCTTTGTAATTTACTTGTAAAAATTGTATCATCTTTCTTTGATTTAAAAATAATTTAAACAGAAAGTGATATTAATTTATGATCTTGAGTCAAACTAAAATAACATTCATTTACTTAAAATAACAGATCAACTAAAAACTTTTCCCCCATTCATTATACATCATTTCTGAAAATTTTCTACGCATTTTGAATGACAATTTATAAATTTTATGTGTAAATTATTTACGCATCATATGTGTAAATTTACCCAACGTATAGTAGGAATACAGTTTCGTACTATAAGTTGAGTAAATTTGCACAAAAAATAATTAAATTTTATATATGCATTTTTAGACATCTTGTGCGTTTATTTACATATAAAATAAGCATTTTTAGACACAACAACTGTAAAGTTACACATATGTTTTGAAAACTTTTCCAGAATTTGAGCAAATTTACCCAACTTAGAGTAGGATAACTCTTTTCTACACTAAAGCCCGGTATTTTGTTCGTACTTTTTCGAAAAAAGCTGTCAAACTCCATATAAAAAAAACTATTTTTCACTTTTGTGGAATTGTTGCGAAATTGCGGTGGAATTTTTTTCGCATCAATTTAATATACAGGATCATTTGAAAATGTAGCGAAAAAGTGACATTGGGATTAATTATAATTATGATTAATTAATTGGGATTAATTATAGTTATGATTGTAACTTTTTATAGACCATAAAAAATTTGTGTATTTTAATGTTTTTATTATAGTTTTTGAGCTCCAAACATAGAGCGAAATTTTTTCGCTCTTATGAACAAAATACTATGCTTAATGGAAAAACAGACTATAAAAAATTTATTTAAAACTACTAAAAATTTACCTTGAAGAAAAAACTGCTGAAATTAACAGGAAAAAATCTGTTAAATATACGGAATTTTATTTATTTTTAATTAACGTTTTACTTGATAGAAAATAAAAATTAACCTGCTTCAATCAGCAAAAAATTTTGCTAAATTATTAGTAAGCTAAAAAATTACAAAAAAAAAAAAATTAAAATCTTCTAAGTTTTTTCGATTTTTTTTTTTAATGCAAATAAAAATTGAGCCTTTTGAAAACAGCAGTTTACCATTTTTTTAGTAAATATTTCTGTTGATTTTAGCAGGAGATGCACTAAATCAAATTTAACAGTTTAAAAATTTGTTTTTGCTATTTTTGGTCTACTAATACTGAGCAAAATTTTCCACAAATTTTACAGTATAATTTGTCACTTTCAATTAACTAAATTTAACTCAAATATAAGTAATACTCTGTTAATTTCTGTTCTCATTTTAATAGCTAGTTTCAGCAGTTTTTTCTACATATATAAACGCGATATTTTGTTTTTTTTTTACCACTATTTATAGCATTTATATTCAATACCAACAGTAAGCATATGGGCAAATCTACGGAACCGGGCGATTCCATGTTACTCAGAATTTAAACGATTTTAAGAACAATATATAATATTTTTGATGGTATCAGCATTTTCGAGGCAACGAATTTAATCAGGCGAACATCTTAAATTTTAATATTTATACTGCCAATGTGATCTACTCAATTAAAAACTACCCTAATTTACCCTAATTTTGCTTGTAACTTTTAAGAGTTTTCCACCGCTTTTGGTTATAACTTTTTCAGCATACTAGGAAATCTCCCAATAATAATTATGATGTCAGAAAATCTCTCACTTGTTGAAAAAAATAGGTGCCCTCAATTAGGAACAAATGGTACTTCTTTATAATCTGTAACTCTGTTTTTTGAATAATGAGTAATTCCAGACATTTTTAATTTTTGCGCTTACAGCATCAATGCAATTGAAAATTTTTTGATACTGACATTTAACTGACAAGTAAAAAAAATTGAGATCAAATTAATAAGTGTGCCTTCAAAAATAAACAAAATATGACAATAATAATCTCTTCACCTCTATGCGTGAACAACTTGAAATTTGATATTTTTTGAAGGGCACATCCGCAGTTTGAGAAATAATTAGTTACAGTCCTGCATGATCAGCATATATCATGATACTATTATTGTGTGTAAGTGCTAAATGGATCGTACTATTAGGTTGGTGTCCAGACCCATTTTAGTTAAAATTTTGTAGCTTTTCATAGATTTTTGGAGCTAAAATTGATGTAGAAACCAAACGGATAATCCGATCGTTTTAGCACTTACACACAACAATACTAATTCCGATATATATCATATAAGCCAGATTTCAGCCATTAATTCTTTTATCTGTGGATGTGCTAGTCAATATAAAGTTGGATTTTTAGCGTATTGTAAAAATAAAATCCGATATGTTCAGCACTTTCACATAATGACAGCTATGATAAGATCTACCGTTCCAGATAGATCGGACTCCATAATTCTTAAAACTGTGGATGTGTCTTCAATTTGAATTTAACCATTTAGCGAATTTTGGAGAAAGATATGTTGTAGAGAATACGAAATTCATCCGATCCGTTTAGCACTTTAAGATAATAATAGTAATGAAGATATGTAGCATTCAAGACATATTTGATCCCATAATTCTTTAAACCGTGGATGTGCCATTCAATTTTGTGCTGCAGTTTTGAGGGAAATTTATATGGGCACAAGTCTAAACATAGACCGATTTAAACCAAAATCAATAGGCTTCGTCCTTGGGCCGATAAGTCGGTCTATCAAATTTTATCAAAAAATCTTAATATTTGCGACCTCTAGCGTGCGCACAAGAATACATGGAGAGACAGACGGACGGACGGAAAAATTAAAAAAAAAAAAAACATTTCTTATAATCAATAATGGAAATATAGCGCGAATAAAAATCCAAAAAATTAAAAATATTTATTAGCGAAAATGTGTGCGGTTTTTTGTTTATAACTTTTTCAGCACTCAAAAAAATTTATTCACGCGAACAGATTACATCTTTTTAATGTATTTTAAATAAGTTAATCTATAAAAAAATGTGTGCCACTAATTTGAAAATTTTCATTTTTAAAACCTGAAATCGACCTGTTTCGTAGATTTTCCCATATACATAAGTAATTAAAATACAATTTTATTTAAATTTATTTTAATATATAACAATTATTTTAATTTTTGCATATAAAAATACAAAAATTATTTTTTCGCACTTTCTATATATTCACATATTTAGTTAGAATATTGTTCTACCTCAAGTCCAAATTCTAATATATATATGGGTCCGCCAAATAACTTTTTTTTTTTTGCAAATGCTAAAAAAAAACTACTGAATATTTTCTCAAATTTCTTTTTTTATTTGAAAGTACAATCCTTCCGGTTAATAATGGAAAATAATTTCATTCATATGGCTGCCTCGGCTGGCCATGCAGTAGCCTACACGATCGGCCCAATTTTTAAGCACATTATTGATTGTGTGCAGCTATATTTCACCAATGGCTTCACGAATATTGTCCTTTAAAGCGTCAATTGTCTCTGGCTTGTCGGCGTAACACTTATCTTTGACGGCACCCCACAAATAATAGTCCAACGGTGTCAAATCGCAGCTCCGAGGTGGCCAAACGACATCAGCTCTGCGGCTGATAATGCGATCTTCAAAAACAGGGCGCAAAACATCGAGTGTAGCTTCGGCTGTGTGGCACGTAACGCCGTCCAGTTGAAACCAAATGTTGCCAATATCCTCCTCTTCAATTTTTGTGAACAAAAATTCGTTCAACATGGCCCGATAACGATCGCCATTGACTTCGCACACATTCTGCAACATTACCATGATTTTCAAAGTAATGTCGCAATATTTCCCAGCGTTGTTCAAGCGTATACACAACCATATTCGTTCAGCGGAAGGATAAAACTAATTATCTGTCAAATCAGACATGAGCTAAGTGTTACCATTCACGAAATAAGCACTAGTTGAAAAAAACGTTAGATGGCGGACCCTATATATATATATTTAATCCTTTAATTCCCAGTAGAACATAGGGCCGCAATTCTAATATGATATTGTCATATTAGATTTTATTTGTTGTTTGAAAAAGTTGGCCATTTTCACTACACACTTAAAATAATACGTCATAAGAAAAATCTGTCAAACCGGTTTCAAATCGATTTGACTAATTTTTAAAAATTTTTTAGTTGAAACACTTATTTAAGCAAAGACTTTAGTTTAACACAGTTTAGTACTCAGTAATTTAACTAATTTTGGGTGTTAATTTTCAAAATTATTTAAAACTAATTTTTAAGAACCCATTCGTTAAATTTTACAAAATTTATTGTTCAAATATAATATTTTCGTTACTGTTATTACCCGGAAGATGGCGCCACCAATGTATCCGAAGTTTTAAAGATGACGCTATTTTTTTCCCTCCCGATTTTTTAGAATAGCCCTTATCTCGAAAACTAAGAGAAATAGAGCAAAATTGATGAAAAGATCGACTATCCCTAATCGTATAATACCCCAAAGAAAGGGGGTATCTCTTTCCAAAAATGGACTTTGGCGGGGCCTTGGAGCCTCGGAAATTTTTAATAAAAATATTCCACTTCATAAAATGGCCCATGTCTCGAAAACTAAGCGCGATAGACCAAAACGGACAAAATGTTTGCTCCACAGAAGTGCTCTTTTATGCCATCACATGATATGGACTAGGCCTGGGGAGGGTCCCGAGACCCTAAATTTAGATAAATTCTGCGACTCAGTATAATTACAGAAAAAAACTGTTGTTTTACAAATTTTTTACTTAAATTTAGATTTGTTAAATGTAACAAAAGAATTTGTTAAAATCAACAAATTTTATTTTAAGCCAAAAAACAGGAATAAATTTTGTTAAAGTAACAAATTTTTCTGTCCTGCCAACAGACGTATTACTTTGAGTGTAGACAATACAACTGTTTCATAGGCATCACCCCAATCTTCAGTTGTTTGCAATAAGAAAATGATGATTGGAACACACAAACCGAGATATTACATAACCCAGTAAAAAATTATGGGTTTTTGGAAGCAGGATTAAACAAATGTGCGAAGCAACAAACTACAAGGAAAACATTAAAATGATTTCCATATAAAAATAAACAGAAAAAAATTAAGTATGCAGCGTGTAAGCAGCTTAATCTAATCCCTTACAAGGATGCAGGTTGTAATGAAATAAATTTGATATCGTTGATTTTAAACGACCTATATGAGTTTTACCGAGTTATTGCCGATTGTCTCTGATGTTTTTGATTATGTAGTAAAAAGTGATTAGTTATTAAACTGCGCTTCTGAAGAGCAGTGTTGCCAACAAATTTTCAAAATAAATGGCTAGATCAGACCCAAATCGCTAGAAAATCACTAGATTTATAAACAGTGCAAGAATTTAGCGATTTTATTGCTAGATTGTCAAAAAATGGTACTTAAAGGAGTTTTTTGCTCAAAAATTTCTTTAATATGTTCATAAGATGTGTTATAAACTTGTAAATAATAAAAAATTTTACGATTAAGCTGCAAATAATGAATTCCGATTTTAATTGAATTAATTAGTATTGAAATTATTCAAAAGAGTGCATTCTACGGAGAAAAACTACATACCCTTATTTTATCGAAATGTGTATTTTTTAGAAAGTTTTTTTACTAAAATCGTTCAAAAAGTTGTTTTTTATAATAAAAGAATATCAATATGGGAATTTTACAATATTTTTCAACATAAAACTGATTTTTATAAATTTATATTACGGCTGATAAAAAATCGCTAGATTTTTGGCTAATAGCTACAGGACAATTTTTACCGCTAGGGTCGAAATAAAATCGCTAGATCGATGACGAGAAAATCGCCGTTATGGCAACACTGCGGTGCGGTAAAAATATAAATGTTAAGAAAAAAATAAAGTAATACATATTACCTACTCGTAATATTTATTAGGTGCCCATTCCTACTTGTGACTCAATGTGACCTTCATAAGACTATTTTTAAGACTGAGAGTCTTAAGTTTTCATACAAAGCAACAATAAAATTTGAAAAATTCAAATTTTATTTGTCAATGTTATGATTGTGTCGATACCAGGTCTAAATTTTTTTGAAGTTTTCAAACAAAAATTTAAATAAATATAATTTATTGTGACTTTGCAACAACAAATACATGGGAAATACAGTCACATCTAAGAGTCACAGTCACATCTTTTCGTGGGAATAGGCACCTTAATTAATATAAATATCTATAAAAGTTTATGTAAAATAAATAATATAGTGTGCATTAGACCGTACCTCAAAAAGACAAGTTCGCCGTACACCGTCCATTCTAAATTACTTTTGTAAGGAGGTTTCAAAAAAAAAAATTTTTTTTCCGAACGCAGTGGTCGCCATTTTACATTTTTCGTTATATCTTTGGCATTTACAGTCGGATCTTCAAGTATGATACACCAATGTTTTTTCCCTCAAGGGACCAAGTTTTTGCTCTAAGGGCCATTGACCTCAAGTATCCGGTTATAGTATTTACCCACCAAATCTCAATTGCTACCACCCTAATGTACGACCCTAATATCAAAAAATTAAAGTTCGCAAAAAATCATTAAACTTTTGCTAAAGAAGTTTTTCGATAAATCCAGCAGAATTTTTTTTTATTTTTTTTTGTTGCCGAACGTAGGGGGTCACCTTTTTGAATTTTTTTTTTCATTGGATTTTTCCTTTTTAGCAAAACACTGGTCTCCTCGAGGCAAAAAAATCGATATATCACACTTTAAAATCCGACTTTAAATGCCGAAGCTATAAAATTAAAAGAGGCGACCCCTACGTTCGGCAAAAAAAAATTTATTTCCAATTGCCTTGCAAAAATACTTTATATTTGAAGGTTTAACGCGTACCTTTTTTTTTGCCTGTAAGGTGGTATGGTCTAGTGTGCATATTATCATTTCTTTTTAATGTCAATAACCTAGTGTCTTGACATGCAATAAAATGATAGCAAGCAATTGTCAAAATGATTTCATCTCAAGTGAAGACATTCAAATTAAATTTTATTGCAATATCATGATATCGCTGACATGCGAGCGGCTCTTGCAATGATGCCTGCCATCAAATGTCACTTTTCGTTTTAATTTTGTAATAAAAAAAAACAGATAATTTGGTAAACAAAAGAATGCGAATGAGTTTAGTTACCCAGTGTAGAAACGGTAATGACATATCATTATTTTTGGGCTACCAGTAATGACACCCACACTTACCTTCTGCATTATTTTAAAACATATAATAATGAGTTACTGATAATGACTTATTTTTATATTATTTCAAATAGAAAATAATTTTCTAGATTTTTTTTTTAATTTTTTGAAATCTATTTTTAAGGTGCTTTCACAATGGTAGAGTCACTCTACTCTGCAGCACAGATTAAAATGTTAGATGTTCACAATGCAGAGTAGAGTTACTTCAGAAAATATTTGACACTTAAATACTTACATTTTGTTTCGCGAATCCCCAGGCTTTGTTCCAGCTGAATACATTTTCAAATCATTTTTTATTTTACTACAAAATTTCCAATACAAATATTTTGTATTGGTTTCATGTTTTTTAATATATGTTTTTCAAATTTATTGACAATTAGAGATGTGAACAAATTAGTGATGTGTTACTTAAGGTATATTTGTCATATTAAACAGTTAACAGATCAATGTTAACTCTAGAGTGCAGCAAATCCGTACTCCAGAGTCGAACAAGTTTGACACTGGAATGGAATAAAAAAAGATAGCTAAGTACAAAAATGTATTAGTATGAAAGAGAAAGAACTGAATTTGCTATAGATTGGAGTACTCCATCATTGTAAACGCACCTTTAGACTCAATATTTTTTAAACACTGGTAAGGATATATGTAACCACATATTTTTTGATTTTTTGTATGTTGACGAGTAAGCTTACTTGTGTGCAGCAGGTCAATTATATTTTTATCTATTAAATATTATATGTCGATATAGCTCAGATGGTAGAGCTATTGACTGGTAATCTGCAGACCCAGGTTCGATTCCCGCACCAGCAAATTTTATTAAAAAAAAAATTTTTAGACTCATTATTTTTGTCAATACTGGTAAGCACATAGATAACGATATATTTTTTGATTTTTCGTATGTTGGTGTGTAACCATAACTCATTATTTTTCGCGACATCGCCATATAAATGTAATAAGAAATCTAATAACAAAAGTAACTAAAAAAAGTATGTAGTTACATAACCACATATCTGGTCAAGTGTTATCCACCACTTTGCAATTGATATCATTTTGACGTTTCTCTTCAATGGTTTTGACATTTCATATAATTTATTGTATTTGAAGACACCGGGTAATGTAGACATGAAAAATGTGCTTACTGAAAGCCATGAAATCGCAGCGTTTTATATGCGCTAAAATCCGTGCTTATTCTTCCCAAAACTAGTGCTTCCAAGTGGGAATTCGCCATATAAAAATCGTGGCAAATGTAAACAGGTTTGTAAGGGATTATTTTAATTTTTTCTCTTAAAAACCTGTTTACGGGTAAGCACCATCTTTTACTGGGTAACGTACAAAAATTGAAAGGTACTAAATTTTGTACTTTTTTATATGATTTGGTAAAATCCATTTTTAAATCAACACTATTTAAAAAGCAACAATTTTTATATATCTTCACCTTAAATGCAAACGGACGTAACTACAACAGGATTCCAAGCCGACCCCAAAATTTCGGCGGCGGCGGCGCAACCAAATCAACTACGGCGGCGGCGTTTATGTATATAAACCGGCGGCGGATGAATTGACGGCTCGATAATGTTTGCTATGCGCTGTTGATAACAGAGCTTTGAAAAATGAATTCTTTTCTGATTGAATCCGCTTAAGACCTGGTGGGTAACCGCGTAACTCGATTCGAAAAAAAATTTTCGAATTCATAAATCTTGCAAATATTGTAAAAAATATAATTCTGTATAAAAATTCTACTTTTTAATTTATTTTTATTCTGAACCTTGTACACTACACATAAAAATTCAAAAAGTAAGAATTTTACTAACACTTTTCTTTTTACGAAAGGTACAAAATTTCCGAATTCGAAAATTTTTTTCGAATCGAGTTACGCGGTAACCCCCCTCTTAATTTACCTCAAAATAAACTGAGTTTAGTACTTAACCATAGTTACCAGTTAGTGAACCATACAAAATATATGAAAAAGCAATTGTCGTTGTCGACCCAGTTCTGATTAATCTCTAAAAAATAAATTAAAAAAATGGCGGGCGAAAAAAATTCGGCGGCTCTTGTTTTGGTCGGCTGCCCTTTTGGTACTCTGAACTACACTTTTATTGTTTTTACAAGAGAAGCAAAAAACGTTATAAAATCAATAATAATAAAGTATTCTTTGCAATTTTTTTCAAATTTTACTTATGGTGTGGAGATTTACTTATTTTTTTAATAATTTTTATTCAGTCTAGCTTACGCGCGACTACTTATTTATAAAGATAATGTGAATTTGGTAACTACTTGTTTTTTAACCACTAGTAAGTATATAATTAAGTCGTATTATTTAACAACATGTAACCACTTATTTTTTAACTGCGTATAAGCACACGAATAACTACTTATTTTTGTATCTACTTATTTTATGTGCATTTTTCATGCAGCGAATATGGACAACTACTTACAAAAACGACCTTGTCGAAGAAAAATAATGAGTTTTGACACCGAATTATAAGCAGTAGACCCTAATTCTACTGCTTATTATTTAGATATTAGTAATGAGCACACATTACTGAGATTTTGCGGGGAACAAATAAAATATTAATATAAACAAATTTAAATTGGTACTTATTTAATCAATTACCAGTAAGTGATTACTTTGCAAGAATATATAAGTACTTCTATAACTTATCATCAGTAAGTCATTATTTTGTATTTCAAAGTAATGCAAAAGGTAATGACCTCTCATTACTTGGTAATCCGTATGGTAATGACCTGTCATTACCATGTTTTTGCTGGGTGTATAAAGAATATTAAAACAATTTGAAGTTCTTACCTTTGACTCTATCTTCAACCATTCGATATTTGTTTTGTCAAAATGTTTATAATAAATTATGATTGTTTATTAATATATTTTTTTAAAAAATACAAAAAGTTAATATTAAGCTTAAACTTCTAAAAAATGTCATTTAAATATTAAGAGATTATTAATGTTAGTCTCCGATAGAATACATACATTAAGCATATAGCAAAAAGAGAAAAAATCATTTTGTATTAATAAATTAATAAATAAATAAAATAAATAAATAAATTAAAATCAAAAAATACATGTTAAAACAGAAAAAAAAATCATAATTAAAGGCAGTAAAATATATATTTTCTAAAACCTTTTCTAGACTTTTTTGGTTGAGCATTTAAAAAACTTAGGTCCAGTTTTATAGTAAGAAATAAGTATGATTTTTTTTTTCTTAATTATTTCCTAAGCTAGAAATTTTGTTTGAAATTTTTTTGACTATAAAACTGGTGCTTAGTGTTTTAATTTAAGCACTCACTAAGGTGAAGAGTTCCTTTATTTCTACACAAAAGATAGTGTTTGCAAACAACTTGGTAAATTTACTGTACCCAAATTTTTTGTATAAATTAAATAAAACCTTTGGGACATTTACCAAGCCTTTTATTTTTTTTCAGCTAAAAACCTGGAAGAAGTTCGTAAGTTTTTGCAAAATTTATACTTTAAAAGAACTTTAGCTGTCTTGCCAATTTTATTTGCAAGCATTTCTTCGTAGCGTGTATACAAGTTGTTTTTGGAACACCCAACTCATTTAAAAACTTGGGGGGTTTAACCTTTACAAAAAATCTAAAAAAAAATTCTCAAAAAAAGACAACATTATCAGATCTTTAATAAATTAAGAATATATTTAAATTAGGCATTAGTAAGTTATCAAAATTTTACGTATATTTTTGTTAATAATCTTGTACAATCACCGGATGCCAAACATCCGTAACCACCGACTCATAAACCTGGGTAGGCTGTGGATGAATCGATGGTTGGGGATAATTTTGACTATTGTCACTATAAGAATAACTATTCATACTATTGGGTGAATTAGATTGAGAGTTATAGAAAACAACACTACTACCATCACCAGCAGCACCGTAACCAATTCTACGTTCATTTTGTTGTTTTTGTTGATGTGTTTGTTTTTTGGACGGTGATGAATAATTAATTTGAGGTTGTTGATAGATATTAGCTGGTACAGATTTTTGAATTTTATGAGGATACAAATGGGTGGAGGAGAAATATTGTGTGGATAATTTAGGGGAGGATGTAGTAGTTGGTTTTTTAGTAGTAGTAGTGGTTGTGGTAGTGGCTGTTATATCTTTATTGTATTCAAAAAAATCGATTATAGGATGATAACTATAATTGATACGTTTGGGAGGGGGATTAGGTGTAGATGAGGAGGAGTTGGAGGGGGAAGAGTTTGAGGATTCAGTGGTGGAATAATAAGCAGTTAAATTGAATTTGGTTTTATAATGATTTTTAAAAATTTCCGGATTTACAGCATAAACATCCGGCTGCTGCGATGACGTCGTGACGTGCTCGGTCGTATCCGTTGTATCGGACGTTTTGACGCCGTCGCGGGCCCTTGTATTGGTTGAAGTGATCGTGTATGGTATACGTAACCTTGATTTGTTTTTGAGGACATTTCCTGACCGGGTGTAATAATGGGTCGGTAATGTTGCTGAACTGATTGGGGATGATGGTAATGATGATACTGTTGATCCGTCGGCGATCTCTGTTGGTATTGCTGTTGTTGCTGTAACTGATGGCTTTTTGTGGGCATTGGTATCTGTAAAGGAACGTCTGGGGTATGGGACTGTTGTTGTTGTTGGCGGTGATAATGTTGTTGAGGTGAAGGCACGAATGGTTCCGGTACTTGCTGGGATGGCCGTAGTGCTGCTGTCGCTAATGCCGCTACTGCTGGTGTTAGCTGTATGGGTAACAGAATAAATAGTTTTACGTTTTTGATGAGTATGCTCATCTTTGCCGATAGGTGTGCCAAAAACGTTTACCTCTCTTTCTGCATGTTGTTCACTGGGTGAATACTCCAGATCCGATCTATTATCATTGTAACTTTTTTGGGGTCTTCTTCGCGCCAATTCCCTATAAAAGTTTGTATTAGACGATTGTGATGAGGATGAGGAAGATGACAATGAAGAGGGTTGTTTGACTTTTGCTGAGGCCGTATCCCTTTGTGACTTGTAAGCATATTGTGGTTCATATACTTCACTGCCCGGAGGGCTAAGATATGAACCCACTGTAGGACTAGGTACTTTACTTCTTACACGATTGCTGCTTAATAAAAGCTCATTGGCATCAAAACTAGAGTCATGTTGATGATGGCGTTGTAAAGCGAAATCAAAATCATCATCATCATCGTCTGGTTCTTCATCTTCCTCGAATTCACGTTCTTGATGATGACGATATAGGTTTCCTTTGAAGGCTGGAGTAAACTCTCTATTTTTTGAAGCTGTCAAAGCGGGAAATTGTTGTTTATAACCATCAATTTGGCAAGAACAACAAGTAGGTACTTTAAAAATATCAACGTGAAGGCCACGCATCTTATCCCAACTTAACAAACGGTGATAGTTGTAGACCTGAGAACAGTGCGAACGATAGTTGGAAGCCAAATAACTACAACTTTCTTGCGGGTTCCTGCAATTGTAATTAAAATAAAATTTAAATGTTTTATTGAATTTTACAAATGAAATACGGTATGTTTAGCTATATTTTATACACCAACAGCCAAAATAATTTCAAACTTAAGTTTTGAACACAGGCCTACCAGGAGCTTTGTCATTAGGTCATAACAACGTTCACAAACCAATTTAAAAAGCCGTAATATTTATACCCTACACCACTATGTGGTCAGGGTATTATAAGTTTGTGCTGATGTTTGTAATACCAAAAAATATTGGTCGTAGACCCACCTTATAGTATACCGATCGGCTTAGAATTTTTTTTTATTTCGATTTAACGATGTCCGTCTGTCCGTCCGTCCGTCCGTCCGTCTGTCTGTCTGTCTGTCTGTCCATGCAATCTTGTGCGCACTCTTCAGGTCGCAAATATTAAGATATTTTGATGAAATTTGGTACGCAGACCTATGTTGGCCCAAGGACGAACAAGTTTGATTTTGGTGAACATCGGTCCATGTTTAGACCTAGTGCCCATATAAGGGTCCTACCAAAATTATATTGTTTATACGCTGCAGGTCGTAAATATTAAGATATTTTGACGAAATTTGGTACACAGACCTATGTTAGCCCAATAACGTAGCCTATTGATTTTGGTGAATATCGGTCGATATTTAGACCTAGTGCCCATATAAGGGTCCTACCAAAATTATACTGTTTATACGCTGCAGGTCGTAAATATTAAGATATTTTTGATGAAATTTGGTATACAGACCTATATTGGCCCAGTAACGTAGCCTATTGATTTTGGTGAACATCGGTCCATGTTTAGACCTAGTGCCCATATAAGGGTCCTACCAAAATTATACTGTTTATACGCTGCAGGTCGTAAATATTAAGATATTTTGATGAAATTTGGTACACAGACCTATGTTGGCCCAATAACGCAGCCTATTGATTTTGGTTAATATCGGTCCATGTTTAGACCTAGTGCCCATATAAGGGTCCCACCAAAATTATATTGTTTATACGCTGCAGGTCGCAAATATTAAGATATTTTGATGAAATTTGGTACATAGACCTATGTTGGCCCAAGGACGAAGCCTATTGATTTTAGTGAACATCGGTCCATGTTTAGAACTAGTGCCCATGTAAGGGTCCCCCAAAAATTGACTTGGTTACAAACTGCAGGTCGCAAATATTAAGATATTTTAATGAAATTTGGTGCGCTGACTCACATTATAGAAAATTTGACACAAGCCCCATTTTAACCCATTCGAATTTCGGATCCAAACAATACACCAGACTGGTGTAGGGTATTGTATAGTCGGCATGCCCGACTTTAACCTTTTTACTCGTTTTAGTTTTAATGAGTGTAATTTCGATGTGCTTAATTCTTTACTTAATGGTATTATTTGGCGATATTTTCATGTCAATCAACAGCATTGTGTTATGATATGATTTTTTGAATACTTTTTTGGATATATGTAGAGAAAATATTCCTCTTAAGAGATCTAAACCTTACAAACTTTCTTGGTACACAACTGGTCTTAAGAAGCTTAAGAATCTGCATAACAAGTTTTATAGACGTTTTGTTGAATCGGGAAATATCGATGATAATCAAAAGTTTTTTCATTTTTAAAGGGAATTTAATTTTTTAAATAAATTTCTATATAAACAATATATTTTGCAAAAGGAGGGTGAAATAAATTTAAATCATAAGTCCTTCTGGGCCTTTGTGAAAACGAAGAGACAAATCTCTGATATTCCTTCAACCATCAATTATGGTGACAGAATTTCTAAATCTTGTGATGATATCGTGAGTATGTTTGCTCCGTTTTTAAGTTCATATTTAGATTCTTCAACGATCCATGCAGTTAGATACTCAAATTCATTTGAAAGTTTCAAAAGACGATGTTTACAAAGGAATTATGCTTTAAAAAATAATAACTATTTACGGATGTATAAAACATTCTCAAGCATGCATATTTGTTTATGGCATAGCACAAAACATGAAAATTTTAGGTGATTTTGTATGGGGACGCATACCGGGTTAAGGGCCAAATTCACATATAATAATCCTTTTAAAATTTAAGTGAGGGGGTATTTCGTCTTTTTTCGATATTCCGTCTACTTCGGGTTTGAGACGAATTTTCCCGAAGGTCTACATTTTTAAAGTTTTGGGAACCCCTGACTACTTAATATATCGAGACCCTATATTCAATACTCTATATCTGCAATTTTGGCCAAAATGAGTTTTTGACGGCAAAATCATTGTTGATATTATATCCATCTATGATATCAATTTGGAAGCGAAATACCCATTGTTTGCCGCTTTTTTGAACATTTTACATTTTCCCATATCTACAAACAAATTTATTTTCAAATACAGAAGTCTATATTTGCATATAAATTTAAATTATTTAAATTCTATAAGGTATACATAAAAGTTTTTTGAGAATATCTTTTTTCGGAAAATTTTATTTTTGCAACTAACAACCAAACTTTATTCTAGGAGATGTGCATTATAGTCCCTAGATTATAAATTTAAAAACCGCACTTAAAAAATTATAAAATAATATCGGAACGCTAAAAAAGCTTTTATGGTAGAAAAAAATAATTTAAAAGCTCAATCGGCAATTAATATTCTGCAAACGAATATAATGATGCAATTTTCCTTTTTGCAAAATATTTTCGCGATTTCTTTTTTGCAAACTAAGAACCAAACTTTGGTGTAGAAATTGGTATTATATTCCCAAGATTAAAAATTTAAAAAAAAACCACACTTAAAAAATTGCAAAATAATCGCGGAAAAGGGCGAAAAAGGCTTTATGGTACAAAAAATGAATCAAAAAAATGAATCAGCGATTTACATTCTGCAAACAAATATACTGATGCAAAAATTTTGCTTTTTGCTAATTTTATTTTTCGCAATTTTTTCTTTTTTGCAACTAACCACCAAACTTTGTTTCATGAAATGTGTAGATTATAAATTTAAAAAAACCGCACTCGAAAATTTGCAAAATAATAGCGGGACGCGAAAAAAAGTCTTTATGGTACGAAAATTGTATTAAAAATCTTAGTCAGCGATTTATATTCTGTAAAGAAATATATTAATGCAAAATATTTCCTTTTTGTAATTTTTTTCATGATTTTTTTTGCAATCCCTAGATTATAAACTTTAAGAAATCGCACTTAAAAAATTGCTAAATAACGGCGGAATGCGAAAAAGCGTAGAAAATCACTTAGAATAGCTAATCAACTATTGACATTCTGCAAACGAATATATTGAGTGTAAAATTATACTTTTCGCAACATATTTTTCGCATTTTTTTTTTTTTTTGCAAACTAACCACCAACATTTGCGCAAGATATGAGTGTAATATTCTTGGATTATGGATTAAAATACACCGCATTAAAAAAATTCCAACTAATGGCGGATTGTGAAAAAAAAGGATTTATGCCGCAGAAAATGAATTAAGAAACTTAATCAGCGATTAACATTTTGCAAACGAATATAATAATGCAAACTTTTTCGATTTTGGAAAATTCTTTTTCCCAATATTTTTTTCCAAACTAACCATTAATTTTTGGAATAAGATATGGATATAATAGTTGTTCGATTATTAATTTCAATTAAACGAGACTTTTCCATCCCTGATTAACAATTCTGTGTTCGTTGATGTTTGGAGGCACATAATATTGTTTTCCGCAAAAATTATAGAGAGATTTACATGGTCATTTGTTCCTAATAATGCATATTTTTTATATTTATCAAAACTACATATCTGCTAGTATTATCATAAAATTATATAAAAATTTTGTTTCAGAACTCTATATCTGCATTAGCGACGTAAATAACGCAAATAATTTCAAAATAAGTATATATAGGAATAAGTTGTCATTTTTAAATAATATTCTAGAACACAGATTGATTCAAAAAAATCTTATAAGCAAGTGAATTAGTTTTATTGCTCTCCTGAACAATTGTATTTTTGCAGATATAGAGTATTGAATCTATGGTATCGATATGCAATATGGGTATCAAACTTTTTCTTTTTGAGAGTACATTCCTGTTATTTAAAAATAATTTCATATTTCATAATTTCCAGACATGTCCCCGTACAAAAAGGGATGAAAAATGGAGATTTTCCAACAACATGACATGTCTTTTACAGCAGCTAATGCAGTTTTCAATAAGTTTTCCAGCGATATATAATACTAGGCAAATATAGTAAACATAAACAAACATATTCGTTAAAATATATTTTCGGAGTACTTTCTTTTAAAAATGAAAAAAAATCTAAATCAAATAATGTCTTTAAAGTTTAAATGCTCGCTATTTCATAACTTTTATCCCTATTTTGATAATTAATACCATTTAAAGAGAATAGACCGAATTTTTTAAATTGTTGAAAATAATTTTCAAAATATGTAACAAATATTTTTTATTAAACTTTTTCATAGTGTTATCATTTTGATTGTATTTCACAATATTATGTTGTTTTATAGCTTAATACAATTTCTATTAACATAAAAAATTAGACAACAAAATTTCCTTTAAAATAATATATATCATGTTATACCATAAATTTATATACTAATTGTAAAAAATCAAATACATTTTTTTAATTGTCTACCCGATCAAAAAAAATGATATATAGTCGTATATAGTACTATCTTGTTTTATCTTATAATATGGGAGTATATATGTTGTTATGAATAGCCATATATAATTATATGTTTCTTATGTGGTGCCTTATATAACCATATATTTTTATATATTGTCTTTTATAAAATTAGATATCAACCATATATGCTATACATAATGAGATATGACAGATCTGTTGTCATATTTAATTATAAATGATCATATATAACATAATATATGATCACAAATGGTGGCATATAAGCCATATATTTTGAGATATAGTAATATATGCCCTGTTATAAAAATTTGTTGGTTGTATGATATAAGATATTTTTATATATGATTATATATTACAATAAATGATATAAGATATGATTATATATGATTCCATATATGGTGCAAGATTAACAATATAATTTTAGATATGGTTATATATGGTCCCACGTCAGTAATATTTTCTATGTGTTTAATATATAGTCACGTATTGCCTGAGAGACCCTACTATCGAATCCCAGCTCGGGCACAAAAAAAAATTTTTTTTTTTTACTTTTTTAACTCAATTTAATTTACTTGTAAATATTCTTTTAACAGATCTTAAAAAAATTAACCCATTTACTGCCAACAGCACCTGAAAGTTATGTTAACTGCAACTTGGAATTAATAATATTTTAATATTGTCATATATAACCTCACACATCTCTATATATAAAAGAATAACGTGACTGACTGACTGACTGACTCAACATCGCCCAGCCCAAACCGCTGAAGCTAGGAAGTTGAAATTTGGTATGTAGGTTCCTCTTTCGGGGTAGACGTCCACTAAGACGGGATTTTTGGAAATTCCTACCGGAACGGGCAAAAAGGGGGAAAGTGTCCCCCTTGACGGCCTGCCAAAACCCCTTTGGCTAGAAAGCTGAAATTTAAGATATGTGTTCCTTGGAGTAGGGGCTAACTTTTCTGGAAAGTACTTTCTAGAATTTTGGACAGGGACGTTGTAAAAATGGGGGGAAAAAGGCCCCCCTTGACGGCCTGCCCAAATCGCTGGAGGTAGGAAGTTGAAATTTGGTATAAAGGTTCCTCCACTATCGTAGACATCCGCCAAGACGGGAGTTTTGGAAATTTTTACAGGGACGGGCAAAAAGGGGAAAAAGTCTCCCCCTTGAGGGCCTGCTCAAACTGCTGGAGCTATGAAGTTGAAATTTGGTATGTAGATTCCTCGACCGGTGTAGACGTCCGTTGAGACGGCATTTTTGGAAATTCTTATCGGGAGGGGCAAAAAGGGGACAAAAAAAGTACCTTTTTCCAAAAAAGTACCTTTTCCCAAAAAAAGTACCTTTTCCCAAAAAAAGTACCTTTTTCCCAAAAAAGTACCTTTTTCCAAAAAAAAGTACCTTTTTCAAAAAAAAGTACCTTTTTCCAAAAAAAGTACCTTTTTCCAAAAAAAGTACCTTTTTCCAAAAAAAGTACCTTTTTCCAAAAAAAGTACTTTTTTCCAAAAAAAGTACCTTTTTCCAAAAAAAAGTACCTTTTTCCAAAAAAAGTACCTTATTCCAAAAAAAGTACCTTTTTCCAAAAAAAGTACCTTTTTCCAAAAAAAGTACCCTTTTCCAAAAAAAGTACCTTTTTCCAAAAAAAGTACCTTTTTCCAAAAAAAGTACCTTTTTCCAAAAAAAGTACCTTTTTCCAAAAAAAAGTACCTTTTTCCAAAAAAAGTACCTTATTCCAAAAAAAGTACCTTTTCCCAAAAAAAGTACCTTTTCCCAAAAAAAGTACCTTTTTCCCAAAAAAGTACCTTTTTCCAAAAAAAAGTACCTTTTTCAAAAAAAAGTACCTTTTTCCAAAAAAAAGTACCTTTTTCAAAAAAAAAGTACCTTTTTCCAAAAAAAGTACCTTTTTCAAAAAAAAGTACCTTTTTCCAAAAAAAGTACCTTTTTCCAAAAAAAGTACCTTTTTCCAAAAAAAGTACCTTTTTCCAAAAAAAGTACCTTTTTCCAAAAAAAGTACCTTTTTCCAAAAAAAAGTACCTTTTTCCAAAAAAAGTACCTTATTCCAAAAAAAGTACCTTTTCCCAAAAAAAGTACCTTTTCCCAAAAAAAGTACCTTTTTCCCAAAAAAGTACCTTTTTCCAAAAAAAGTACCTTTTTCAAAAAAAAGTACCTTTTTCCAAAAAAAGTACCTTTTTCCAAAAAAAGTACCTTTTTCCAAAAAAAGTACCTTTTCCGAAAAAAGTACCTTTTTCCAAAAAAAAATACCTTTTTCCAAAAAAAGTACCTTATTCCAAAAAAAGTAGCTTTTTCCAAAAAAAGTACCTTTTCCAAAAAAAGTACCTTTTTCCAAAAAAAATTCCTTTTTTCAAAAAAAGTACCTTTTTCCAAAAAAAAGTACCTTTTTCCAAAAAAAGTACCTTTTTCCAAAAAAAGTTCCTTTTTCCAAAAAAAAGTACCTTTTTCCAAAAAAAGTACCTTTTCCGAAAAAAGTACCTTTTTCCAAAAAAAGTACCTTTTTCCAAAAAAAGTACCTTTTTCCAAAAAAAGTACCTTTTTCCAAAAAAAGTACCTTCTTCCAAAAAAAAGTACCTTTTTCCAAAAAAAAGTACCTTTTTCCGAAAAAAGTACCTTTTTCCAAAAAAAGTACCTTTTTCCAAAAAAAGTACCTTTTTCCAAAAAAAGTACCTTTTTCCAAAAAAAATCCTTTTTCCAAAAAAAGCACCTTTTTCCAAAAAAAGTACCTTTTTTAAAAAAAGTACCTTTTTAAAAAAAGTACCTTTTTCCAAAAAATGTACCTTTTTCTAAAAAAAATGTACCTTTTCCAAAAAAAAGTACCGTTTCCCAAAAAACATACATTTTTCCAAAAAAATAACTTTTTCAAAAAAAGTACCTTTTCCAAAAAAAGTACCTTTTCCAAAAAAAGTACCTTTTCCCAAAAAAAGTACCTTTTTCTAAAAAAATGTTCCTTTTCCCAAAAAACATACATTTTTTCAAAAAAATACCTTTTTCAAAAAAAGTACCTTTTCTAAAAAAAAGTACCTTTCCCAAAAAAAAAAGTACCTTTTTCTAAAAAAATTTTCCTTTTCCAAAAGAAGTACCTTTTCCAAAAAAGTACCTTTTTCCAAAAAACATACATTTTTCCAAAAAAAAACACCTTTTTAAAAAAAAATACCTTTTCCAAAAAAAGTACAAATAAAGTACTTTGTAAAAACAAAGTATCTTTTTCCAAAAAATTTCGTTTTTCCAAAAAGTACCATTTAAAATAGCATATAATCCACTAAAACAAGGTTTCTTGATATTCGGCATAGACGTGCGCTAAGACGGGATTTTTGGAAATTCCAACCGGAACGGGCAAAAAGGGGAAAAGTCTCCCCATAAACAGTCTCACAAATTGGAAAAGTGCCTGCCCAAACCACTGGAGGTAAGAAGTTGAAATTTGGTATAAAGGTTCCTCCACTGTAGTAGACATCGACTAAGTTTGTATTTTTGGAATTCCCTACAGGATATCCCAAAAGGAAACTCGGTATGTGAGTTCCTCCTTCTGTGTAGGCGTCCGCTTAGACGGAATTTTTGAAATTCCTATCAGGAGGGGAAATAAGGTAAAAGTCTCCTCCTGACGGCTTGCCCAATCCCTTTTGGCCAACCTAAAATTTTAAATATGTATTCCTTGGAGTAGGACTAACTCACCGGCAACGTAATTTTTCTATTTTGGAACAGGAACATAGTAAAAATGGTGGTTGAAAGGGAAAAATGTCCCCACTAACGGCCTGCCCAAACCGCTTAGGCAATGCAGTTGAAATTTGGTATGAATGTTCCTCATCCATCGCAGATAGCCGCGAAGATGGAATTTTTGTAAATTCCTAAAGGGAGGGGCAAAAAGAAGAAAAGCCTCACCTTGGGGGCCGGTAAAAACCCCTTCGGCTAGAAACCTGAAGCTTAAAATGTGGGTCCCTGGTGTGAGGGCTAACTTATTAGAAAGATACTTTTTTGAATTTTGGACAGGGTCGTTATAAAATGGGGGCTCAAAAAGGGAAAGTTGCCCCTTAACGACCTGTCCAAACTGCTGGAACTAGGAAGCCGAAATTCGGTACTTAAGTTCCTCTCAGCCTGCTCAAACTGCTGGAACTAGGAAGCTGGAATTCCCTGTCGATGGATTTTCGGAAATTCCTACCGAGAGGGGCACAAATAGTAAAAGTTGGCTAGAAACCTGAAATGTAAAACATATGTTACTTGTAGTATGTGCTCACTTACCGAGAAGGTGCTTTTTGGACAGGGACATTGCAAAAATGGGGATTAATGAAGCGAAAAGTGCCGCTTAAAGGCCTGCCCAAATCGCTGGAGGTAGGAAGTTGAAATTTGGTATTAAAGTTCCTCCTCTATTGTAGACATCCGCTAAGATGAGATTTTTGGAAATTTCTACAGGTAGGGTCAAAAACAGGAAAAGTCTCCCCCTTAACGGCCAGGCCAAACTGCTGGAACAAGGGATCTTAAATTCGGTATTTGGGTTCCTTCTCCAACGTTGACGTCCCCTAAGATGGTATTTTTGGAAATTCATACCGGGAGGGGTAAAAAGGGAAAAACTTCCCCTTGACGGCCTGGCCAAACTGCTGGATATAGAGACCTAAAATTATGTATGTAGTAGGTTCCTCCTCCAACGCAGACGTCCTCTAAGACGGAATTTTTGGAAATTCCTACCGGGAGGGGTAAAAACGGAATAATTCTCCCCCTTGATGGCCTAACCGAACCCTTCGGCTAGAAACCTGTAATATATAATATGTTTTCCTTGGAGTTTGGGCTAACTTATCGACAAGGCATTTCTAGGGCTTTGGACAGGAACGTGGTAAAAATGGTGGTTCAAAAGGGGAAAATTGCCCCCCCCCCCCTTAACGTCTGCGTCTTTAGCTAGAAACCTAAAACTTAAAGAACAAGTGTATATGAAACACTAAAATTAAGAAACTAAATAGGAAACGAGTGGGATTGAAACACTACACAAGTGGAATGAAATGGATATAAACGTTGAACGAGTGGAATTGAAATTATAGACAATGCAAATGGATTGGAAGAGGGAATTACCTGTTCAAACACTATCAACGGAATATGAAACTTATGTAGCATTGAAACATACTCTCCAAAAAGTTAAAAGTTAAAGTGAAAGAGAAAAAACCTTAGAAAAGGAATGGAACTTATTTATATATTCCGATATTCCCCCTTAACCTTTAAGGCACGCTAACAACGTAGCGGGCTGCGCCCGCTAGTAATTATATATGTGACTGAGGTACTATTACCGAATCCCAGCTCGGGCACAAAAAAATTTTTTTTTTTACTTTTTTTAACTCAACTTGATTTACTTATAAATATTTTTTTACAGATCTTAAAAAGGTTAAACCATTTTGTGTCAACAGCATCTGCAAATTATATGTTTTCAATTAATAGTATTTTAAATATATAATTAGATATCGTAATATATAATAATTTCGTTAAAGTTCTAAATTTGAGTTCTTCCAGAGCGAAATGATTTTTTTTTTTTGTAATATTTGTACATACAATTTTGGCAATATTTTGATTTTTGTACTCCTACTTTTAATACAAACAAAACAATTTGTGAAAAAGTGTTGGATAAGAGTATTTTTTCCAAAGGATTGCTAAGCTTATATATGTCATGCCTTATTTAAAATACATTTATATTACCTTTTAAATAATATGTATATTGCTCTTATCCCATTATTAATTTCGCAAATACAGACTGTTGATATTTAGATTTTTGAGCCATATAAATCGGTGCCTTGACCCTTCAACAAACATTTTTTTATCTTATTCTCCAAAAAATTTCCGTCAGTGTAAAACATTTAAAATTTTTAATTTTTGTTTTTTTAAAGAATGTTATTAATTTATTTTTTATAAGTCATCTATATATATAAATTTATATAATTATATATAACTCAGTAACACGAACAATGTTGTCTCATTTAGTCAGTCATGTTGTATAGCAGTGTTTGGCTGAGTGACTTAAGTGGCCGACTACAACGCCAGCAACCTGGGGTTGAAATCCTGTCGACGGCATTTTTTTTTGTTTTTTTTTAATGAAATAAATATTTTTTAAATAATAAATGTTTTTTTTTTTTTAATTTTTTGTGTTATTTTTAAAATTTAAATAATTCCAAATATATCATAGGATAAATTTTGATCTCAAATTATCCAATTCGATCTGCCAAAATTAGCTTATCCGTTTGCATCTAATTGGATGTAAATTAATCCCATGGGATATTTTGGGATCCATCAGGATCTTAATTTGATATTATTGGATATTATTGGATCTCCCAATTTTGAGATCTATTTGGATCTTATTTAATCCTGTAATATATTTGAGGGATCTGATTGGATATTACTGGATACCCCAATTTTGAGATGAACTTGGATAATATCATATGTCGATCTATATCAAATGAGATATGACTACATATGCTAGATACAATGTTTTTTTGATCGGGTAATCAGGGGTCGCATATATAAAAAAATGTTACGAGTAAACAAAAGATATACAGACGAACGAACGGACGGACAGACAAACGAGCGTACAATTAAGATGAAATGTCGCCGTTTCAAAATAAAAGTCGTATATTAAATTTTCGAGAGAAAAAATTCTACACAATTTTCACACGAAGTTCATTACGGTGAAAATATTTTTTTTCTCTAAAATTTGTATGGAATTTGACAAGTAAATACGAGTAGTTTTCAAAAACTAATAGTTTTGGGCTAAGTGTAAATCTATTGAGTATCTGTAAGTTCTAGGGCTCGTAAACTCTTTTGAACATTAAGTTTGCATAAGTCGAGTTTGTACGATTCCGAAGGTACATATGAGGTTAAATGAAAACCCCTGGTACTTTTTGAGCATACACAAAATTTATTTTATCTGCGTCATTTGCATGTAACAATTTCAGTATTTGGAAAATAGAAATTTTTTGATTAATTATTGAGCTTGGTTGCTGTTCGTTATTTCAAGGTTTATAAATATTTGGGGAACATTTCTTCAATAATTCAAATATTTTGTAGATATTTTCAAATTCTTTAACAGACCTAATTTGATTGACTTTAATTTGAAATAATACGCATATAATTTGTACCAAAATTTTTCTTATTTTGGGCATAAAACTAAGTCTTTTAAAATTTACAAATTTATTAATATGTCCCCAAAACGAAGTCGAAATCCCTAATTTGGACCCAAATCCCCTTACCTAAAAACTCTTTAAAACCTCATTTGACATAAAAAAAATCCTCCCACATGCTAGCGACATCTACAGTTTGTTTAAAAAATTATCGATGTTGCATCTCTATATTATATGTCTCTGAAAATATATCAAATCTATTTTCTAAAAAAAAAAAAAATTTTCTTCAAAATGTTCTTTCCTAGGAAAATTTTCTGTTCCAAAGAATCTGTTGTAGAATAGCTACTTTTCCTTTACAACCCCTTCTGCTGTCGATTCTAACACCGATTATAATAATTATTATACCCTACACCACTATGTGGTCATTATACCCTACACCACTATGTGGTCAGGGTATTATAAGTTTGTGCTGATGTTTGTAACACCAAAAAATATTGGTCGTAGACCCACCTTATAGTATACCGATCGGTTCAGAATTCGATTTCGATTTAACGATGTCCGTCTGTCCGTCCGTCCGTCCGTCCTTCCGTCTGTCTGTCTGTCCATGCAATCTTGTGCGCACTCTACAGGCCGCAAATATTAAGATATTTTGATGAAATTTGGTACGCAGACCTATGTTGGCCCAAGGACGAACAAGTTTGATTTTGGTGAACATCGGTCCATGTTTAGACCTAGTGCCCATATAAGGGTCCTACCAAAATTATACTCTTTATACGCTGCAGGTCGTAAATATTAAGATATTTTGATGAAATTTGGTACACAGACCTATATTGCCCAATAACGCAGCCTATTGATTTTGGTGAACATCGGTCCATGTTTAGACCTAGTGCCCATATAAGGGTCCTACCAAAATTATACTTTTTATACGCTGCAGGTCGTAAATATAAAGATATTTTGATGAAAATTGGTACACAGACCTACATCGGCCCAATAACGCAGCCTATTGATTTTGGTGAACATCGGTCCATGTTTAGACCTAGTGCCCATATAAGGGTCCTACCAAAATTATAATGTTTATACGCTGCAGGTCGCAAATATTAAGATATTTTGATGAAATTTGGTACGCAGACCTATGTTGGCCCAATAACGTAGCCTATTGATTTTAGTAAATATCGGTCCATGTTTAGACCTAGTGCCCATATAAGGGTCCCACCAAAATTATATTGTTTATACGCTGCAGGTCGCAAATATTAAGATATTTTGATAAAATTTGGTACATAGACCTATGTTGGCCCAAGGACGAAGCCTATTGATTTTGGTGAACATCGGACCATGTTTAGAACTAGTGCCCATATAAGGGTCCCCCCAAAATTGGCTTGGTTACAAACTGCAGGTCGCAAATATTAAGATAGTTTAATGAAATTTGGTGCGCTGACTCACATTATAGAAAATTTTGACACAAGCCCCATTTTAACCCATTCGACTTTCGGATCCAAACAATACACCAGACTGGTGTAGGGTATTGTATAGTCGGCATGCCCGACTTTAACCTTTTTACTCGTTTTTGTTTAAAATTGTCCCAAAAGGCACTCAAATTTACTTCAGTTAGCTTTAAAGTTTCTCATTTTGATTGTACAATATCCGATTTTTCTTACAAACTTACATGCATTTTTCTAATCTCAAAGTTTGTGTATGTTGACCAGTATTAACAATATATTTCCATTCTCCAGAAGCAGAACGAGCCTTTTGGGGACGTGCATAACGTACAATACTTTGACATAAACCACCCTGAACATCGTTATCTTCACGCCTGCAATTTACAATAATATTGAAATAAAAACATATTTTCATTATATTGTAGCATTTTTACCTCCTTTTAGTAAATAGATAATCATCAAAATCGTCTGTAGTATCCAAAGCATGTAAAGGTTTATCCGTATATTCAGCCAAAAGGGCAGTCATGGCATTTCTATGTCTTCTTATGCTACCCATGATTTGATCGCTATTTTGTAAAAATTAATCAAGAAATATTTGAAATTGAACTTAAACAATACTTAAAATTAACCCTTTACCGGGAATTGCACTTTGTGATGTAAGCTTTTGTCAACCACTTACCCCGTACAAAAAAGCATTTAGGTGAAAAAAAGTAGTTAGGATGCCCCTTAATACCTTAATCATTTTAAATGAATTTACAAAATAAAAATTTACAATTAAAATTCTTTTATTAATGCTAAATAATTTTGGTTTTAAAACTAAGTTTAGGTATAATTAAAAAAAAAAAAAATACAGTGCTTGCAATACACATAACCCAGGAGGAAAAGGTTAATTTTTGTGACATTTACTAAAAGTATGCTTTGTATAGTTTAAAAAAATTTAAACTATACTGAAGATGAAACTATTTTAGGGAAAACTATTAGATAATGATTAAATTTAATTATAAGCTGCCCAATCTAACTTTCGAACAAGACAGTATTGTGCAATTTTAAATCTATTTATATAAAATTGGACCACTCAAAGGAGGTGCATAAGTTTTATCCTCTCCACCACATTTCCAGATTTGTGGTTCATATTTCATGTGAATATTCTCGTCTCTCTGAAGCAGTTTCCTTGTTAGAGAACTATTTCCATGATAAGAATGTATTATAGTGAAGTTTGCCGCTGAACTGTATAAATTTTATATGAAATTTTCTTCATTCGGTTCAAGATCATGAATATTTTTCTTAATGAATACATATAATAAAATTTCGTTTCTAACATAGAGATACAGACAAATTGTTAGACTCTAGCTGACTGGAATGCACGTTCTGGTCAGCTAAGGTCTTCATCAACATTCTTCCCATATAATAGTGATAATTTTACAAAATAAATTTTCATGATCTTGAACCGACTGAAGAACATCTCACATAAAATGTATACAGATCAACTCTAAACTTCACTTTGAAACCACCCACAGGGTAGAGTCAGGAATTGTTTAGTATGCTCTAATCAGAACAATCAACATTACCAACAAAAATTGTTGTAGTTGTTTGACAAGAGATAGAAGGAAATATATATAAACAATCGGCTCGCATTCTAATTTTTAACAGTCAGACAGCACTGAAGAATCTAATGGCTTATGAGGTGTTATCCGAATTAGTCGTGGATTGCATTTAGACCAGGGATCGGCAAACATATTCAACCTTATTTTGTGCTTGTATGAGTGAGTTGCAGCCTCTCACTCTCAATGCACTGACAAAGGTTTGTATAATAATTCGAAAATTTTAAATGTTTATAATGGGAATATAAAATAAAAATTTAAAAGCAAACAACAACTACGAAAACAAATATCAAAAAACAACAACACAAAAATAATAAAAACAAAAAAACTTAAAAATAAATTACCAAAAAAATGTATCAATAAACATTATGCAGAGTGTAAAAAATATGGCAAACAAGCGATGTGACAACCTACTTCATTGAAATCTTGTATGGGACTGATTATTTTTTTGTTCTATGTGTGAGCTTATGTAGGTGTGAGAGAGCGCCCATGGGCATAGGTGTTGCCGACCTCTGATGTAGAATCTAAATTGACTTTGTAGGGGCACCTCACTTACACTGATTGTCTAGTATATTCTAGAGCGAGCCCATTTATAATTGGCCCTAAACCATTCTGTTCAGTAACGACAGGGGTTATGGAGGGAGTCTAAATTTTCTAGGTACTGGGAAATTTTTCTTGTCTTTTTATATAAGGGATATCATATGCTTTGTAATTGATTACTTATGTTTCGGGGTAGCTGCTTTATTTCGCCATCCGATATTTTGTATAATAGCATACTGTGAGCGTCAAAAGACACTGTACACTAGAGCAGCCACATGTGCAAAAGTGTTATTTTTCAAGCTCCCCGCACATTTTCCAATAGGTTTAGAGTAAAAAAATATAATATGTACAAAAATTAGGTTTATGCGGTGTAAACCGGCCAGGCCGTTTACATTTATGTCCTTAAAATTACCCTAAAAAAGGTTTATAGATTTATCCATCTCTAACTCTTAAACTAGAAGCTTGTGATCATTAAATGATATAGATGTTGTTTACATAATGAAAAGGAAAACATTTTTTTGTACAAACTTTTAACCCTCTCATGACCGTTAGTGGTGTTTTAAGCGGTAAACTTCAAAATTTGTGTCAAAACTAAAGTTTGAATGTCTCTCATTTAATTTTGAAGATCTGTAAAGACGTATACTCTTCATCATATACTAGGAAATTTAGCGTAGGCTAATAGCAAAATAAGCCTTTTTTAAATATTTCGTCCATTCCATGACAGAAAGGCCAAACACTGATTCTGAGTTATAGATTTATTACACCATGCGAAACTTCCATTTTAGGTATAGGATGTGTTCAGCGAGCTTATGTAAAACACTATGAGGTACATTTTTACGGAATCATTTAACACTATAACTCTTCAATTGAAGGGAGTTTTTTGGCCCCGTTTCAAAAAGGGATGAAAAAGACCAGTAATTTGAAGAGTTAGGGGGCTAAAATGTTCCACAGAAATGTTCCTCGTAGTGTTTTACATAAGTTCGCTGAACACATCCTATACCTAAAATGGCTGATTCATATGGTTTTCTCTTAAAATCCAGGTTTGTGGGACACTTGAGCGCCGATTCTGAATAACTAGGAAATTGGCCCTTAAACGTATTTTAAGTTTTGACTTATTTCTGGCATTGAACTTAAATTTGCAGCTTTTATATCTTCAGAAACTTAGCAGAGCAGAATTTCATGACAAATATCTTTGTGGAACATTTTAACCCTCTAACTCTTCAATTAAAGGAATTTTTTGGCCCCTTTTTAAAAGCGAACATAAACGATCCGTAAGTTGAAGAGTTAATGGATTAAAATGTTCCGCAAAAATATTTGTCATGAAATTGTACTATAAGTCTCTGAAGACATCAAAGTTTAAAATTTAGGTTCAATGCCAGAAATAAGTCAGAATTTAAAATGTGTTTAAGAGTTAATTTTGCGCTTATTCAAATTGGCGCTCAAGAGAGCACCCAGCAAAAGTGTTATTTTTTCACCACTCTACGCACTTTCCGGGAGATTGGGCGTAAAAAATAATATCCCCGCAAAAATTTGTCCTCTTGGATTAAAACAGGCCAGTCACCCGCGGCTTTCAGCCCTAAAAATGGACTAAAATTGGTTCCAAGTTTCTTTGCGCTATAACTCTTAAAGTAAAGGTTTTACAGAAAAATTACAAATGGGCATATCTTCATGCACTGAAGTGGTTAGCATTTTTCTCATACACGCTTTTGGCGTATCAATGACGCGTCATGGTAATTTATCTTAATTTTTAAGAGCTAACCTAGAAAAACGGCTAGCCCCACTGGATTCAGCGTAGCCGAATTAGTTTTAGCCATTTAGCACCGCTTTTCGGAAAAATAATGTCTCCGATTCGAGCACAGTGTAATTATTACAATTAGTTAATATTATCTAGAATGTGGTAATAAAATAAATGACCACACTTAAAATAATACGTCAGTAGTAAAATCTGTTAAATGGGTTTCAAATCGACTTGACTAATTTTTAACAAATTTTTAGTTGAAACACTAATTTAAACAAAGATTTAACACAGTACTAAAAATCCTCAGTACTTTAATTAATTTTGAGTGGTAATTTTCAAAATTATTTATGACTAATTTTTAAGAACCCATTCGTTAAATTTTACAATTTTTATTGTTAAAATATAATATTATGTGGTGATTTTCGTTTGGCTTAAAGTCATTGGTTGTTGATAATAAAATAAATAAAAACTACAAATACTTTATATAAAGTTTTTCAACTTTTATTACATTTTATTATTTTCAATATTTCGATCTAAGTTTTAGATCATCTTATGGAAACTTTAAAACAAAATTAAATTTTGCTGAGTTCCAACTGACAAAAACTGACAGTGAAGTTTTTGTCAACTGACAAAAAAAAACAAAAACTTACAGTTAAGTTAAGGAGTTGCAACTAAACAAAATTTAGTTTTCATTAAAGGAATTAAATATGCTAAAATCCCAAACGTATTTAACAAATTGTGAAAAATAATCCGTTGTAAGCATGTCCCTATCCGGATTTCATTCTTGCCTAAGGAAATCGTCAGGGGACGACGTTTTCAGAATTTCTGGAAATATTTGTTAAGATAAATCACAAACTCAATGAGAATTTCTTGTTCTCGTCCAGGAGCGCCATTAGACATTTAAAATATCAAAGAAAAAACAAAAACAACAACGGAAAATTTTCCACAATTTGCTTTGTCATCTTCCAATGTACTACTCTGTTGTTCTGACAGATCTAGCAATGTAGTGACATCAATTCATGTATAAACAACAATAGAAAACAATGTTTGTTTTAAAGTTTCCAGAAGATGATCTAAAATTTATCGAAATATTGAAAACAATAAAATGTAATAAAAATTGAAAAATTTTACATAAAGTATTTGTAGTTTTTATTTATTTTTTTATCAACAACCAATGACCTTAAGCCAAACGAAAATCACCACATAACAACACCACAGGTCAATTAAATATATTAACAAATGTAATATTTTCATGTTTCCGTCATTACCCGGTAGATTTGACCACCAGTGCATCCGAAGTTTTAAAGATGGTGCTATTTCTCTCCCTCCAGATGGACAATATCTTGAAAACTAAGAGAGACAGAGCAAAATTGATGATTCGACTAACCTTAACCGTGGAATACTTCAGTGAAAATGTTATCTCTATCCAAAACTAGACCTTAATGGGGCCTTGGACCCTCAGACATTTTTAATAAAAAATGGACGATTATCAATTATTAACCCATTCAAGGCAAATGACAGTGATGATGGCTTTGTAGCGAAAGCCGAAAATACGTATTCTGTCTTGCTGTCCATAGATTACATAGATCTCTTACTCTTTGACATCCACTGTCAGTGCACGTATCTCATGAGAATGTGTTGGACATACGTCCAGTACCTATACAAAAAGTATTTTAATGTGTGTGTAAAAATTTGTTTGTTGACAAAAGAAGAAGAAGAGTAAGATATCTATGTAATCTATGTTGCTGACCTTATCGAATTCTTTCAAAAAATTTTATTCTTTGTAATTTAATTGTGAAATTTGTATCATCTTTCTTTAATATGAAAAAAATTTAAACAAAAAGTGATATTAATTTATGATCTAGAGTCAAACTAAAAAACATTCATTTACCAAAAATTTTCAACTTCATAAAATGGCCCATATCTGGGAAAGTAACACAGATAAAGCAAAACGGACAAAATGCTTGCTCTTTTGGAGTGCTCTTAAATGCCCTTAGAGGATATGAACTAGGCCCGAGGAAGGTCCCGAGGCCCTAAATTTTAATAAAATTTACGAGTCAGTATAAATACAAAAACCTGTAGTTTTACTAATTTTTTACTCAAATTTAGATTTGTTAAATTTAACAAAAAATGTTTTAAAATCAACAAATTTTATTTTAAGCCAAAAGACATATACATTTTTTTAAAGTAACAAATTTTTCTGTTCAGCCCACAGACTTATTATTTTGAGTGCAATAATAACGATAATTTTTTACCATACAAATTATTTGTTCTAATTGATGCACAAGTTGTACAGTTACTTTTGACGCGAAGAATATGAAGATTTTTTGGTTTTTGTTGTACGATTTTTTTTATTGCAATATTGCTTTGTTTTTTTATTAAACTTATAGATGATTTTTTTTTATATATAATACTGTGAGACAAATGGTAGGGGTCAGTGATCGGGAAGGGTTCAAACTACCGGGGAAAGTTATATCGGTAAAAAAGAAGTTATACGTGTCCCGGCGTTTCGCTGGGTCACCCCTAGGAATCGAGATATATCGATTTGACCTTTGGTGGTCTTTTTTTGACATAACTCCAGAACTACTAGTCCGATTTTGCTCAAACAATTTTAAAAAAATTAAAAATTACAATTCCTTTAATCTGTTCATATAACGTTTTTCTATATACTCAACAGTTTTGCCGGTAAAAATAAATGTATGAAGAAAAAAATATTTTTTGCCTAAAATATTAAAAAAAAGTAATAAACAAAAGGTTATTGATTTTTATGGTAGCGGTAACAAACATTTATTTTTACCGGCAAAACTGTTGAGTATATAGAAAAACGTTATATGAACAGATTAAAGGAATTGTAATTTTTAATTTTTTTAAAATTGTTTGAGCAAAATCGGACTAGTGGTTCTCGAGTTATGTCAAAAAAAAGATAAATCTCGATTCCGAGGGGTGACCCAGCGAAACGCAGGGACACGTATAACTTGTTTTTGACCGATATAACATTTCACGTTGGTTTCATCCCATCCCGATTTTGACTGTCGCATAGTGTAATTTAAAAAACAAAAAATGTTAAATAAATTAGAATTGCAAAAGACCCAGTTGGAAATTTCGTAAATATGTTTTCATGACGGCTCAGCGACATGTCGCTGTCACTGCTGATCTGCTCCCATACAAAATGCCTAAAGACACCTGCTGTAATTTTCATTCAAATGTAAATGTGTCATCAGGACAAATCAGCAGGAGTTCACTGTGATGAATAAATGATTACATATATTTGGAAAGTCGTCAACGAAATCTCCAGCACGGGTCAGTAAGTTGTCATCACTACATCAGCTTTTAAAAACCGCAAAAATTTTTCTGCGTTTTTCTTATCTTCCCTGTTTTCAGGAATCCATTTTCCTTTCTCTTCAAATAAAAATTCAAAGCTTTTCATTTGGTATCACACTCACCAAGATTCAAATCTTGTGTTTGCTAATTCATCGCCTTACCAATTGATCTAAACCATAATAATAGAAGCAGTTTTATAAAGTTTCCTACATTACATTTTTCATAGTCAGATCTTTAAATTTTATTTGAGTCTTACTTTATTCAAATTCAAAATATATTTATTTTATTTGAATGTTCCTTTCGAATTTGAATTTTAAATTGGTTATGGTGTATATGTCTAGATGCTCAGACATACCATAGATATGTTTTTAGTTTTGTGGATCGCGGTTCAAATTTCCGTCTAGGAAAAAATATTTTGGCAAAACTGCAGTTTATGAAAAAAGTAAAATATTAATATGAACGAAAATGGTACTCAAATGAAAGGAAATTTTCCCACGGTTTCAAAAATTTTTTTACTAATCTGTTGGAAGTGAATCGAATTAGAGGCATTTTGTTAAATTTTAGAAACTCGAAAAATTAAATATGTCTAAAATCACATTCTTTTTATTTTGGTAAAACCCTGTAAATGTCCATTTTTTGTTGTTTATTCTGAAAATTTGGAACACAAAAGGCAGTTGGAAGTGGAAATGTTGGAGTCATATTTTTATTGATGAGAAATGCAATTTCAGAACTGATATAGTTGAATTGCGCAAAATTTTAAACTTTTTTTAAATTTTGTTTAAACATTTCAAATTCGTTATTCGCGATCATTCGTTGAAATATTATAATTTATTGAACAGATACAACCCTGCAGTTGCGACTGCTTTTTTTATATGTATTTTTCAAAAAGTATTAATTAATACAATCGTCCTTTTGTTACATCCCCTTTTTCTTCATGTCTATTATTAAAAATTCTTCTATACCGAAATAAAGCACAGAGATGGGAAATGCTCCGATGGTGTTTCTATAATATGAGACATGCTCTCCACGCATACACAAATGCATGTAAAGAAAATGTGAATGTATTTATAGAAACAACATTCAAAGCCGCTGCAGTCATTTTATTTACATTTTTTTTTTCTCACCGCAGCGGATTTCCGCAGCCGCAAGGTTGTATCTCTACTCTTAGGGCTTGTTTAATTCAAAACATAAAGCATACTTTTAGGCTTAAAATTAAAGGGGGAAAAATAAATACATATAATCTCAAAATCTTACTACTAAAATTAAATAAAAACCTAAGTTATAGTTATACCAAAGAAATTTAACTAAAATATGTTAATTCCCAAAAGAAACCTTTTCCTATTACCCTCTTTCCTTGAAAGCTTACATAGGATAATCTTCCGTTTTTAAGCACATCGAAGCTGTAAAACGTTCACATTTTCTGGGAGCTGGTACACCATTGCCCACAATAGTTTGTTTTGGTCTGGCTCGTACTTGAACACGTTTACGTTTCGCCGGAACAATATTTGAACGCATTTGTATTAATTTATTACCAGATAAACGATAACGTGGACCAGCAATTAATTCCTCAGGGGTGGGTAAAATTTCCTCCTGAGGTTCGTCGTGAGTTTCGTTTGTAGCCTCAGGTTCTTTAGTTTCTTCATCGGTGAGAATAACTTCTGTAGCATTTAGACTAGCAAAGGCTAAATCTTCTACAAGTTGATATGGTTCTAAATTCTCTTCATCAGCTGTTAATGATTCTGAAGGAACTTCTGTTGGTGCTGGAGTAGATGATTTTTTTGATAGCGATGAAGGTTGAATTGTAGTTTCTTTGGGTGTAGCAAAAGCTGTAGTATTTAATTTTAAAGTACGTCCAGCATTTCCTCTTTGCAAATCATCTTCGTTTACCGATAAAGGGACTGATCTAATTAATTTATGTACAAATTCAATGTTTTGTGCAGCTCTTCGTATACGTCTTGGAGGAAGTGTGGTGGTAGTAGTGGTAATTGTTGGCAACTTTGTGGCAGAAGTTGTTGGAATTTGTAAATTTTGTGTTTGAGTTTTATTTAATTTTATTAATATTAAGGTAGGTACATCTTTTTGTAATTCATGGTTTATATCAATGGGATCTGTTATTTCACCATCACCATCATCTTCTTCTGGCTCCTCTACTTCTTTACCCATTTCATTTAAATCCATAGTTTTAGAAGCACTTTGAGATTTATTTACCTTCATTATCTCCAGTTCTTCATTAATTTCTTTAGGATCTAAAACCTCATCAGAAAAAAAGTCTTCCAAACCATCATTCGCATTGATTTTACTCATTTGAGCAGTGGCTGGTAGTGCGGCAATACCCTCATTATTTTCTTCTTCTGCTAATTCTTCCGAGGTCAACTCTAAATTTCTTCTTTCGTATGATATTTTGGGTTTTGAAAAGTCTCCAAAGTCAGCTAATTTATAATCGAATTCTATATATTTCTTAGCAGAATTTCTTACCAAATTAGCAATATCATAGACTATGGGTAAAATTAAGGACTTATCATCACCGAACATCATGCGTACCTATAAAATAATAAATAATAAAAAGAAATTCAACTTCTAAATAAATTTTAATTAAACCAACCTGATCCAGTCTTAATTCATTTCCCTTTTTAGCATTAATTTGTGCTGTTATTAAGGCGGACAAGGCCAATCTTTGTTGTTTCGAAAGTACTCTGAGAATAGGCATAACTTCGACAAACTTTTGTCGCACCGCTTTATTGCTTAAAGCTTTTGACAAAGCTGTCCTTAATACTTTTTCACGCCAATCAAAGGGATGTACTTGATTTTCTTCTAGAAAATCATTATCATCATCAAAGTTAATAACATTTTCTTGTGTTGTACCTTTCGTTAACATTTCTTGAGTGTTGTCATTCTCATAATTCCAATCGATTTCTTTTAAATCGGTAAAATCAAAATCCATTAAATCTTCTTCTGAGGCACTTACTAAATACAGTACACAATAGAGTATGGCCCAAAAGAGGCATCGTAGGGATTGACCCATTATCATGGTAACTGGAAGAAAGAAAATATATTTCGTTTAACCGTTAAAAACTAAAAGGAATAAAAAAGTTAAAGTCGGCCACGCCGACTATATGATACTATATACCAATCTGGTTAAAAGCCAACTATTGTTTAGAATGGGTTGAAATGAACTTTCGTCGAAATTTGTCTATAAAATTATAAAAAAAATAGAATAACCACAAGAAGTTTTGATTAGGAAATATAGAACATATGGGCGATATGTACAAATATGAACCGATTCTATATAGAAAAAAAATGCTTTATCCTTGGCAGATATAAGTCGGCGTGCCAAATTTCATTGAATTATCTTCGCATTTGCGAACTTTAGCGTGCGAAAAAGCCAATTTTGGGAGGATCTTTTTATGGGCACTATGTCCAAATATGAACCGATTTAAACCAAATTCAATAGGCTTCGCACCTCGGCCTATAAAAAGTACAAAATTTCATCAAAACACCTTAATATTTGCGACATGTAGCGTGCGATCATTCCGATTTTTGGGAGATCTTTGTGCGGGCACTGGGACTAAACCTGGATAGATTCTACATAGAATTAACAGTAAAAAAATAAGTGAGTAGAAAAATTAGTAAAACATTTTGTATATCAAGTATATTAGTTTTCTGCAACTTTTTTGCTGAAACTGTGTTCTAAGCAAAAGTTTAAGTTATATTTTTTTTAGCACTAATCTAATTCTGAACTAATATTTTACTAATTTACTTTGCTACCAAAATTGTGCTCGTAAATACATTTATAGTGCGGACAACAACCAGACAGACTAGATGTAGTTTAGACATTAGATGTAGTGCGGACAAAGAAAGTGATATTTAAACACAACTTTTCTAAGACAAATAATATAAAAAACAACCGTGAAAGATTTTTGTATCTGTATTTCATCCATAAAACAAAAGGTAGAATTGTCTACAAATGTGGAAGTTTCCTAGATAATATTCGAAAAAATAACAAAAATACAATTTGTGTACTTAAATTTTCAGCAAATAAATTAACTAAAGTACAATTTCTGTACAAATTTTTTAAGTTTTTTTCAGCCTACTAATATTCTGCGAAAAGTTCTATTGATTTGAGCAAGGACTTTTTTCATTTGCAATCGACTAAGTGTTAGCAAAACTTTTGCTGAGATTACTATTTTCTTTTTTTAGAAAAATCAGCTACTACTTTTGCTGAAATTACCAACTTTTTTGTAAGCACGCTCCTGACTAAAAATTTGCTGACCCAGCCATATTTTTTTGCTGAATTTACTGACTTTTGTTTTCAGTGTAGGTAATTAAAAAGTGTTAAATTTTCAAAGTTGTTTATCTTTAATTCTTTAATGCAAATAAAAACCTAGCCTTCTGAAATCACCAGTTTACTATTTTGTTAGCAAACATTTCTGTTAATTTTAGGTATTAAATTCAATTGAATTTAAGTTAAAAATTACAAAAATTTTATATATAAAACAGTTTGATTTGCAAATTTAATGTGTTTATAACTTTTGAAAAAAAGTTTATTCTTCTTCTTAACCTCAAATCTACTAAATTAGAATTAATAAAAATACATATAAATTACAATATTAATTGTATTTGGTCTAAAGGACGCGTTTGAAAAAACAACACTTAATAAAGAAAATAAAATTGCCCCGTTGGCTGTCGGTCTATAATATACACAAATTGCCTGCACTTGTACGTAAAAACCATACGTCAGTGTGGAAACATTTGCGAAAAGGTGACACGGAGGAAATAAGAAGATAAACAGGAAATCTAAAGTAGAATGTTTGTATATGTCTGTTTGATCACTTCTGAAAGTAGAGAGAAAATCTGACAATAAAAATATAAACAATGGAAAATCACTGATGAAGCCTGTCCATAAAAGGGCAGAAACTGGTTTGCAAATATAATGTGTTTATAACTTTTGAAGAAAATGTTTATTCTCCTTCTTAACCTCAAACCTACTAAATAAAACAGTTTGTTTTTGCTATTATTAGTCTAGTAATCATTAGCAAAAATTTCCTGTAGATTTTACAGTATAATTTATCATTTTCAATTAACTAAAAGTTAACTCAAATATAACTAAAATTCTGTAAATTTAACTGTTTTAGTTTTTCTGTTCTTATCTTATCAGTAGTTAGCAAAAAAAATCTGCTAATTTCATCAGACTTTTCGACAAAGTATTTTTTAATTAATTTTTAGCAGAATTTCCTGCTGTTTTTACAGGTTTCTTTTTATGAGTGAAACTAATCTTCTATATACATATGTACACTCACAATATATTTTCCATAACCGATTGAGGTTTGTTTGAAAAGTAATAGGTAAAGTTCGTTTTCAATTGAAGAATCAATTAAAATACATTGAAACATATTAGTGGTATTCATTAAACCGCACTTTTTTACACAAGTGGTAATTTTATGAGTTTACACGAATATTTAGATGAACGCACATTGTACAAATTGTTTTTTTACAATCAAATTTAATTTTTTTTTTTGGTAATTTCTAAATATAACACACGGATTTATTTATATTGATGTTTTCCTATTGATTCTAAAATCAAATTTATAAAAACAAATAAAAGAAAAATTAATAAATTTCATATTTGACAATTTTCAAATGTGTATATAAATACCAAAAAGTTTACACATAAAAATAGGTGCATAAATTTAACAGGGTTTGTAAACTATTTTTGACATTACGTTTACGTAATGTCAAAAATACACTATTGTGTATAAATAGAAGGTTTACGCTATATAACAAGAAGATACGACCTTTAATGAATTCCACTATTGTTTAACTTTTTTTGTCAACCAATTAAAAAACAAACTAGAAAAAAATATGTATCGTCTGTAGGAGTTGTTATTTGCAGTCAAATATTCTATTATTAGATTTCTATTTTTAGAAAAAATAATTTAAATAATTTCGTTGTTTTCTGTTTTAAAACAAAAAATTCAAATATTTTCGGTTTTCTTTTTTGTTAAAATAGTTTGTTTATATACAAAATTATTTCAATTGAAATTACAAGAAATTCTTTACTCATACACACAAACATAGCCAATAAAAATATTACCCAGCAAACATGGCAATACGAAGACGATTCCCCAATCGTTCTGCCTGGAAGAAAAATTTTATTGCGGCGATAATCGTCTTCGTATTGCGGAAGGTACACAGAAAGAATTTACAAAATTCCAATTAAATTTTTAAACACCTTTCTCATACCAAATTTGTAAATACAAAAAAAAACTTTTTAAAAAGGCACCAACAAAAAAATGTGTAAATCCAAAAAAAAATTTATTTTATTTTGTAACTTTGAATTTTTATTTTTAAACAATTTTTATATGAAAGATAACAATTTTTAAACGAGTTACAAATATTTCAAACAAAAAAATTGTTGGGAATAAAATTTCAATTTAAAAGAAAATGTGATTGCTTTTACAATCCCATTTTCTTTTAAACAGTAGGCACCAACACCCATTGTTGGTGCCTACTGTTTTTCTGTGTACCCCATTTAGTAGAAAACGTGTCCCGAAAGCGATATCGCTATTTTATCACTTGGAAGATAAAAAAGTATCGTATATATCGCCGATATATCATCTGGAAGTTAAAAAAAAAGATATCGCCAGATAGCCATTCAGAAGATAAAAATACGTTTTTTATTTTCAACTTTTTTTTATAAATAAATAAAAATGTTTCCACCAATATTATTTTGTCAAATTCGTAATTTTTAACTAAAATGACAGATCCATTAATACATCCATCAGTCTTTCATGGATTTGTATTTATTTTGCAACCGGCCATTTCCTAAAAAATTGATTTTATTTGCAATAAATAATTATATCAATCGAATGCAATTTTAGCTTATCTTAATATTTGCAATATAAATTGCTAAAGTTATTCTAAATCAGGCGTCGGCAACTCCTATGCCCATGGGTGCTCTCTCACACCTACATAAGCTCACACATAGAACAAAAAAATAACTTAGTCGCAAACAAGCATTCAATGAAGTAGGTTGTCAGATCGCTTGTTTCCCAGATTTTTTACACTCTGCATAATGTTTATTGATACATTTTTTTGGTAATTTATTTTTAAGTTCTTTTGTTTTTATTTTTTTTGTGTTGTTGTTTTTTGATATTTGTTTTTGTAGTTGTTCTTTGCTTTTAAATTTTTATTTTATATTCCCATTATAAACATTTAAAATTTTCTAATTATTATAAAGGGTTTTTCAATAAGAGCGCTACAAAAGTTTATTTAAATTAAACAAAAACGGTTTTGGATATCAATGAAATTCTTTATTCCTGTGTAAGTACGTTCGATGCCATTATGTATGGAAATCGATCTCTTTTGCATGGCCACCACGGTCACGCCTGCAGAAGTCCAGACGCTGAACCCAATTTTCGACGGTTTTCAAGCATAAATCGGCCGATATTCGTACGAAGTTCATCAATCGTCGTTGGCTTGTTGGCATAGACCATAGGTTTGACGTAGCCCCACAGGAAATAGTCCAACGGCGTCAAATCGCACGACCAAGGCGGCCAATCGACTGGACCATTTCGTGAGATAACACGTTCTCCAAACTTGGTTTGAAATAAATTGATTGTGACATTCGCTGTGTGGCTTGTGGCGCCGTCCTGTTGGAACCACATGTCCTCCAAGTCCATATCATCCAATTGGGGTCCAAAAATATTCGGTTATCATTGAACGGTAGCGATTCCCATTCACAGTAACGTGCCGGTCTTGATCATCACGGAAGAAGTACGGCCCAATGACGCCGCCGGCCCATAAACCGCACCAAACCGTAATTTTTTCGGGATGCAATGATGACTCTTGGAGTACGTGTGGATTGCTGTCTGACCAATAACGCATATTTTGTTTATTGACGAAGCCATTCATTATGACGACCATAAATTGGACGTAGCGCTCTTAACGTTGAGGCCACTGATTTCGAATGTCGGTAGTAAATTTTAATAATTTCGACTCGTTGTTGGCTCGTATATCTTTCCATCATGAAATGGCAAACCTTACTGAAGAGAAATGTCAAAAGAGCGGCAAGAAATATGGCGTCGTTTGCTGTCCCTGTCTTTCTACTTTTGTAGCGTCCCTGTTGAATAACCCTATACAAACGTTCTTTGTCAGTTCATTGAGAGAGAGAGGCTGCAACTCACGCATACAGGCACAAAATAAGGTTGTTTATATTTGCCGATTCCTGTTCTAAATCCATCGGAAGCTCGGAACAAAAATTTTCAACTAAAACAAACAAAAACTAAAAAATATATTTTTTTTTGACATTTTTGTTCAATAACGCCAAAATATCTTCTAGCTAGTAAAAAGAAGATATGTTCGAAATACTATTGATTTTGGTTGAAATCGGTCCATGTTTAGACCTAGTGCCCATATAAGGGTACCCCCCAAAATTTTCTTTTTTACACGCTGCAGGTCGCAAATACGAAGATAATTCAATGAAATTTGGCACACAGACCTATATCGGCATATCGGCCCAAGAACGTAGCCTATTGATTTTGGTTAAAATCGGTCCATGTTTAGACCTAGTGCTCATATAAGGGTTCCCTAAAATTGGCTTGGTTACAAGGTGCAGGTCGCAAATACGAAGATATTTCAATGAATGATTCTAGATAGGATCGGTCCATATTTCGACCTATCGCCCATATGGGCTATATTTTCGATTTTCTCTTCTTTTATGATTTTATAGAAAATTTTGACACAAGTCCGTTTTAACCCATTCAAATTTCGGATCCAAACATTAGTTGGCTTTAAGTCAGACTGGTGTAGGGTATTATATAGTCAGCATGCCCGACTTTAACCTTTTTACTCGTTTTTATTTTTAATGATAAAATATTGTGAGTGTATACAAAAATGAAATGATGTTCGTTGGTAAGCGCATAACTGGAGAACGGCTGTACCGATTTGGCTAATTTTTTTGGCAAAACTGCAGTTTATGGGGTTTCGGCAAAAAAAATATGACCCCAATAGAGGGGGTCGAAAAAAGTAAAATATTAATATGAACGAAAATGGTACTCAAATTTCAAAAAATTTTTTTTACTAATCCGTTGGACGTGAATTGAATTAGAGGCATTTTGTTATATTTTAGACCTTCGAGAAATTAAAAAACTCTAAAATCACATTAGCTGTTTTTTCTAATCACTTGGATTTAATAAATCCAAAAAGTAGTTCTAAAAGTGCTCAACAGATGGGTTTAGATTCTCCCTACTTTAAAAAGAATTTTCTGTCCGACACTTCTTTCAGCCTAATTTTTAATACCGAATTCGATGGTGAAGGATTTTACTTTAACTTTTAAGTTTAAATTACATTTTATATAAAACAGCGATAGACAGTCTGCCTTTTCAGTTTTATCACTTCAATTTATATTTTTTCACAATTGAAAAATTCCATTGCAATATTTAATATTCACTAATTGGATTTAATTAAATTACTTACAGTAGAGTGAAAAATTGCCATTTCTATGTGAGCTATTTCTCCATGTCCAAGATGAAAAATATGTATTTGGAGAGGTGTAATTTCATAAAAAAAAATTTAATAAAAACCTTTTATTTGTTAGTTTTTAAATTTTTTTGTTTCTCTTTTAATTTTCATTCGTATTTTTTTCTGTCATTAAATTAATAGGCTGTTTCATATATTTGTGCTTTTATTATGGATTTATTAAATCCAGCTTTTTTTGGATTTAATAAATCCACTTTTTGTATGAGAAATTCTAAATCCAGGTGATTAAAAAACACGCTAATTATTTTAGTTTTGGTAAAACCCTGTAAATGTCCATTTTTTATTGTTTATTTTGAAAATTTGGAACACGAAAGGCAGTTGGAAGTGGAAATGATAAAAGGAGTCAACTTTTTATTGATGAGAAATGCAATTTCAGAACTGATATAGTTAAAGTGCGCCGCATGCAAATCGCGCGATTTTTCAAAAAATTATTTCATTTTCTTTTTTTTAATATTAGGTATACCCAAACTTTTTAGATGATATAAAAATGAAACTATTTAATGGAAAATGCAATTTCAGAAGTGATATACTGTTATTGCGCCGCCGGCAAAAATTTTTTTTGTAAAAATTGTGCGATTTATTTTTTTTTATGTAAATGTCTAAATTTTTAATGCGTTTATCAATTATTGACAAAAAAAAATTGTTATTGAAGTCTTGGGGACATTTTGTATCATTTGAGTACCATTTTACCATACAAAAAATTTCATAATTTTCAGTCCCCCCTCTTAAGGGACTAAAATGGCTCTAGTTAGGGCTACAAGTGAGACAATTTCCTTTAATTTCAGTACCCACACTTACATGTTATTATGTCCCCCCGTTTTTTGTCCCCAACGGGCCTCTAGGGCCGAGCCCTCCCAAAATTAATTTCGGTGTTTTTTCTTTTTTAATTCTAGAGGGGGTCATATTTTTTTATATTTTTTGGACGAAACCCTATAAACTGCAGTTTAGCGAATTTTTTTTTAAATGTTCGTAATAGGCCGAATCAGGTTTTTCGGGCAAGAAAATTTGTCCACACCCACTTCTACGCCCACTTTTTTTTGTTTTTTTTAATGCGCCCACTTTTTTTGCTTTAGTTTTTTTTTTTGCTTTTTTTTTGTTTTTTTACTACGCCCACTTTTTTTTTCTTTTGTCCACGCCTACTTTAAACAACCAAGTGGAACGAAATGGAACAGGGAAGGAACGAGTGGAATTGAAACTCTTGATAATGGAAATGTAATGGAACAGGGTACGAAATGGAATGTGGGACGAAATGGAATACAACGGGAATGAAGGCTAACGAGTGGAATTGAAACTCTAGATAATGGAAATGGAATGGAACAGGGAACGAAATGGATTAGAATGGGTGGATTTGTTTAAAGACACACAAGTGAAATGAAATGGAATTGAACGGGGAAGGAACGAGTGGAATTGAAACTCTAGATAATGGCAATGTAATGCAACAGGGTACGAAATGCAATGTGGAACGAAATGGAATAGAACGGGAAATTAAGGGTAACATATTTGGTTGATGAAAAATAAATTGAGATTCTATTGTCATATATTACCCAGGAAAATTTTTTACAATCGATAGCCAACCACACAAGTTCCGCAACAGATTATATTGCAACCGATTCCATGGAACTGGTTCCAGAACTAGTTCCACGGATCTCATATGGAAGGTATGACTGACGTAGAATCAGTTCTAGAACTAGTTCCAGAACTGATTCTAGGGAAACCGGTACCTCTTTGGAGCTACAGAAGTGGTTGCTTTTGGGACAATTTCAAACAAAAATAATCAGTGTTACAATTGACAGTAGAAGGGGCTTGTAAAAGAATAGTAGCTATTCTATAACCGATTCTTTGGAACAGAAATTTTTCCTGGGTAGAAGAATATTAAAGACTTCCGGAAATTTATATTTATTTTATCAACAAACTGAATATATTTTGTCATATTGCAATGCCGCCAATAAGACGCAGCAATTTAGGTCGGAGAACACGCAATGCTACAAGAATTGAATGAAACAGAGAATGAAAAAGAATGGAATGTGGAACGAAATGGAATAGAACGGGTGGAATTTTTTTATTTTATTTTTGTTTTTTAAACACATTTTTTTTTGTTTTTAAACACACATTTTTTTCTTTCTTTTTAAACACACCAATGGAATGAAATGGAATTGAACGGGGAACGAGTGGAATTGGAAAGAGCAGAGAATGAAAAGGAATGGAATGTGGAACTAAATAGAATAGAACGGGTGAATTTTTTTTTAAACATTTTTTTAACAATGGAAATGGAATGGAATAGGGAATGAAAAGAAATGGAATGTGGAACGAAATGGAATAGAAAGGGGGGACGAATGGTAACATATTATGTTGACGAAAAATTTACTTTCGTATGGTCAATTGTATGTCGCCTATTCCCGTGTCGGAAAAAATTCAGCTTTGTATGTTTACGCGCCAGACAACAAAAAATGCAGTGTATCGTAAAGCATTAGAATGAACGAAATTGTAATACACTCATAATATTTTATCCTTAAAAACAACCTAAAATACATATTAAATTAACTGAAAACACAATTAAAAAAAAGACTACTGATTTTTCATTACATTCAAACCATTTTGCTATTTATTTTCAAACATTGTTTAAACAATCCACAAAAGAAATAAAAATAATTGAAAAGTCTATTAAAAAAATTATCAATTTTTAACTGATAAAACGTAAAAAAACGATTTTGTGGTTTGTTTTTTCATATTTGAAAGTTTTTTTTTTTGAATTTTCAAAACACTACACACACGTTCATATTTTATGGGCTATGCTTTTGTGTCTGAGTAAAGAATTTCTTGTAATTTGAATTGAAAGAGTTTTGTATACAAAAAACTATTTTAACAAAAAAAAAAAAAAACCGAAAATATTTGAATTTTTTGTTTTAAAACAGAAAACAACAAAAATATTTCAATTATTTTTTGAAAATAGAAATCTAAAAATAGAATATTTGACTGAAAATAACAGACTACAGACTCCTACATATTTTTTCTAGTTTGCTTTTTATTGATTGATAAAAAAAAGTCAAACAATATGTTTTAATGTATTTTAATTGATTCTTCAATTGAAAACAAACTTTACCTATTACTTTTAAATAAACCTCAATTGGTTATGGAAATTATATTGTGAGTGTACGAATCGGAAAAATTAGCGAAGCCCGATAGCAACAAATAAAGTTTACCTTAAAATACCGTAACCGAAAAAAAATTAACTCCGCTACTGACGAAATTAGGGCCCTCGAAAAATGTTTTTGGGTTATTGACCGGCCTAGCCCAGTGAATATTAAGTTGGATGTGAAACTACGTCCCATAAAAAATGAGGGTAATCGGATATCGGGAAGACGTGCCGCATCGGCCCTGAAATTTAAAAAACGGACTACTAGGGGAAAATATAACATTAAAAAACATTGCTATTTTAAAACTAATTTGAATAAAAAACATTATCCAGCAAGCATGGCAATACGAAGAAGATTCACCGATCATATTGCCAGGAAGAAAACATTTATTGCCGGCAGTATCAATTTCGTATTGCGGAAGTTTCTTCCGTCGGTAATAACTGTTACCCGAAAGCAATACTTTCAGACAACACGAACGCAATACGCCAGGAAGACAAATTGGCGATATCGCTAAGTTATTACCTGGAAGATAAAAAAGTGATATCGCCAAATAAACTCCCCGGTACAATATAAAGGATTTATTTTTTCATTATAAAATTTAAGCCTGAAAAAGAACATCTGCATACATAATCCATTGACCAACACATTAATTATCTTGCTTTCATCGTAGCCGATTTTTTTCCGCTCATTAAATCTTGATTTTTTCGAGGAATTTGTTTCCTATATATCTTTTGATTGTTTTTATACAAATTTTATTTTAATTTTTTCCAAAATGACAACGAATTTCAAACAAATTTTCTTTATCTTGCGGATGATAAAAAAGTAATATTGCCGCAATATCATCATAAAAAACTATGACAAAAAATTCAATTTTTGAATTATTTTTTTCAAAATATCACCGAATTATCTTCCAAGTAATAAAAGGAAGACAATTTTAAAATACCTCTTGATTATTTTCATATAAATGAAAAATAGAAGATATCGCTTTAATATCTTCTTAGAAGATATCTTCCAAATGCTTGCAGGGTAAACAATCATGATTCGGAGTGAATTGGCTTTGTAATAAAGCAATAAAATCGGTTAAAAAACAGAAATTGTAGCAAATCGTTTTTAATTTCGCTAGGCCACAGATTTTATTTCAGCAGATTTCGAGAAAACAGCGATTTTTGGCACTTATTTAGCTATTAGGGAAGTTTTTATTTCAATTTAATATGTTTTTGTCCGGAATATTACAGCATAAGAACAAATACTTCAATCCTCTAAATTCGGGCAAAATAGACATTTAATAAATAGCCCATGTTTAAAATCAAAAAGCAAATATATCAACAGTGAAAAAAAATACAATTAAAATTTTTCGAGATCAATTAAAAATGTCAAATCTTTCATACAATTTCAATAGAATAATAAAATCAAAAAACTTCTTGGAAATCCCGCACAAAACCCTATTCATGATTATATTGATGAAGCCTTTCAAGTAAAACAAGTAAAAACGGAAAGACGAACATACCATATGTGTGAAATACTACACCAAAGAACGATTTCGATCGTATTCTGAGAAGTGAATCAAAATTTCGGGAAGGGAATCTCAATTAGCGTTGCAAACATATAATAAAATATAGAAATTAGTTGTAAATAATAAAAAGTACGTCTGCCTTAAATTACACAGGATGACAAAATCTTAACTTTTAAAAATTAATAGAGGTATAACCATCAGTTCTATATATTTCCGACATGCGGATTAAAATGGCGTACTTTATTGTTCGATCTAAGGTACAGATTTTATGTGAAAAGTCTTTAAAGTTAAGCGGGTTTCCATTTAGTTTTTTATACAGAAAAATTTTCAAATGCAATCAATATAAATTTTTTGTAATCAAATGTAGGTACAGGACCTGTGGACTTGTGGGCGCTGTGGTGTAATGGCTAGCGCGTTGGACTGTTACACGTGAGGTTGCGGGTTCGAGCCCCAACCAAGGCAACATCAATTTATGAAAAATAGTAATATGTAGTTTTTTCTATCCCTCATACATATCGCAGCGTCCTCCTTCGGTGTTCCCATAGCACTTAACCCAACCGAAGTAAAATAATATAACAGGGCTATGAACTAAAAAGCTTCATCAGATGGCGCGCAACAACTGTTCTAAAAATTCAACATCTCGCGCAATTACAGTGTTGCCATATTTGAAGCCCTTCATCTTTCACCACCTTTCAATTCTTCTCTATCCCCTTTCCAAAGGAAGCAACACATTAATTAATAGGAAGAATTTCCTGAGTGTTGCTTCTCTTAAAAAAAAAAAAAAAAAAAAAAAGCACCTGTAGCCATTTTTAGTGTTAACATTTGATGCAAAAAGCTTGATATTTATTAAAACCACTGCTCGCGTTTTATGTGGATTTTTAAAATTTTTTATTGTTTTAACCAATTGAATCGCTGAGTGTAAAATCAACCTAAAATAAAATATTTCGTAAAAAACGTATTTATGTTTAGTGGCCAATATGTTGAAATCGCGATTTTCCAAAAATTTTATATGGCAGCATAGCTTTCCAAGTTGTCCCCAAAGTCGACATATGGAGTTATCTCTAAAAAGTGCCCTTACAAAATTTCAAAGCAAAATTACGAAATTTGCGAAATTGGGGCAACATATTGTGTAACATTGCAAAGCTAAATATTTCTTCTATTTCCTTTCCAAAGAAAGCATAACGCTAACTAATGAGCAGTTTTGCCTGAGAATTGCTTCTCGTTAAAATAAAAACCAAAAATATACTTAGATCCCAAAACTAATTTAAGAAATCATTAAAAACAATTTGTTGTAGGTAGTTCCTATAACGATTTCATTCTTCCCTAAGGGAATTTTTTCATAAATTACAGTGGATTTTGGAATCACCAATATTTGCGACAAAGAATTGGTGTTTTAATCCATAATATTTTAAAAACTTTGATGATTTTTTTGAATTGGGAGATTTTTATACTGGTGTTTCAATAGTTATGTCATAGGCACTTTTATATTAAGTGGTTGCACATTTCCCGTAGTTATATTACCAAAACAAAGTCTTTGAATAGGTTTCCTCTTAAAATAATATATTGATTTAACATGTCTGACTTATGTAGGTACATAAGTTATAAAAACTTCAAACACTATCATTAAATTTTATAACAAAAAACCATATAGATAACAATTAGTAAAGACTAGTATTAAACATGTAAATTAAGGTGAAATATATTTTTCAAATTGTAAATTACAACACAGAATTTTAAAAGATATACACTCGTTAAAATAAATCTGTATAAATGGCAAGAAAAGCTACTAAACATTTTTTTTACAAAGTACGCAGCAGCAAAACTTGCTGCAGACAAAAAACAGCAAAAAAAATTGTTTTTCTACAAATTTTTTTCATTCCTGAAAGTGTAGAGGTTTCTTGAAAGCAAAAACTCTATGAAGTTTTTGTCAGGAAAATATCCTAATGAAGAAAAATAGCAGTTTTTGAAAAAAGTACTCATAATGTTAATTCATAATACGGAAATTGGCCTCGAACTGAATTAATAAATTTCTAATTAATTTTTAGTTATATTGAAGTTAAATACAGGGTTGGCAACCTACTCATAAGGTTAGTAATAATGGATAACGTTATTTGAACAGTATTTCTTTATGGTACTTCAAGGTTAACGGTATTTTAAGTTATTACATTAGTGGTATTTTAATAGTAATGACAGTCCTTTTTCTTAATTTTTGACAACTTTACGGATCATCATTTTGTAAAACCTTAAGAGCAAACAACAGCATTAGCTGTCCAATAAAAGCTGAATTTTAAATTATTTCGTTAGGATATTTTAAAGTTAACGGTAGTTTAGATATTTTCTTTAGGGTATATTCATTAGTGATATTTTAAAGTTAACGGTAGTCATTTGAAAGGGTTTCAAATCAATATTTGTATTTTACTATTCTTGTGTGTCAACCATATTTAAATCTAGTTGAATGCAAATAACAATCCATTCTGCTAAAATCAATAGAAAAATTTGCTAAAATATAGTAGACTACTGATTTCAGAAGCATTAGAAAAATTTTAACAAAATTTAACATATCGTCGGCTTGCTTGCAAGTAGTGCTAAATATGTGTTTTTAACAGGTTTTCAGGAGAGCAAAAAACCTAATATACATACCAGTGATGGTATTTGAGAGTTATCGTTTGGTGCCTAAATGATGCCAAAAAAGTGCCAAAAAATATTCAAAAGTGCCAAAAAAAAAAAATTAAGCAACATTTATTGTTTCAACAACTATGCTCAGCTTTTATTTCAAATATTTATACATTTACACCCTTATTCTAAACTTTAAATTAATAACAAAATTCTCACAAAACTGGGGTGACTGGAAATTATAATTTTGGTATTCTAGGAAAAATTGTCACAGCAAAACCTTGACAAAATTGGCATGTAATAAAAATCACATAACAAACAAATATTTCCAATTATGTAGGTTTGAGGTTAAGAAGAAGAATAAACATTTTTTCAAAGTTATAAACACATTATTAATCTGCAAATCAGACTAGATTTAGATTCTGCCTTTTTTCTTTTGGACAGGCGTCATCATTAAAATTGTATTATTGTTTATATTTTATTGTCAGATTGTCTCTATATGATAATTTTTTCCAACAATCTGTCGGCTGTAGGAATCGAACCCATGCATTCCCACATTACAAACGTAACTATACTAGAGTTTGACAGCTTGTGGCTAATTCATAGTTTTTCTTTCCTATTCAGCTTTCTGTTATTGTTTTTTGCTCTCGGAAGTGATCAAACAGACATACAAACATTCTACTTTAAATTTTCTTTGTTTATTTTCTTATCTCCTCTTTGTCTTCTTTTCACAAATGTTGCCACACTGACGTATGGTTTTTACCACAGATTAATACCAGATGTGAAACTAATGACAGGTGTCAAAAAAGTATTCTCGAACCGTATGGTTTTGTTTAGATGGAAGTCAAGTCAAAAGGGAGATAACAATATGAAATCTCCATACATTTTTATTGCGCATTTTTTGTAATTATCTGTCTCTTTTTAGATTATTGTGCTTTATCTTTTGCGTTTTTCTTAAATTTTTGTGTTTTGTTTTTCTCATTTTCTGTCGGCCATATTGCCCAAATCAGCTGATTCATATCTGGTATAATTTGTGATTTTTACGTACAAGTACGGTCAACTTGTGTATATCGGAGACGGACTGCCAGCGGGGCATTTTTTTTTTCTTAGTTTCATTTGTCAACAATTTAAAATATAAAAATTTTATTTTCTTTTGAAGAATTTTATAATTTTTCTTCACAGAAATAAAATATGAAATAACTCACTAATATTATGAGATATTATTTTAAGATGCGTTGAACCTTTTAACGATTTTAAAATTCCTCCAAAAGATTACGTATTAATATGGGATTTTTGGGGCTAAAGTTGTTAGGAATAAGCTCAGGGTGCTTGATGCAAAATTTAAAGGAAAGTCCAAGTGGTTAGAACTAGTTCTCTCGTGTTCTGCGGTTCCTGGACATTTTTTAAAGTTTTTATTTCATTTAAATTTCAAAAAATTATAGAAAAAATCATAATTTTTCACAAATTACAATTTTTTGATCATTTTATTTTTGGCAGAAAAAGCTTTCACCATTGTATGGTGAAATTTTTAAAACTTTTGCTTGTCATAAAAAAAAAACTAGGATACCATAACAAATTTTTGAAAAATTCCTATAACAAGAAACATGACAATTTTAATAACAAAACAAATTGTCACATTTTCCTAGAATAAGGGTATTAGTTACTTTAAGAATAAAAAGACATAAAAAAATAAAAAAAAACTTTAAGGGCGGGTAACTTATCTAAAAACTAACCCGAGTTTAACATTACCACAAATATTTTCATATAAATCTGCCATTCTTAACTATAGTAAAGCACTAAACTTACGTTATTTTAAGATAAGTGAGCAGGTCCAATTCTTTCAAAAAATTCTACATACATATTTTATATATATAGTGACGGAGAATACAATAGAATCAATTAAAGTTTTTCGAACTTTATCCCCTTTGCTTTTATTTTTAAAGATCAAAATAATGTTTAAATTGTCCCCGCAGAACTGGAAGGTGGTCCAGAAAATTGTAGAAATTTTTAGTGTAGCGTTTGTTTTTTAATTTTGCTAATTTAAAAACCAGCGATATCGACCTTTTATCAAATTATATAGAAATTTTCTTAAAAAGTGCCAAAATTCTATGGAGAGTGCCAAGGTGCCATTGAACATTCAATAGTGCCACAAATGGCACTTTTGTGCCACTTTTACCAACAGTGATACATACACTTGTGCTCACGAAATTAAGTCAATTCAATTTTTTTTTTTAATTTTATTGTTGTTGCCTTTATTTTTAAATTTCAAAATAGTGGCTAAATTCGTCACGGAAGGCAAGGTGATGGTTTAGAAAATTATACAGAATTTTAACGTAATGTTTGTTTTTTCATCTTGTCACTTGTTTTAAGTGGGCGTGGCTTTTAACGAAAAATTAGCGATATCAACCTTTTATCAAATTACATAGTAAAATTTAGGCAGTACTGATCGGTTCTGTACAAACTGTATATTTTTGGAAATCCTATAAAATTTCCGTAAGTCTTGCATTATTCTTATCTACAAATAGTCACCAGACTTAAAATTGCAGCACTTTAAACATGACCAAGTTTTTCTTTGTTTTTAGCGATTTTAAAAGAAAGTTAGCAACACTGAAATTTTAACATGAAATGCTTTTTACTATAACGTAAAAAAAATCTTGACTCATTTGTTATATTGTGGTATAAAACTATTCACTTTAAAATTTCAGTGCTGTTAACTTTATTAAAAACGCTAAAAACAAGGAAAAATTTGCTCATGTTTAAAGTGCTGCAATTTTAAGTCTGGCGACTATTTGTAGATAAAAATAACGCAAGACTTAAGGAAATTTTATAGGAATTTCAAAAATATACAGTTTGTACAGAACCGATCAGCACTGCCTAAATTTTACTATGTAATTCGATAAAAGGTTGATATCGCTAATTTTTAATTAATTTTTTCTATTAGTGTATAAAACAGTTTTTCCGCTCTCCTAAAAACCTGTTAAAAAACACATAGCGCTACTTGCAGGCAAGCCGACAATATCTTGTTAATTTGTTATTTCTATCAAGTAAATTTAAGCTCAAATATAACTAAAATTTTGTATATTTCACAATTTTATTTTTGCTTTTGTTATTTCAATATTATCAACCAGCATAGAATCTCAAGATTATGCATTAGACCGTACCTCAAAAAATAAGTTCGCCGTACACCCTCCAATATGATGTATTATTGGAAGGCGATTTCAAAAAAAAATTTTTTTTTTTTTTGCCGGCCGTAGGGGTCGCCTTTTTTAATTTTTTGTTAGCTTTGGCATTTAAAATCGGATTTTAAAGTGTGATATATCGATTTAATTAAAAGCCACGCCCACTTAAAACAAGTGACAAAATGAAAAAAACAAACATTACGTTCAAATTCTGTATAATTTTCTGAACCATCTCCTTGCCTTTCGTGGCGAATTTAGCCACTATTTTGATCTTTAAAAATAAAGGCAACAACAATAAAATTAAAAAAAAAATTGAATTGACTTAATTTCGTGAGCAGAAGTGTATATTAAGTGCGTTCCCGTACTTTCCCAATATTACCGAAATTTACCCAAAGTTACCGAAATTTACCCAAAAGCGTGTATTGGTGTGTCTCTGTATACCAAAATTTACCCAGACTTTTTCTTCGGGTAAACGTTGGTAAAACAGCTGATGTAAATATAAACAAGAAATAATTGTGAAAATAGATTTAAAATTTTAATTAAATAAAGAAATAATCAAAAGAAACTTGTTTTTTTATAAGAATTAATTGAATAAAATCAAAAACAACTTTCAAATACGAATAAATATGGGTATTTGTGCCAATTTGCAAACTGAAATTAAACGCATTTTCACATTAGTGATGGGATTTGTGGCACAATCTAAGATTGATTGGTACAATGTCACAACCGATACTATTTTGGCACATTTTCGTTATCTACAAAATTTAATAGCAAATGGATTTAAAAAATAAGGATTCTTAAAAAATTCTTTAATTTTTAGTTTCTGAGCATTTATTCGTATTAAAATACCTTTTCAAACAAAGCAAAACTAAAAAATGTCATCGAAGATATTACCAAATAACCCACAGAATTTTTAAAATTCAAATGATTTAAATTTAGCTCAGAGTTTCGAAAGAATTAATTTAAGTTTAATTCATGAAAAATTTAATTCAGTTTTAGAAAATGTTTCTACGTACACCATTACGAGTAACCATTTCTAAAGAATTCATTCATTGTCTGCATTCCCAAATCTTTAATAAGAATCGAATGAATTTCATTTATCATTTTAATTGAATGAATTCAAGAAAATTTTAATTCATTAGGTTAGAATTCATTCAAAATAGAATTAATTCCATAAGACAGCGATTACGAAATGAAATTAAAGTTGAAAACCCGTGTTTTGAGTTTTGGCACAATGAAGGCCCATTTGGCATATTTTAGTCACACACTTGGCACAAAATAAAATTTTTCAAGTCCCATCACTGTTTCACATTATTCTTTGAAATAAGATTTTGGGCTAGAAAAGTGGTTTTTTGTGTTCCCCTACTATTGGCTAATTTTGTCATTTTGTGAGAGGATTTTGTGCTTACTCTCATTTTACCGAACTTTACCCAAAAAGTAAAGAAACACACCTATTATCTTTTAAGATATTTTAGTGATATATATATAATCCTTTAAATTCCTAGAAGGAACATAGGGCCACAATAAGATTCTTCCATTCATCTCTGTTTTTAGCAATACGTTTGATCCGACTCCAGCTATATCCTGCGTCTTGGATCTCATTGGTAGTGTTACGTCTCCAAGTGTTACTCGGACGACCCCTTCTTCAGCTGCCTTGGGGATTAAAAATTTTATTGATATAATATGCCTGAATGATTCACGACCATATTTAGTAAAATCATCATTAAGGCATATGATGTCAATAAAATTTCTTAAAAGGACAATACACTCATAGAAATAAATCTGTAAAAATAGCAGAAAAACTTACTAAAAATTAGTTAAAAATGATGCTGCAGAAAAAACTGCTAAAATTATCAGATTTTTTTGCTAAATACTAGTAAAATAAGAACTGCAAAATTAAAACTGTAAAATTTACAGAATTTTAGTTATATTTAATCTACCTTTTAGTTAATAATTTTGCTAAAAATAGCAAAAACAAACTGTTATATTTAAAAAATTTTTGCTACTTTTAAGCAAAATTTATTTAAATGGAATTAGCAGTCTATTCTGCGCTGTGGTGTAATGGTTAGCGCGTTGGACTGTTACACGTGAGGTTGCGGGTTCGAGACCCAACCAAGGCAACATCGATTTATGAAAAATAATACTATGTATGAGTTTTTTCTATCCCTCATACATATCGCAGCGTCCTCCTTCGGTGTTCTCATAGCACTTAACCTCACCGAAGTAAAATAATATAACAGGGCTATGAACTAAAAAGCTTCAACAAAGTTCGCCAACTCACCATCAGATGGCGCGCAACAACTGTTCTAAAATTCAACATCTCGCGCAATTACAGTGTTGCCATACTTGAATCCCTTCATCTTTCATCACCTTTGACTTCTTCTCTATCCCCTTTTCGAAGGAAGCAACACGTTAATTAATAGGAAGAATTTCCTGAGTGCTTCTCCTCTTATAAAAAAAAAAAAAATCTACAGAAATATATGCTAAAAAAAGTGTAAACTGCTGTTTTCAAAAGTCTCGATTGTTATTTGCATTTAAAAAATAAATCGAAAAAAAAACTTCGAAAATTTTAATTTTTTTATTTTTATTTTTTAGGCTACTAATTATTTAGCAACATTTTTTGCTGATTTTAGCGGGTTTATTTGCTATTTTCCATTTACAAAAATTTAACTCAAATACAACTAAAATTTTGTACATTTATAAATAATCTGCTAATTTAGCAGTTTTTTTCTGCATCATCATTTTTAACTAATTTTTAGTAGTTCTAACTAAATTTTTTACGGACTTTTTTCTATTAGTGTATAAAACAGTTTTTCCGCTCTTCTAAAAACTTGTTAAAAAACACATAGCGCTACTTGCAGGCAAGCCGACAATATCTTGTTAATTTGTTATTTCTATCAAGTAAATTTAAGCTCAAATATAACTAAAATTTTGTATATTTCACAATTTTATTTTTGCTTTTGTTATTTCAATATTATCAACCAGCATAGAATCTCAAGATTATGCATTAGACCGTACCTCAAAAAAAAAATTCGCCGTACACCCTCTAATATGATGTATTTTAGGAAGGCGATTTAAAAAAAAAATTGGTTTTTTTTGCCGACCGTAGGGGTTGCCTTTTTTAATTTTTTGTTATAGCTTTGGCATTAAAAATCGGATTTTAAAGTGTGATATATCGATTTTTTTTGCCTCGAGGAGACCAGTGTTTTGCTATATAGTAAAAATCCAACTAAAAAAATTTTAAAAAGACGACCCCTACGTTCGGCAACCAATATATAAAAAAAAATTCTACTGGGTTTAGCGAAAAACTTCCTTAGCAAAAGTTTAATGATTTTTTGCGAGCTTTAATTTTCTGATATTAGGGTTGTACATTAGGGTGGTAGCAACTGAGATCTGGTGGGTAACTACTAGAACGGGATACTTGAGGTCAAAATGTCATGAGAGCAAAACACTGGTCTCCTCGAGAGAAAAACATCGATGTATCATACTTTAAGATCCGACTATAAATACCAAAGATATAACGAAAAATATAAAATTGCGACCCCTACGTTCGGCATAAAAAAATAAAAAAAATTTTTTTGAAACCTCCTTGCAAAAATACTTCATATTGGAGGGTGTACGGCGCACTTTTTTTTTTTTTTGCCTGTAATGTGGTACGCTCTATTATGCATGCTTGTACATTCTCTGCAAACTGGCTCTGGTCGACATTTCAAGAATTTTTAATAGAACGTGATTGGTTAGGTTTTGTGGTAATTCTAATAAATATTAAAAACTCTTACAACAAATGTACAAAGTATTGACAAATATATGAAAATAAGCTAAACCCAATAATTCCAATTTAATTTTTGAAATGTCAGACAGACCCAGCGAAAAAAGAAATGCCGAAGCAGTAGAAAAAGCACTACAATTGATAATCTAGATCAGGGGTGGCAAGAATTTTTTCGCTGCGTGCCAGAAACGGACAAATACTTTTTGTAAAAATACATCGCAGATGTACATATTTATCAGCGCTATGGATAACCTCCAAAGGGAAAAATTAAATAACATCCAAGAAATGACGTAAAAATTTTTGGGGTTTATTTAATCTTTATATATTGAGATTATTTCATTATGAAAAAATCCCCAATGAAATAAAATTAAAACAGTTTGAACATTTATTTTATTTTGTTAAAAAAAAGTAAAATTATTGGGCGCAATTAATTATTTAAGTACTTAAAGAAACTAGTTGAAAACTGTGCTTCGGGCAAAAATTTGATATTGTTAAAATAAATCGCGCGGCTTTTCTCATCATAATAATGAATAAAAAGCGAATATTATGGATTTGAACAGAGAAATTTCTATTTCAGATGAAATGGCTCTGCGACACAAGATCAAAGCCCAATTTCAAATTCCAACAAAGAAGGTTATTTCATTATGAAACTTATTTTCAACCTTTATTTCATTGAGGGTTATTTCGTAGCACCTATTTTCCCTTCAAAAAAAAAATTTTTTTATATCCAATTTTATTACAAGTTGTTTTCCAAATTTGTGCAATTTTCTAGTACTTTTTATTTATGAGGCATTTTCTCATCGAAACATTTAAACTTCTTTCAATCTAGAATTTTTAAAATTTTCCTAGAATTTTCTGATAATCTAATTTGCGAGTTTCTGATTAACCATATTTCTTTAAACAAAAAATGATGGAAATACAGAGTTTTATTAATTTTAAAAGACGATTTACAAGCACTATGAAAAATATTACCATTATGGAGTTAAATCACACATTTTTGTAGCGAAATTTAACATTTACCTAAATTTTTTGCTGGTCTTCTAATAGTTTAAATTTTTTGAAAATATCCAACAAAACGTCGCATGCCACCTAAAATCCACTCGTGTGCCACTACTGCCACGCGTGTCATAGTTTTGCCAGCCCTGATCTAGATGTACTTCATTTTTAACATAAACACTAATGATTTTAACATTGAATTGTCATAGGAAAGGAGTACTCCCACTTTAACCTTTTTTCAGTACTTTTTGTACGAGTGCAAAGGAACCCAGGTAGAAATTGCCAACGTTACAACAAAAGTTGTACTGGGAGAGCACTGTTTTTTACGAAATGCCGGTACTACTTAAAACGTGCTTTGCCAGTACTGTTTACTGAAAATTAACGAGCTTTTTTTTAATTTATTAAAATTAAAAATTTTATAAATTTTACGTATTTTTACATCTATTACACAATTATTTATGTAAGAGAGACATGGCCATTCTTTTCTTGTGAAGTTTCGAAAGAATACATTAAAAATCTGTGATGTACACTAAGAGGTCAGTAAAGTTCTAGCAAACTACTAAATTTGTTATTAAATGTACTGGGATAATACCAAAAAAATAAAATCCCAAGCCTGCGCCAACGTTGGGAACTAACTACGGCCAAGCGTTTATTGGTGTTATCATTTCGACAACATGCCAGTACAGTGAAAGTTAAAAATCTGACGCATTGCCAGTACATGTACTACCGCCTCCAATACCGGGACAACATTTGGCCGTTTGTATTTTTCTACCTGGGAAGCTCTTTTTCACCAATTAAAAGTTTAAAAAATTCTTCGCAAAAAGAATTATATATTTTTTTATGAAAGTTTTTTATTGCCGCCACCACAAATGGAACTTGCTACCTCATGATTGCTAGTCTAGCTCTCTACCGCTGAGCTATTCATTGATATGAGAGTTGATTGGCCTAAAAACACCACTTTGTCATTGCGACATATTGTGCTTTATTCTCTTCAATACAAGTACTTTTTAAACAAGTGCAAAACGTGCACTCCAATTCAGTATTGTTTTCAGTACTATTTTCATAAATGCCTTTTAACAATTTTTCATCATTTTTATTTTATATATTATTAAAAATTAAAAAAAATATTGAATTTAAACGAATTAATTATAAATATTAAAAAAATAAAAAAAAAATATATAAAAAATAATTTAAAAAATTAAAAAAATATTAGTCCCTCCAGGAATTGAACCTGCGATCATCTGTTTAGAAATATCAAATGTTACCATAATCACTTTCTAGGATCATTTTAAAGCAATTATGCTTTAGAAAATACTTAAGTGATTTTTTTGGATGTTCTTCAGAAGTAATTTAAAAAAGCTATAAAAATATACTGACGGAAACTTTGGAAGCAATGAAAGAAGTGATTTTTTGAAGTTGTTTAGAATTACTTCTAAAAAATTAGTAAAAGTACACTAGTGGATACTTGTGGAGCAGTGAAAGTAGCAGTTTGTAAAGCGTTATTTCCAATTTTGTTTTTGCTGGGGAGCTAGTGAAAGAGCGTTAATGGATCTACTTGCATAGGGCCTGCTAAAAAAAAAAATCTGCTATTTTCAGCAGTTTTTCCGGCAATGTAATTTTTAATTAATTTTTAGTAGCTTTTTTTGCTTTTTTACAGGTTTTTTCAAATAGTGTGGTTAATCAAGCATTTTTGATTGTTTCTAAGCTATGTATCATTACTAGGGCAAGGAATTTCATGCACTTAAAAATGAAAAATATGCGCCTAAAATATGCGGCTAAAAAAGAGAAATATTCATTAAAAATATAAGAAATATGCACTAAAAACTATTATTTTTGCAAAAATAATGCACTTTGAAACTTAAAAAATATATTTAAGTTAGTTATTTTCAAACAGACACAGAACTCGAAGATTTTCCAAAGTTTAATAAGGTTTTTAGATTGTTCATTTTGATTGAATCAAAATATGAAAACGTATCAATTATTTATATTTTTTTACAAAATAAAAAATGCTCCTAAAAATGAAAAATATGCACAAATATGCATTACAAAGCACAAAATGTGCATTAAAACGTCACCAAATATGCATTTAAAGTCAAAATATGCAAAAACATGCATTGTTGACAAAATATGCAAAAATATGCAGCTACAAATCAATGCCATTTTGTTCTGAATTTGATGATTCGGATAACTATTTATTCCATATTAGTTTTGGACTATCGAGAAAAAACATGCATTTGCATGGAATTCCTTGCCCTAATCGTTACATAAGTCGTTTATAATTTTAATCAATTGCAATTTAATCATAAGTGCCATATTATTATATGTGTTCACAGCAAAAAAAAATGTCTAACTTGGCCTAACTCTAACACATTTGTCACTTAACTACTATTAAATTTTACGCATAGTTTTTTTTCTCATTGTTGGTGGTAAGAAAATAGCCAGTAAAAGTTTATTTACCTTAACTTATTGCATGCCTGTTCCATTATCACTACACCATCAACATGCTATTGAGCCACAAAAATATGAGCCATTCATTAATACACTTAAGTTGACTACATAATAATGTTATTGTCTACAGGGTGATTATCTCTTTATAAATGTAATGAAAAATCTGTATTTAGTTTCATTTTCCTAACTTGTTGAATATGTTGATCGGTAGTTTATTTATGTTGATAACAAAAATTGTATTAACATTGGATTAAAGAAAAATTAATTTTCAAAAAGAATTTAGTTATTAAATAATAATTTTTGTACAAAAAACCAATGACTTTCATATGGGCACTAGGTCCAAATATGGACCGACTTAAACCAAAGTCACTGGGCCAAATTTCATCATAATATCATAATACAGATTTTTGGGGGACCTTTATACAGCTACTGGCTCTAAACCAGGACCGATTCTATATAAAAGCAATGGGCTTTGTCCATGAGCCTATGCGAATGCGTGTAGCCAATAGGCTTCGTCTATGCCAACTTTCATTAAAATCAAATTGAAATAAAAGGTCATTCTGAGTCGATCGGTGTCTAAATCTTGGGTCAAGGTCCAATATTTTTTTGGTGTTACAAACATCAACATAAATTTATTATACCCTATCCACATATTGATGTAGGGTAAAAATGTTATTCATTGGAGTTTCTAGTTTAGGTGTAATTTTAAAAAACCGAAATTTCCAATTCATGACAGAATGCTGAAGATATACTTGATCATTATAAAACATTGCCATACTCAAATAATAGCTTAAACGCTCTAGATTTCAAAACAGTAAACTTTTTTGCCATTATCTTAGACACTTTTATAATTTTAAACTTCAGATCCACGATATTGACAAAACTACTAAAATGTAGTGTTTCAATGAAAATCTAAAAGTGGTAATATTCCGAAAACTAACCGTACAATTTAAAATTTTTTGCTAGATTTATGTTAGGGGTGCCAAAATTATATGAAAAAACTGTATTCCAAAAAATGTCCTTCCAAAAAAAATTAAAATTAAAAAATTAAAATTTTTTGCTAGATTTATGTTAAGGGTGCCCAAATTATATGAAAAAACTGTATTCCAAAAAATGTCCTTCCAAAAAATAAAATTTGTCGAGCAGTGTAATTAAATATCACAAACCAGTTAAAACACTTTATAAATTCCTAATTTTTTTTTTAACAAACACATCAAAAATTGAAATATAACAACGGTATGAAACCGAAATTAGCCGCTAACAAAGTGAAATGTATCGGTTTAACCAAAGCCGAGGAGACTATTGACATCAGCTATCCTGTTCTAGCATTTACCGACCAGATCTAAGTTTCTACTCCCCTAATGTACAACACTAATGTCAGAAAATTAAAGCTCCCTTATGGTTAATTCCGTTTTAAATCAACGAAAAAAAACGATATTTTTGACCTTACCCTCTTAGAATTATACAAAAATTAGCATGAATGTTCTACAGTACTAAACTAATATAAGTTCAAAAATGTTGGGTATCTAGAAATATGGCGCTTCGAAAAGTAGGGAATTCATTAAAAACACACATAAGTGGTCTGCCATTATTATTTATATCTTTAAAAGTTTTTCACATACAGGGTCAAAATTGGTCTCATTTAATAGGTATTGAAATTGGTTTTAAAACTACATTCAGGGAATTTTTTTTTACGAAACTATATCCACTTAGCGATGATTTGCTTGTCAAAAGAAAAGTTTTGGTATCCATATAGATTAGAGTGTCCCTTAAAAATAGATTTGTCATTACACCGCCCCCCCCCCCAGTTTTATTGGAAATGGTCCCAAATGGAAGAAATCGATTTTTTTTTTTTTTTTTGAAAACGTTAACCCGTGCCGAAAGTTGGACGAAAATGGCCCATTTTGGAAAAAAGTGTATTACTATTAAAAATTCCCAAAATTAATATAGTCAAAATGATTCAGACATGGAATTTTGACTTCATCGGATATCATAATCCACTTTAGCCTGGAATCCAAAATGACCCACGAATTTGATAAAAATGCAAAAACGTGTTTTTTTTTTAAATTAATTTTGAAAATTTTTTAAAATGCCTAATTTGGAGATGTCGACTGCTCTTTGTGCCACATAATAGTTGATATTAAAGAAAAAAAATAATTTGGAAAAATGATAATTCGAGTTTGTTTTTGGAGCGACTGCTTTCCAGGACATTTTACAAAAATTGCTCATTTTGTCAAAAATTTTAAAAAATTTCAATGTTTTCATCAAATTTTACACGGTTTTCGGAAAAACAGCACTCAAATTTGGTTAGATTATAATTATCTTTTCATTTCTTTAAAAAAAAATGTAACCCTTAGTGGCCTGGATTCAGAAAAGACCCATGGAACTTAATATTAATTATGACTACGAGATTGTAAAGCCATTAAATTTATAAAAAAAAATCTCAACTGGATAAAAATAATTATTTTGTGTAACGTGATCCATATGGGATTAATTTTTATACTTTTGGCCAAAAACGCCCCACTAGGAAATTTAGAGAATAACACCTTTCTTAATTTTCGGAAAAATATCACTTTGAATGAATAAAAAAAAATTTCCACTTGATAAAAACAATTATTTTGAGTAACTTGATCCATATAGGGTTAATGTTCACACTTTTCAAAAAAAAAAAGACCCACTAGGAAATTTACAGAACAACATTTCTGATAAATGTATTAAATTGGGATATGCGAAAGGTGTTATTCTGTAAATTTCCTAGTGGGGCGTTTTTGGCCAAAAGTATTAAAATTAACCCCATATGGATCACGCTACATAAAATAATTATTTTTATCCAGTTGAGATTTTTTTTTATCAATTTAATGGCTTTACAATCTCGTAGTCATAATCAATATTAAGTTCAATGGGTCTTTTCTGACCCCAGGCCACTAAGGGTTAAATTTTTTGTAAAGAAATGAAAAGATAATTATAATCTAACCAAATTTGAGTGCTGTTTTTCCGAAAACCGTGTAAAATTTAATGAAAACATTAAAATTTTTGACAAAATGAATTATCATTTTATTCTTTGATTCGCAAACTAAAATTATGTTTTTATGATTCGTGAATCAATTTTAGTCATTAATAAACATATCTGTAATAAATAAAATTTCATTGAATACCTACATTGACTGAATAATCATTTTAAATAAAAAATTAAATTTACTCCTCATAATGCCTCATAAATCAATGTTTTAAATTGTAATGGAGTTTCTTAAATGAATTAAAAAATTGACATTAATTTGCAAATCAAAAAAAATTTGGTTCACGAATCAAAAATATGGAAATAGTTCGCGTGAATTTTCCTTATATTTTTTTGATTCGCGAGTTTATAAATCACTTTTCTTTAATCATCTTTGAAAATTATGTATGGATCAATTCTTAAAGCTTTGGCTAATACGAATTTCTGCAACTCTGTTCTGATAGGCAACTCTTATTTAGGTAAAAATATGGCAACACTTTGACAAATATATATGTGTCTCTGTGAAAATAGAATAGATTCTATTACGATAACAAATCGCCGGACGATATGGCGTCATTTTGCTTCACATACAAAATATATAAAAAAAAAATTGTCGCGGTTGTTGTCGACTTAGTTGTGATTAACTTTTAAATTAAGTTTCAGTTTAGAGCGAATCTGCTGTGTGCAGCCGCAAGGTTGTATCACTATTCTTATGTGTCTTCATTTTTTTCCCTTAACCAAGGAAAAAAAAAATAATATTTTGGGAGCATTTTTTATCATTGTCTTTATTAGAAATCCTATTTCGCATAAAACAGCAGAACAAAATGAGGAATTTTTGTAAAATGTCCTGAAAAGCAGTCGCTCCAAACACAAACTCGAACAATCATTTTTCCAATTTATTTTTTTTCTTTAATATAAACTATTGTGTGGTACAAATAGCAATCGACATCTCCAAATTAGGCATTTTAAAAAATCTTTAAAATTAATTTTAAAAAAATACGTTTTTGCATTTTTATCAATATCGTGGGTCATTTTGGATTCCAGGCTAAAGTGGGTTAATGATATCTGATGAAGTCAAAATTCCATGTATGAATCATTTTGACTATATTAAATGAATAAATGGAATAAAAAATAATTTTTTCCAAATTTCGAATTTTGGGAATTTTTAATAGTAATACACTTTTTTCCAAAAGGGGACATTTTCGTCCAACTTTCGGCACGGGTTAACGTTTTCCAAAAAAAAAAGTCGATTTCTTCCATTTGGGACCATTTAGAATTAAACTGGGGGGTGTAATGAACGAAAATCGACAAATCGCTACTTTAAGGGACAGTCTAATATCGATACCCATATTGAGTATGTTGTCTTCGGCTAAAATGCAAAATTCTTACAAAAACTAAAAAAATACCTTTTTTAAAAATAGTCCAGCTCGTGAGATCTCATTGCTAGGCCCGAAATATATTGGGAATAAAAAACAAACCAAGGTTTATTTTGAGTGGGGAACTTTTTTCACTTTGTTTTGTGAGTCGGTCTAATGTATTTAAATATAAAAAAGTATAAAATTTTTTCAAACAATTTCACAATTTTATCAATATCTCAGGAACTAATAAGAGATTTACTAAAAGGATTACAGCACTTCAATATAAACGTTGTCATGGTGAACACAAAAAACAAAATTTTTTCCGATCCACTGCTTTCGATTTGATAGAAAACTTTATTTTACGCTAAATAAATAATAATGTATTACGAAATGCAAACAAGACTATCAGCATCTTCCCAAAAATGTATTACGAAATGCAAACAAGACTATCAGCATCTTCCTATAAGTTTTAAGCCTTAGAAAATATAAAAATGTCTTAAATGCATTTTACAGTTTTTGCTAAAAAAAAATCAAATATTTTTTATTAAAAAAATAATAAAAAAAAAATTAATTAAAAAAATATTATAAAAATTTCTCAAATAATTTCATATTATTGTCTATATCTCAGGAACTATTAAATAAATGTGCTCAAATTTTTTGGCACAAAATTCAGAGGAGACTGTTAGGATTAAGGCATATTTTTTCAGAATTTTAAAAATTTCATTTTTTGAGATATAGTTTTCTAAAATTTAAATCGTGTGACAGTGACCTTTGACCTTTCACGAAAAAAATTCGCAGAATGTAGTTTTAAAACTAATTTCAATACCTATTAAATGAGATCAGTTTTTAACTCTGTATGTTAAAAACTTTTGAAGATATAAATAGTAATGGCAGACCACTTATATGTATGTATGTGTTTTTAATGATTTTTTTCATTTTTTAACGCTCCATATCTCAGGAACAAGAAAAGCTGGAAGTCCAAAATTTTACATTTAGCTTAGTTAAGTAGGGTGCAAAAAGACAACTAAGTTTCATAAGATTCAAAGGTGGTCGCGAAAATCCGTTCGTCGGTTATAAAAATTTTAACCCTTATAGCAAAACACTGGTCTCCTCGAGGCAAAAAATCGCTATATCACTTTTTAAACCCGACTGTAAATGCCGAAGATATAATGAAAATTTAAGAAAAGGTAACCCCTTTGTTCGGCAAAAAAAAATCCGAAATTGCCTTACAATAATACTTAATATTCGAATGACTTGATCAGTGATTTTCCATTAAATTGTATTATATAAAAGAATAACGTGACTGACTGACTGACTCAACATCGCCCAGCCCAAACCGCTGAAGCTAGGAAGTTGAAATTTGGTACGTAGGTTCCTCTTTCGGGGTAGACGTCCACTAAGACGGGATTTTTGGAAATTCCTACCGGAACGGGCAAAAAGGGGGAAAGTGTCCCCCTTGACGTCCTGCCAAAACCCCTTTGGCTAGAAAGCTGAAATTTAAGATATGTGTTCCTTGGAGTAGGGGCTAACTTTTCTGGAAAGTACTTTCTAGAATTTTGGACAGGGACGTTGTAAAAATGGGGGTTAAAAAGGCCCCCCTTGACGGCCTGCCCAAACCGCTGGAGGTAGGAAGTTGAAATTTGGTATAAAGGTTTCTCCACTATCGTAGACATCCACCAAGACGGGAGTTTTGCAAATTTTTACAGGGACGGGCAAAACGGGGAAAAAGTCTCCCCCTTGACGGCCTGCTCAAACTGCTGGAGCTATGAAGTTGAAATTTGGTATGTAGGTTCCTCGACCGGTGTAGACGTCCGTTGAGACGGCATTTTTGGAAATTCTTATCGGGAGGGGCAAAAAGGGGACAAAAAAAGTACCTTTTTCCAAAAAAGTACCTTTTCCCAAAAAAAGTACCTTTTCCCAAAAAAGTACCTTTTTCCCAAAAAAGTACCTTTTTCCAAAAAAAGTACCTTTTTCCAAAAAAAGTACCTTTTTCCAAAAAAAGTACCTTTTTCCAAAAAAGTACCTTTTTCCAAAAAAAGTACCTTTTTCCAAAAAAAGTACCTTTTTCCAAAAAAAGTACCTTTATTCGAAAAAAGTACCTTTATTCGAAAAAAGTACCTTTTTCCAAAAAAATTCGTTTTTCCAAAAAAAGTACCTTTTTCCAAAAAATAGTACCTTTTTCCAAAAAAAAGTACCTTTTTCCAAAAAAAAGTACCTTTTTCCAAAAAAAGTACCTTTTTCCAAAAAAAGTACCTTTTTCCAAAAAAAGTACCCTTTTCCAAAAAAAAGTACCTTTTTCCAAAAAAAGTACCTTTTTCCAAAAAAAGTACCTTTTTCCAAAAAAAAGTACCTTTTTCCAAAAAAAAGTACCTTTTTCCAAAAAAAAGTACCTTTTTCCAAAAAAAGTACCTTTTTCCAAAAAAAGTACCTTTTTTCAAAAAAAGTACCTTTTTCCAAAAAAAGTACGTTTTTCCAAAAAAAAGTACCTTTTTTCAAAAGAAGTACCTTTTTCCAAAAAAAGTACATTTTTCCAAAAAAAAGTAGCTTTTCCCGAAAAAAGTACCTTTTTCCAAAAAAGTACCTTTTTCCAAAAAAAGTACCTTTTTCCAAAAAAAGTACCTTTTTCCAAAAAAAGTACATTTTTCCAAAAAAATTCCTTTTTCCAAAAAAAGTACCTTTTTCCAAAAAAAGTACCTTTTTTAAAAAAAGTACCTTTTTTAAAAAAAGTACCTTTTTTAAAAAAAGTACCTTTTTCCAAAACAAAGTATCTTTTTCCAAAAAATTTCGTTTTTCCAAAAAGTACCATTTAAAATAATATATAATTTCAAAAAAACTACTTTTTTTCCTCCACCCACGGATATCTCTACTAAAACAAGGTTTCTTGATATTCGGCATAGACGTGCGCTAAGACGGGATTTTTGGAAATTCCTACCGGAACAGGCAAAAAGGGGAAAAGTCTCCCCATAAACAGTCTCACAAATTGGAAAAGTGCCTGCCCAAACCACTAGAGGTAAGAAGTTGAAATTTGGTATAAAGGTTCCTCCACTGTAGTAGACATCGACTAAGTTTGTATTTTTGGAATTCCCTACAGGATATCCCAAAAGGAAACTCGGTATGTGAGTTCCTCCTTCTGTGTAGGCGTCCGCTTAGACGGAATTTTTGAAATTCCTATCGGGAGGGGAAATAAGGTAAAAGTCTCCTCCTGACGGCTTGCCCAATCCCTTTTGGCCAACCTAAAATTTTAAATATGTATTCCTTGGAGTAGGACTAACTCACCGGCAACGTAATTTTTCTATTTTGGAACAGGAACATAGTAAAAATGGTGGTTGAAAGGGAAAAATGTCCCCACTAACGGCCTGCCCAAACCGCTTAGGCAATGCAGTTGAAATTTGGTATGAATGTTCCTCATCCATCGCAGATAGCCGCGAAGATGGAATTTTTGTAAATTCCTAAAGGGAGGGGCAAAAAGAAGAAAAGCCTCACCTTGGGGGCCGGTAAAAACCCCTTCGTCTAGAAACCTGAAGCTTAAAATGTGGGTCCCTGGAGTGAGGGCTAACGTATTAGAAAGATACTTTTTGAATTTTGGACAGGGTCGTTATAAAATGGGAGCTCAAAAAGGGAAAGTTGCCCCTTAACGACCTGTCCAAACTGCTGGAACTAGGAAGCTGAAATTCGGTACTTAAGTTCCTCTCAGCCTGCTCAAACTGCTGGAACTAGGAAGCTGGAATTCCCTTAAAGGCCTGCCCAAACCGCTGGAGGTAGGAAGTTGAAATTTGGTATTAAAGTTCCTCCTCTATTGTAGACATCCGCTAAGATGAGATTTTTGGAAATTTCTACAGGTAGGGTCAAAAACAGGAAAAGTCTCCCCCTTAACGGCCTGGCCAAACTGCTGGAACAAGGGATCTTAAATTGGGTTCCTTCTCCAACGTTGACGTCCCCTAAGATGGTATTTTTGAAATTCATACCGGGAGGGGTAAAAAGTGAAAAAACTTCCCCCTTGATGGCCTGGCCAAACTGCTGGATATAGAGACCTAAAATTATGTATGTAGTAGGTTCCTCCTCCAACGCAGACGTCCTCTAAGACGGAATTTTTGGAAATTCCTACCGGGAGGGGTTAAAACGGAATAATTTTCCACCTTGATGGCCTAACCGAACCCTTCGGCTAGAAACCTGTAATATATAATATGTTTTCCTTGGAGTATGGGCTAACTTATCGACAAGGCATTTCTAGGACTTTGGACAGGAACGTGGTAAAAATGGTGGTTCAAAAGGGGAAAATTGCCCCCCCCCTTAACGTCTGCATCTTTAGCTAGAAACCTAAAACTTAAAGAACAAGTGTATATGAAACACTAAAATTAAGAAACTAAATAGGAAACGAGTGGGATTGAAACACTACACAAGTGGAATGAAATGGATATAAACGTTGAACGAGTGGAATTGAAATTATAGACAACGCAAATGGATTGGAAGAGGGAATTACCTGTTCAAACACTATCAACGGAATATGAAACTTATGTAGCATTGAAACATACTCCCCAAAAAGTTAAACAAATTTTCTGAAAGAGAAAAAACCTTAGAAAAGGAATGTAACTTATATATTCCGATATTTAAACTTCATGTAACGAAGCACCGGTGGAAGAAACCGACGCAGTAAATTTTCCAACTGAATTTGTGAATTTACTTGAATTGCCAGCTCTACCTTTACATAAACTGGAATTAAAAAAAACTTTAAGACACGCTAACAACGTAGCTTTGCCCGCTATTTTTAATATTATAAAATGCTTTCCAACCCTGCTTTACGTTATTTATTTTCATTCAAAACACAAATGAACAAAACTACTTACGGGTCTATCTACCTAAGTTCGCACTTTACCAAATTATCTTAACATACACACGTATATTGCAATTTATTATGGATTCATTACTAACAATCCACTTTCATGAGAAAAAGTGATCAAATATTTATTTATTTTAAACCCATTATTGTGCAGAATTATTTATTTGTGGTGGCTGGGTGAAGGCTTTAAATAAAAAAACGAATTTAATAAAAATTGTGGGTGGCGCAGCCCCCCCTTAACCTTTAAGGCACGCTAACAACGTAGCGGGCTGCGCCCGCTAGTTGTTTATATTTTATTGCCAGATTATCTGTATATGATCTTTTTTCAACAACAAGTGGGATGTAGGATTCAAACATGTGCATTAGAGCGTACCACCTTACAGGCAAAAGAAAAAAATGCGCCGTACACCCTCCAATATGAAGTATTTTTGCAAGTAGGTTCCAAAAATTATTTTTTTATTTTTTTTTTGCCGAACGTAGGGGTCGCCATTTTACATTTTTCGTTATATCTTTGGTATTTACAGTCGGATCTTAAAGTATGATACATCGATGTTTTTCTCTCGAGGAGACCAGTGTTTTGCTCTAAGGACATTTTGACCTTAAGTATCCCGTTCTAGTAGTTACCCACCAGATCTCAGTTGGTACGACCCTAATGTACCACCGTAATGTCAGAAAATTAAAGCTCGCAAAAAATCATTAAACTTTTGCTAAGGAAGTTTTTCGCTAAACCCAGTAGAAATTTTTTTTATATATTGGTTGCCGAACTTAAGGGTCGCCTTTTTAAATTTTTTTAAATTGGATTTTTACTATATAGCAAAACACTGTTCTCCTCGAGGCAAAAAAAATTGATATATCACACTTTAAAATCCGATTTTAAATGCCAAAGCTATAACAAAAAATCAAAAAATCGTCTTCCAAAAATACATCATATTGGTGGGTGTACGGCGAACTTTTTTTTTGAGGTACGGTCTAATGTGCATATTCCTACATTATAAACGTAACGATACTAAGGTGCGACCGCTTAACCATCTCACCCAAGTAAGGCCTCGTATGCAATGTAACTAATTGATAGTTTTCTTTCCTATTCAGCTTTCTGTTATTGTTTATACTCAAAAGTGATCAACACCGACAAACATTCTATTTTTAGATTTTTGTTTATCTTTCAATCTCCTCCGTGCCTGCTTTTTCGGAAATGTTTTCAAAGTTTATTTTTTTATTTTTTGAATTTTAATTCATGACACAGACTTTCCTTGGCACTCGTTCCAAAATTACTGAAAAAATGTTAAAGAAGCGGTACTTCCATCCTATGGCAACTCAATGTTAAATTCATTACTGTTTCTATTAAAAAAGAAATAAATACATCGGGATCATTAATTATAGTGCTTTTTCTACTACTTCTTCATCTGTTTGTTTGCTGGGTACTTGCTAGAAGCCAACCACACAAAACCTTAAGTAGTAAAAATTATATAATTCTTAAGAAAATATTCGCATCTTAGAGTAATGTGTATAATGATAAATATAATCTACTCCTCCTCCAAAATAACTAAAAATATGTCTTCTAATCTCAAAAAACCATCAAGAGATGAAAGTTTTCGAATTTTTTCTTTAACATTCACTCATCCTTGAATATAAAAGCTGCATAATGCACATGTTAATATTGTCATGCATAACATATGTCCATCAATAAAATTATATTTTCTTCGTCATTGCATATAGGATAAAATATTTAAAATAGGAGTTGGCAAAACTAGATACTGCCATTATATATGATAACATTGTCACCATCAGGGATTTAATAAATGTTGTTTTTTCTATAAAACTTTTGGAATGAAGAAGAGCTACTATAGCACCATCACATGCATGGATACTATAGCATCATCACTGCAGATGTTTCAATGTCAATGGCTTTAGAGGTTGAACACATAACATTTGGCAAGGAAAGTGAATTCCTGGCAATCTAAGAGAGGAGGCTGCTTATGCTGCTGTAGCTATTACTGCAGCTACTACTACCATTATTCCATCTTCTTGTAAATTGGAAATGATATTTTAAAACGTGACCTATGAAAACAAAAGTGAAATTAAAACTATGATATTAGCTGCATATAAAGCCCATGCATATGAATAAATGAGCGAATGAATGAATGAATCCTACACAGGTTTAGTTACTTTTTCATTGGGACACCAAATTTTTATTTTGTTGCAAAATTGATCATTTAGCCTTTTGCATGAACTGTGAAAGATGCAATATCCTCCGCTTCTATTGTATTGAATAAAAATAAAATTACAAAGCCAGTATGTTTTTATTTTTTTGTCTTCAATCTTGATAATGAAGATGGCATTCACACTGAACATCAAACACTGGGTTAGAGATTTAATTTAAAAACTTAAACGTATTTTTGTCACCGAAATTAAGCTGATTGAGATAAATGCTTTACAATCTTTGCCCAAAAAAAAGTTCGCATGGAATACAGAAATGAAGGTGATCCCAAACCTTGTTCCTTTTTATTTGTGACGATTAGATTTTGAAATGAAAATATTTTAGATGTAAAGATTAAAAAAAAGTTCTTCTTTATTAAAAAGTTAGATACTTTTTATCACAGGTTCTTTTGTTTTTTAATAAAAGTTAATTTTTTAGGAAATGTATTTAATTTTTAATAAAATTTACTTTTTTTGGAAAGGTACTTTTTATAAAAGGTACCCAGTCAAAAAAATACAAAGGGCAAACCGATGGCAAGGCACTTTAACAGATCGTAAAAATATCACTATGCGACAGTCAAAATCGGGATGGGATGAAACCAACGGGAAATGTTATATCGGCCAAAAACAAGTTATACGTGTCCCGGCGTTTCGCTGGGTCACGTCTAGGAATCGAGATATATCGATTTGATGTTAGTAACTATCATATAGGGGAAATTGTCACCTTTGGTGGTCTTTTTTTTGACATAACTCGAGAACCACTAGTCCGATTTTGCTCAAACAATTTTAAAAAAATTAATTCATTTAATCTGTTCATATAACGTTTTTCTATATACTCAACAGTTTTGCCGGTAAAAATAAATGTATGAAGAAAAAAAATATTTTTTGCCTAAAATATTAAATTTTTTCATTTTCTAAATTCATAAAAAATCCAAAACGGAAAAAAAGGCAAGTCGTATTACTTTCACGCAAAGTCACATAACCTTTAAACAAAATGGGACATAGATCATGAAAATCGCTGGACGCGTTTCGCTTTTATTCACAATTAAGTGAAGGTATCTCATTTTGACAAGAATATTGATTTTATGTTTCAATGAGTTTGGATAATATTTATTATATATTATTAACACGTAAAATTAAAAATTATTACAGGTAATTATTAGGTTATTACATAGATACATAGGTTATAAAAATCGATGAACGCAAAACTTATTTTCGTTTGTTTGCGCCCTTTACTTTCTTGCGTGGTGGTTCGCCCACTTGTTCAGAGTCTGTATCGGATGAGGATCTGTCTTCATCTTCATCTGGAAAAAATCAATTGTTTTTAATCAGTCAGTTAACTTCATTTTTGTGACTTACCCTCGGAGGAAACTCCCATTGTATATTCTTTTTCTTCATCTTCATTGTCGGAATCGTACGTCTTTTGCGACCACCAACAAATTTCAGCCAGCAGCGAATCGAGCCTTTTGCCTTTATATCGCGTTTCCATTGGCATTGCCACTTGATGGAAGCGCTCGCCATGTTCATCCGACTCTGAGGCTAGCTGCTTGCTGAAGTATTCGAGATGGTGATGCAAGAAGTGAATTTTGAGGGATATACTCACTCCAATTTTCTGGAAGTAGTGCAACATCTTGGTCACAAGAGCGGGGTAATTGTGTGCTCGCGTACTTCCCAAAAAATATCGTATGACTTTCTTCACTGCCCTCCACACAAAGTATTCATTACCGTCTAAAGCACCTTTAAATTCCTTTGATTTCATGAACTTTCGTATATCCGGCCCATTCAGAACACCTTCCTTCAATTTTGCTTCGCTGATTCGTGGGAAAATATTATTCAAACAATCAAGAATTTTTGGTTGATTCACAATGGCCTTGATGAAATTTTTTACGATTCCCAGTTGGATATGGAGAGGGGGCATGAGGACGTTCTCCATTGGCACCAGTGGATCATTTACGCAGTTGTGTCCTTTCTCCGTTGGATCTCGAGGAAGCCAGTCATGCGTTTCGTATTGGTTTCCTTTAAATCGGGTATCCCAAAGACACAAGAAACACATGTTTTTCGTATAGCCTCCTTGGAGACCTCTTAGCATCGCCACGACTTTCAGATCACAATTGATCCGCCACATGTGATCAGTGTAGCAAACTTTATCCAAAATTATTTTCATCGAATCGTATGTTTCGCTCATGTCTGTGCTGTAGCCAATGGGAATGCTTGGTTTTTTATTATATTTATGTAGCAAAACGACTTTCAGGCTTGATTTCGAAGAATCGATGAACATTCGCCAATCAGCTGCGACATAATTAATGGCCATCGCCTCCATCAGTTCCTTTATATCGTGGCAGTAAACAAATGTGTTCCCTTCGTTGAGTGTGTAGTACCGTTGGAATAGCAATTATCGTCTTCGATATCCGGTGACATTAGGCTCCAAATTGTTGCCTTCTTTCAAAAGCTGGGCAAGTTTTTCTGCTTCACGTTGAGAAAGGTTTAATTCTGCAACAATCTTGTCCATTCTTGCTTGTGATATTGGAATTATTTTGTTTGATGGGCCGGCTTCTGGTGTTGGTTTATAGGTGAAATCCGATTGATCCATTGTTTCAATAGAAAAAGAAGTTTCTCTGTCAGGACTTGGAAGCGGTGGAATTGGTATTTCATCCGAATGCGGTAGAGGTATTTGTGCACTTCTAACAGATATGTAAACTCTTCGTTTAAGGCCTTTACGATTTACTCCACATATTTTGTTTGCGCAAGCGTAACAGTTATCGGAATTGTGCTCTCCTGGATCAGTCCAAATCATTGGTACACCAAAAGAAAGTGAACTGCGTTTCCCTTGGATCCACATGTTAAGAGCATTGTAGCACGTTTTACAAATTTTGTCTGGGGCCCACGAAACGCCGCGAATTATTTCGGAATCAAAATAAAGTTTAAAAGCACGCTCCACTTGCTCAGTGAGTAATGCAGTATTTGTTGAAAAAGCTCTTTTGCCACAAGCGTAACAAAATAAATTGATATTTTCTGGACAATTTGCACTCATTTTGGTTTTATACTTTTATTACTTTTTCGTCACTTTAAAAAAATCCTACTTTACGCGTTCGGAGACACTTGTTGAATGAAAAAATCGATCAATGAACACCTATAAAAACTACGTAAGTTTCAATATTTTACTGAGAGGTACTTATGAATTGGCGCATCTTTTAAGGGTGGATATATACCTGATTCGTGTGCGTTTTAAATTTTTCGAAACGTTCTAAAACATGACCACTCATAAATGTGGGTGCAATTTGTGTAACAAAATCATGCAGGTAGCCAACGGAAAAAACCCAAATAATTAAAAAAGTGCACTTTCCTTTTGTCCTTTTAATTGTCCACGCACATATATGACCGTTTTTTAGTTTGTTACCGCTACCATAAAAATCAAATAACCTTTTGTTTATTACTTTTTTTTAATATTTCAGGCAAAAAATATTTTTTTCTTCATACATTTATTTTTACCGTCAAAACTGTTGAGTATATAGAAAAACGTTATATGAACAGATTAAAGGAATTGTAATTTTTAATTTTTTTAAAATTGTTTGAGTAAAATCGGACTAGTGGTTCTCGAGTTATGTCAAAAAAAAAGACCACCAAAGGTGACAATTTCCCCTATATGATAGTTACTTACTTCAAATCGATATATCTCGATTCCTAGACTTGACCCAGCAAAACGCCGGGACACGTATAACTTCTTTTTTACCGATATAACTTTCCCCGGTTTGAACACTTCCCGATCACTGACCCCTACCATTTGTCTCAAAGTGTATTTACTGACAAAAAGTGCTTTCCCAATCCCATAATGATAACATCATAAGAAAAAAGCTGTTCAAAAAGCGCCGAAAAATTGTCAATGTTGGAAAAACGCTGGTAAAACCGATAAATAGGAAGTCTGGAAACATATTTTCCAAAATAAAATTTAAAAAAGTTTCATATGTATTTTTTTTTGTCCTGCCGTGATTTGAACCGTTTGGCAATGGTTTTTTGTAAAACCACAGAAATTTTTACAAAGCGTCCTAAATGAGTCTTCTTCCAGTCATTTATTTTTAACACCGCGGTTACCCAGTGGTAAGCGAGTGCTTGATTTTTTGTACCACTGGGAATTCCTGACTGGGTACTTTTATGAAAGGTAGTTTTTTATAAAAGGTATTTTTTATAAAAGGCACTTTTTCATAAAAGGTACTTTTTTATAAAAGCTACTTTTTATAAAATGTACTTTTTTAAAAAGGTACTTTACTTTGTACTATCCGACCACGCCAGGGACTTATTTATTCGTTTGTAAAAAATTTTTAATTTTTTATTCAGATTATTGCTCATGGCTGCAAAATGGTACCCGATTTTGCCAGGGTTGCCATTGGCGTCCGAAATATAAATTTTAATTTCTAAAAATATATACAATAATATGGCTTTCTATCACAAAGAGAATTGTGTGAATAAACCTTTTCCTTATTTTTTTATAATTGTTTCAATATTATTGTTTTTATTGATTTCTAAGAGAGTAAACAGGTTTAGTTAAAATCAATATTTGCAATTATATTAAAAGACAAAAAACTTTTTACCAACAAAATTAAATCTCTCACCCAATGTTCATAGGTTTGCCTCTGTAAAATCTGCCAATTGTTTTTGATCAAATTTATTTAGCCAAGAAATAAAAAACAAGGCAGTTGACGTAGAAGATGTTACTGGTTGTTGGTGGCATCTATGATTATCCCATAATGTACATTAGTTTTTTTTTTTGTTTTGGTTTGGTTTGGTTTGAAAGTTGGCGTTAATTTATGATGCACACCTGTATTTAAGGTTACGTATCGTCAAGTTCCAGTCTTTATTATTTTTATTTATTTTTTTATTCACATCCTTTTTATTTGATATTTTTCACTTTGCAATTGACAGCTACTGTCTGTGCTATGGGAATATATTTTCACATTGTATAATTGCCAAATAATATTTAAGGCATCTAAAAAAATATTGAGGAATTTTCTTTACATTTTATAGAAAGTTGCTTTATTGCCACTTAAAATTAAAAAAAAAAAAAACTAAAATTAAGTTGTCATCTAACTAGTGATGATTTGTTTTTTTTTTTTTATATTCCTAATATTTTCTATTACGAGTAGAAGAGAAGTGTTCATGCAAAAGTGGATTGGTTAAAAGAACAACCCACCCCCGTATTCAAAATGAAAAGTTAGTAGCTTCTTATACATTGCACACAACGAGATGGTAACCAGAATGTTTTTTAGACCAAGCATCTTGTTAGCATAGAGTTTATTCAAAATGATTTCTTAGCACACCGATTAAGACCAACCCTGTGTTTGAAAATACAATTCTTTTGTATTATTGTGAATGGAATTTTTTGTTTTTTGGGGTTTGAAAACAGATACTTAGAAGGAATTTAGCAACAATACTAGAATGAGTTTTACAACAGTATTATTAATAAAACTCATGTTAACTCTATGCTAAATTTTCATTTTGAATGCCGCTGCCAATCATTTAAATTTAGTTAAGGGGGGTAAATACTGTAACAACAGCATTTTAAAGGGCATATTTGAACGGCTGTCAAAAATTCAATTAACAATATTTTTAATATTTTTAAAAAATATCAGTTTTATATTTCCCCAGCCAAAATCACCAGAGTTTCCACTTCATTACTGGCCTTTTTTAAGCCCATATGACACTTGCTAGTTTCTAGATTCTAGTTTTTTGCACCATCAATGCAAATCATATGAGGGGTACTGCATTACCAACATCAATTTGACAGTTTGATAGTTTTTCGATATAGTTGTTCGCTTCACACACATTATTTCTCACATAAGGAAATTCGTGCTCTCTTCTATTTTGGATTATTAATTCTGAAACTAGCAAGTATCATACGGGCTTTAAAAAGGCAAACTCGGCTACCACTGTGCAGACTTCATTATTTATCGGAAAATAAAAATGTAAAGTGATTCTTAATGTCAGATAAATTCTCTAGCCCTTGTCGTGGCCCGGTTTTTATTTTTTCAATTTTTTTTTAACAAAGTTGCCACATAAATTTTAAAATTGCAAAAACGGCAAGAAAAAACAATTTTGCTTGAAAATATGAAAGTTATTTGACTGAAATTCAAAAAAAGAACCACGATAAGAACTACAGATTTTTGTTGACTACTAAAGAAAAGAACCACAACGATATTGATGTACCGGCTTTGGCTGTACAGTGGCAGCCAATTTTGAACTCATGGTTGTGGGAAAACGCGTTTAAAGTTTAAAATTAATTTTACGCTAACAAAACAGCAAAATTTCAGCAAAAAAATCGTGAATGAATAAAATTTATATCTCCTAGTTTACTACATGTCAACCAAATTTGGGACGAATCGGTTAAAGAGTAGTTGATATACTAACGCTAATATTCTTAAAAACGATGACAGGATAATTATTTTACGTTTCGATCAAAATGCTACAATTTTGAACATTTTTTAATTCATTTTGTATTTGTTTCTTATTTTTTATACACACTGATTACTTTTGTAACTAATATAAAGCCATCATATGATTAGAATTGTCAAGTATTCGACCTATTTGAAAACCCGGTTTTCGAACACTTCTAAAAACCGATTTTTTGAAAACGCGGTTTTTGGTTTTTTAATTCAAAACCAGTTCGAATCATTTTGTATATATGCAAATCTTCAAATTTTGCAAATTGTGGAACATTTTAACCCTCTAACTACTCAACTTACTGGTCCTTTTTGTCCCTTTTTAAAATGGGGCCAAAAAATTCCCTTTCATTGAAGAGTTAGAGGGTTAGAATGTTCCACAAAAATGTTCCTCGTGGTGTTTTACAAAAGCCCTCGTGGTGTTTACAAAAGTAATTTTATATAATTTTTTTTTATACTCTATCAAACTTAAGTAATTTTTGGATTTTCAACAAAAAAAAAATGTGTTTTTCGGAGCAATAAAAAATAATTGTTTTGTAAACATATACTAAAATCTATATTTTAATTTAACTACAAATATATTGAAGTAATTAAAAAACAAATCTTCGGACAAGTTTTTTAAAAAATGTATTTTTGACAATTATTTTCGTGAAACAATTAAAACCCATTTTTCTGTTAAGTCATTTTTGCATAAAATTCTCTGAGTTTAGTGCCCTCTCTTGGCGGCAAAAGCAATCACACCAACTATTTTTTCACATTTGTTTGAGTTACTTTCTTATCTTTAAAAAAATCCTTCTTTAATCACAATTTGAGACAAAAAAAATTTTTTTTATTTTTGTCCATGGGTCGAAGCATAGTGCGACGTTTTTAGAATTTCTAGAAATATTTGTTAAGTTAACCCTCTAATGCACAAGGCCGCCTAAAGGCGGTCTTCACATTTTAAATAGTTTTTGGCTAAATGACAATATTTTATTAAACAAGTGGCATTATATCCATAGAAAACTTAACTATCTACTTTTTTGACTCCAAACTTTTTTTGTATAAGGAACGGTTTTCAAGCGAGAAGCATGTAAAGTGAAAATTTAGAAAATTTTTAAAAATTTACTTTTTAAAACAGAAAAAAATATTTGAAAAATTGCCAAAAATACATTTACGATCTGGTGTACATTACCGACAATAACAAAGCTAGCTTAAAGTCTCTAATTGTAAAATCAGTTAAAATTTTTTCTCCAGGACTCACAGGATAACGCCAGGATACGTTTTACAAATATCTCTCTAACTCAAAAACTAGCCAACAGATTTTCTTAAAATTAAACACAGATTATATACTTAGAGGCAGGGACGTGCGGTGAAGTTTTTAATTGGGTGTTCTCCACAAATATTTGAAAACAGTGCAAATCTATGGTCATAGGAAAATTACACAAGTGCAAAAAGTACAACCATACTTGCATATCAGGGAAATCAATGATAAACGGTAAAAAAAATTAAATAAATTAACTTTAATGCTGCGTTCATTTCTATTTTTAAATCCCGAGATTTCAATGGAAATCTCGACCAGAATTCTTTCCCGTTTACATGTGCACTTTATTTCTATTTGACAACCGCATTTTTTTTTAATAAAGTACCATAAAAAATAGCCTTAAGTTAAAAATATTACTAAAAGCTATTTTATTCATTGGCGGAGTACAATTTACATTATTTTATGTAAAGGTCTAACGCCAATTATGTTAGTAAATTCGTTTTTTTGTAAGGACGACAAGCTAGAAGCCAGATTTTTTGATATTTTGATGGAAGAAAGACATGCACGCAGTATTGTATTATATGAAAGTCTAAACATTTGTGAGATTTCTTACATATCTTGCGAATTTACGGGATTTCATTTGTATGGGGAATCTCGGGATTTCATATGAGATATTGATTGAAGTCTAAATTTTAGTCGAAATCTCGGGATTTGGGTTCAGATGTAAATGCAACTTAAAATTACATTTATTCCCTTGTTTTTATAAAGCGAGCGGAATAATTCTGCCAGAGGAATTATTGTAACAAAAATAAAATACATTCCGCTGGAAGGATATTTCCTTTCGCTTTAGAAAAACAGGGGAGCAGTAATAGATTGTTGAGAATATTTTGAATTTTCTAAGTTTTTCTCTGTTTCTAGCGTCTTTGCCGGGTTTGTAACGATTTTTAATAAATTTTTAGCGATTTTCCGTTCGAAAAAACTTTGTTTATAAATTATATTTTTTTACTCTCTCTAATATTTGTTGTTTCATTTCATCAATCCTATATCCATTCAATACAAAATTAAGCAAGTTGTGAGGTACAAAATCTTGGGGCAAATTTTGCCCACATATAAGTATTAAATGAAATATAATTTTTTTATTGTAAATATATAAATAGAATGAGTGGAATAATAGAGAATAAATGAAAAGAAAATGAATTTAATTAGAGGGTTTATAATTTATTTGGGAATGGGTAACACCCATCGCGGAAAGGTCGGATTACATCCACCTGTTAAGGGAGATCTTTTCATTTCAGTGAAGCAACTACAAAGGGGAAAAACTACAAAAAGAGAAGAGAAACTACAAAGAGTCAGAAAAACAACAAAGAGAAGCAACTACAAAAAGATAAGGAAACTACAACTGGAAGGAAAACTACAAGGAGAAAAGAAACATGAAGAGACAAAGAGAACAAATACAGCAAGACACACACACATATCTAACACGGGGGCATAACTTACACAATAGTTACAATGAGTACACCAGTGTTGCCATTTCAGTACTTTTCGGGTATTTTTTGGTGCTTTTTTCCTTCCCATACCCGGTGATTTTTTAAAAAAAGCGGGTATTTACAGTGCTTTTTCAGATTTCTGGCAGTGCTTTTAGTGCTTTTTGTACAGTTTATATTTTTGGTATTTGTTCTCGTTTTTTTCAATTTTTATTCAATTTTCTGTCAAAGTTGAAAAAATTATACGAACTATACAAAAAATACATTTTTTCACAATGTTTGTAGTACAATTTTAAATAGCAAATTCGTTATATTTAAACTTGAATATTTTAGAATATTAATTTGGTGCTTTTTTACCACTTTTTGGTTATTTTTTGAACCCTTTTTACACAATTTTACAAAGCTAAAATGTGTTTTTAAATTCTTGACTTAAATTTTTCAAAAAATTAATATTGTGCTTTTTTACCCCATTTTTGGTAAATTTTTACCCTTTTTACCCGTTTTCACAATGCTCACGGTGCTTTCCTGCCTTCAAGAGTTGGCAACACTGGAGTACACACTGTTAGTCTCAAAGGCATAAATAAGCAAAGCGACTGGAATGCAGCATGCAGAAAGTATAAAAGGCGATCACCCCAATCAGTCGAGATCCTTTTTGTGTTAAGCATGCGAACGAACAAGACGGAGCAACACAGTGGTCAGAACTAACTTGGTGAATAAATTTTATGTGCAGTGTAGGTTCCTGGTTTACAACCAGAATAGTAATAGGGCTCTGGTTAACAACCAGAAATAATCCGGATTACATCCGTAAGCGCCGATAGGATTACATCCGTAAGCGCCGATAGGATTACATCCTACTCGGAAGGAGATTATAGGGCACTGGCACAGGGCTTTAGCAAATATTTTGGTTTACAACCAAAATACTAGGAGTGTAGGAATTGGGTAACACCCAATAAAAGTGGATAACATCCGTGAAAGTTTAGGGAGTTCAGGTAGTCAGGAGAGTAGATCACCAGTGGTTAGCCGGCCAAGCAACGCGGAGTGGCAGCGTTCCCACCGCACGGGACATATAAACTGAAAATACATTAAATAAGTGTGATATTAAGAAAAATCAATAAATTAAGCGTCACGGAGAAAAAGAAATAAAAGAAAGTGTTTTAATCATTCAAACTATAAATTTTAATGCGAGGACCACTGGCCTAGCTGAGTTACCCCAGCTTCAAACCCGGGTTAACCGGAGGTTCCTTACAAAGTGTCATACGGGTTTAAATAAGTCTATTCTCGGTTTCTTCCAATACCAATACCAGATCGTTATAGATGGGGTGCCGTTTTTTTTTTGTTCTTCTTTTAATTTATTTTTTTTTTTTTTTTTCTTTTATTTTTTACCTTCCATTTTTTATGCTTTTTAATTTTTTAATGAAATTTTTAAAATTGAAAATCTGAAATTCATAAAATTCACAAGCTACCGAAATTCAAGAAACATCGAATAAAATTTAAAGGTAAAAACTACCAAATAAAGCCAAAAAAATTCCAATTGACATTAAAAAAAATCGAAATAAAAAAGCTCAAAAAATACCAAACTAAATTCAGTTTACATTTATTTAATTTCAATTGATATTTTTCAATTTCATTTGGTTTTTTGCTTTTTAATTGATACATTTTTTTTAATTTCAATTGGTATTTTTTTAATAGCAAATGGTGTTTTTTCATTTCGAATTGATATTTTTTTAATATTAAACGTTATTGGTATTTTTTTATTTCATTTAAAATTTTGTGAATAAAAATTTGTAATTTTTAAATTTCATTTGTGTTTTTTTATTTCGGTTTTTTTTTTAATTTCAAATGGTGTTTTTTGAATTTGAAATAATATTTTTTTAATTTCAATTTGGTATTTTTTGAACTTTAAAAGACATTTTTTCATTTAAAATTGCTAGTTACAAAATACAAAAGCTGTTCTTTGGTTATTATGTATATTTGATTAATTTCAAATAAAGCTTTAAAAAGAAATTGCAATTTTTTTTAATTTGCAGAAAGAATCATTTGTGTTTAATTTACATTTTGAAATTAATTATTATTTTTTGGATAACAAGTAGTGTATCATTTTTAGGTTTTTTCAGTTACAATAGAACAGAGATGAAAAATTAGTTAAGTTAATTCTTGTTTGAAATATTTCCTTTTATTTAATTCTTAAGTATTTAGCATTTACTTTAGCATTTGCCGCAAAATGAAGAAAATTGTTTAAAAAATTAAATTAATTAATTACAAATTAATAGCAAAAATTTCATCTCTGCAATGAGACAATAATATTTAATTTGTTTGCTATTGATTTCCTATATTTTGTAGTCAGATTTTTTCTTAGATTTTACTTACTTATTATGACTATAAATTATTCACTGATTCATAAAATGAATACATTTTTATACGAATTGATTCAAAAAATAAATATTTCTTGCAAGCTCTAGCCTTATTTATTAGTAATGTGCAGTTCTTTTCTTCGCACAATATGGTTTTGTATGTATGCGTGTTTTCTCTGCAACATTGTGTGTGTTTTTTTTTTTTTGTGTCTTGGTTCGACATTTTTGATAGCACATTTCTAATATATATTTGTGTTTAAACTACGTTGCTCAACAAATATTTTTTCCTAGCAGGAATGTGCTGTTAGATTTTAGGCACAAATTATTATTTTTCTTGTTACTACAATTACTACTACTAGCAGAGTAGTAATAACATTTATTTTCGTAGGAACATCGTGTATGTATACAAAATACATCACAACAGTACACGATATACGTAATATAAATACAGTAAGTGACTGATGTGCGCAAATATTATAAAACCCTAGGAAAATTGCTAAAAATTTTAAATTTACAAACATGTGAGATATTTTTAAGGTGTGCAGAGAACACCTCCGCACATTACAGGGAACGTCACTGCTTAGAGGTAGTTGTAAGCATAACTAATTTCGTCAAAATTTATTGATGTTTAGTGCCAAATTCGCCAAATTTCGTAATTTTCAAAAAGCGAAAATCGCCATAACTTTTGAAATAACAACAACTGATCAACAATTTTCAGTACGTAATTATACCCTACACCACTATGTGGTCAATATACCCTACACCACTATGTGGTCAGGGTATTATAAGTTTGCGCTGATGTTTGTAACACCAAAAAATATTGGTCGTAGACCCACCTTATAGTATACCGATCGGTTCAGAATTTTTTTTTATTTCGATTTAACGATGTCCGTCTGTCCGTCCGTCCGTCCATCCGTCTGTCTGTCTGTCCATGCAATCTTGTGCGCACTCTACAGGTCGCAACTATTAAGATATTTTGATGAAATTTGGTACGCAGACCTATGTTGGCCCAAGGACGAACAAGTTTGATTTTGGTGAACATCGGTCCATGTTTAGACCTAGTGCCCATATAAGGGTCCTACCAAAATTATACCGTTTATACGCTGCAGGTCGTAAATATTAAGATATTTTGATGAAATTTGGTACACAGACCTACATTGGCCCAATAACGCAGCCTGTTGATTTTGGTGAACATCGGTCCATGTTTAGACCTAGTGCCCATATAAGGGTCCTACCAAAATTATACTGTTTATACGCTGCAGGTCGCAAATATTAAGATATTTTGATGAAATTTAATACACAGACCTATATTGGCCCAATAACGCAACCTATTGATTTTGGTGAATATCGGTCCATGTTTAGACCTAGTGCCCATATAAGGGTCCTACCAAAATTATACTGTTTATACGCTGCAGGTCGCAAATATTAAGATATTTTGATGAAATTTGGTACATAGACCTATGTTGGCCCAAGGACGAAGCCTATTGATTTTGGTGAACATCGGTCCATGTTTAGAACTAGTGCCCATATAAGGGTCCCCCCAAAATTGGCTTGGTTACAAACTGCAGGTCGCAAATATTAAGATATTTTAATGAAATTTGGTGCGCTGACTCACATTATAGAAAATTTTGACACATTTTAACCCGTTCGAATTTCGGATCCAAACAATACACCAGACTGGTGTAGGGTATTGTATAGTCGGCATGCCCGACTTTAACCTTTTTACTCGTTTTTTAATAGCAAATGGAGTTTTTTCATTTCGAATTGATATTTTTTTTTAATATTAAACGTATTGGTATTTTTTTATTTCATTTAAAATTTTGTGAATAAAAATTTGTATTTTTTAAATTTCATTTGTGTTTTTTTATTTCGTTTTTTTTTTTATTTCAAATGGTGTTTTTTGAATTTGAAATAATATTTTTTTAATTTCAATTTGGTATTTTTTGAACTTCAAAAGACATTTTTTCATTTAAAATTGCTAGTTACAAAATACAAAAGCTGTTCTTTGGTTATTATGTATATTTGATTAATTTCAAATAAAGCTTTAAAAAGAAATTGCAATTTTTTTAATTTGCAGAAAGAATTATTTGTGTTTAATTTACATTTTGAAATTAATTGTTATTTTTTGGATAACAAGTAGTTTATCATTTTTAGGTTTTTCAGTTACAATAGAACAGAGATGAAAAATTTGGAAATTAATTCTTGTTTGAAATATTTCCTTTTATTAAATTCTAAAGTATTTAGCATTTACTTTAGCATTTGCCGCAAAATGAAGAAAATTGTTTAAAAAATTAAATTAATTAATAACAAATTAATAGCAAAAATTTCATCTCTGCAATGAGGCAATAATATTTAATTTGTTTGCTATTGATTTCCTATATTTTGTAGTCAGATTTTTTCTTAGATTTTACTTACTTATTATGACTATAAATTATTCACTGATTCATAAAATGAATACATTTTTATATGAATTGATTCAAAAAATAAATATTTCTTGCAAGCTCTAGCCTTATTTATTAGTAATGTGCAGTTTTTTTGGTTCGCTGACTCACATGGTTGCGAGAACAAAGCCGACAGATTCTAAATAGAATCGGTCCATATTTGGACCTATCGCCCATATGGGCTATATTTACGATTTTCTCTTCTTTTATAATTTTATAGAAAATTTTGACACAAGTCCCATTTTAACCCATTCGAATTTCGGATCGAAACATTAGTTGGCTTTTAACCAGACTGGTGTAGGGTATTGTATAGTCGGCATGCCCGACTTTAACCTTTTTACTCGTTTTATTTTATTGATAGTATTATTTACAGCAAAAATCGAAATTATTTGACCACTGGGTTTCAAGATACGTCTTCAACCTTTGTTCAACCATAGTAGATTTTCAACGCCAAATATATGGTTTAAATATTATTGTAATCAGAAGAATGAGCATTAGAGGGTTAAATTACAAAATCAATGAGAACTTCTTGTTCTCGTCTAGGAGCGTTATTAAACATTTAAAATATCAAAGAAAAGAAAAAACACAACAAAAAATTTACCACAGTTTGCTTTGTCATCTTCCGATATACTAATCTGTTATTTTGGAAGATCTAGCAATGTAGTGATATCCATTCATGTACAAACAACAATAGAAAACAATATTTTCTAAAGTGTCAATAACATTTAAATTTGCACAAGCACCAGTGTTGCCACCAGTAAAACGAAAAAGTACACAGCCGTAGGTCAAAAATTATCCAAAACCGTATGGAATTACACAAAAAATTATTTATTTTTTACTAGTTTAAATTCATGCACAATATGTGCCCCTTTGGACTCTCTTGCGCACAGTGGGCAAGAATCTAAATAATTTGGAAATGATGCAGCCTCTTCTTACCGGCTGGTTATATTGCTATGAAATTTCACACTGTCATAGAGCTAAAGTTTTGAGGCCCGAACACACGGACCCAACGGGACCTGTGCCATTCATCTCCAAAGAAAGGCACCTCTAAAATGTAAAAATTTTGAAATCTTGCCATTTTGCGATTTATCAACAGATTTTAAAAACGTAAAAAAAAATTACATTTGATAAAAATTTGGCAAGTGGTGTTTTAATTACATTCTACTAATAACTATGTGCTAAATTTCAAAAAAATCGGTTAATATTTAGACACAGTTTACCTAGTAAAAATATCCTTTGCGAATTAATAAAGACTGAATTAGAATTTAGAAAATATTTTGATCTGCCCCACTGTGCTGCTGTAAACTTTGAAAACTATTAGTTTTTTTCGGTCAAATTTCTTTTGCTTAATTTCAAATGGTCTTGCCACACAAGACAAAAATATTTTTTTTTTTTTGCAAACATTTTGAAAAATATTTTCTCAAAAAAGGAACAAAATACGGGTTTGTATACAAATAATATAAAACAGTATAATTACAATACATTTTTGACAATATAAAACAACATTTTTGACTTCTCCTAACTAAATTGGGTTTCGTCTTGAACAAATTTACAAAAATAATTCACCAGTGACTTGAAATTTTTGGTAGTTTTACACAAACAAACTCATTTTATCAGCTGTGGGAATTGAATGCATGGAATTTAGTAAAATTTTCAGCAAAAAGCGAAATTACACAAAAACTACACAAAAATGTCATTATTCAAAAATTATCCAAGGAATGTGTAAACAGTCCCGTTTTTGAATAATTAATCAAAAAGTGGCAACACTGACAAGCACTTGCATAATAGTTTTTTTTTTAATTTTATTTTTATCGGGATATACATTAATTGCATTAAAGGAATTAAATGTGCTAAAATCCCAATTATTCGATTAACTGAAAATATTCAAATTTCGAATAAAGAATAATTTGAATAATTTAACAAGATTAATCGATTATTCGTAATGGGTAAAAAATTACAAAAATGTTTAAAAATTATATTTTTTTTATTATTCGAATTATTCGCTATTCGAAATTTTAACATTTCAAATGTGCTAGAATCCTAAAAATTGTTTAAAAAATTATGGGTTTAATTCTTACTTACCTAAGGAAATTAAGAGACGACTTTTTACAGTTTTTAGAAATATTTGTTAGGTTAAACTACAAACTCAATGAGAATTTCTTGTTTTTGTCTAGCATCGTTTTTAAATGTCTTAAATATTAAAGAAAAAACAAAATAAACTGTCAAATTTTATTTTATCATCTTTTAAAATATTACTCTGTTTTTTTAAGTATAACCTATTTTAAATGTTGATATTAAACGAAAGCGTTAATAAATATTTCTCAATCTTATAAAACTATTAAGTGAGCATATGTTTCGACTTTATAAAGGGCGAATTAAAAGACGAATTATTTTTTATCCAGAAGTCTCTTTTTAAATATAGCCCCAGTTTATGTATTACGAAAATGGTCTAAACGAAAGCAAAGTAACGAAAATTTGTTTTTGTTTCCCATATATTTTTGACGAAAGTAATTGTCAATTGCAATCGTTTAGAATATTTTCGTATTAGATAAACAGGCCCTTGATTTAAAAACTAAAAAAAATATTTATAAAAAATGTTTAACAAGATTATAGTCAAAATTAACTCTTATTGAGATCTAAATATTCTTTAATAAGAACTAAATTGATTTTCATACATATGAGCCTTTCAGAAGCCAACTGAGTCAACCCCCTTTAAAACAATTTTAATAAAACTAATCATAACTTTTTTCTAAATTCCCTGCGAAATACTTAATAAAATCAAATAAAAGGTGGGAAGGACAGTAAACGTAGAGGGAAAATATATTCGCAATAGAATTTCTCTCTGAATTACCTAAATTGCACACATACGGTACAGTGCATACGAAAGAGACAAAAATTAAAATATGAGCCGTTCTATTCTCATTGAACTCATTGAATTTATTAAAGAGCAGTAAGTTTAAGTCTGAATAATCCAGGCTTAACTTAATGAAATACAAAATTTTCGTGGAAGGTTTGTGGTCATTTCGGATTTGGAAACAATTTTAAAAGAGTTACTGGGATTGTTGTTGTTCCTTTTTCTAACTAAAATGATTGAACAATTATTTTAATTTTTTTCATTAAAAAAATACAAAAACTATTTTTTCGGACTTTATATATTTTCATATATTTAGTTAGAATATTGCTCTACCTCCAAAGTTCAAATTATAATATGATATTGTCATATTAGATTTTATTTACTTAAAATTATTATTTTATTTTTTAAAATTGTCAACCATTGGTTCTAGGAATGTTTTTTTCATAAGTTTTTCCCTATTGGTTGTAAAATAAAAATTGTAAATTCTATTTAGAATTTGTAATATTTGATCTTAAACCGAACAAAAATAACACTCATTGTAAAACATCTTCAGATCAACTAAAAATCTACAATAAAAAAAATTATTAAAACTACAACAAATCTTACATGCAATTTTCTTTGATTAATCGATTTATTTTAAAATTTTACTTCGATTAGTTGGTGAAGAAAGATTTAGAATTTTTTCGTAAATTGAAAAATATTTCTTTTGGCAAATTCAGATTCATTTTTTAATATATCTTTACTTATTGTATTTAAGTTTTCAATTTTATCAGCCATAAACATATTGGTTGCACTTTACCAAGGTATTGGCCGAAATTACCAAACTCCCACTGATAAAAACCTAAAATTTTTCTTAATTGAAAATAAACTGTTTATTTTTATCTCATCATAAATTTCTTTATAAGTGAAAATTGGATTTACCAGTTTGTTTTATTTATTAAAAGAAAAAGTAAACTTTTCAATAAAAACAACCAGTTCTTGTTCTACGATGGTCAAGTGCAATTTACTACCACATCATCTACAAATAACAATTTGTGAAAATACCAGACACTCGTTGAACGGATGTCAGTGTTAATAGCAAACCCATTAGAAGCTTTTATAATTAGCGCACTAGCAAGTAAATATACATTAGGGTGTCCCGAATTTTGATTGCCTAAACAACACTGCGGTGAAACCAACTAAAACAATATTAAATTGGATGTGATCACTATACAGGCCAATTATTTCCCTATTATGAAATAATATAATACGTACTTTTATCAAAAACTCTACCATTTTTTCCATCAGGATATTCTCCTAACAAATACTTCACAGAGTCTTGCTTTCAAAATATTCTAAAGAGAACTGACGATAAGGAACTGGAAATCCCCGAAACGATGGTCTTTTTATACCTGAAGGTATAGTTTTTGGCGTTATAAACATCAGCACAAACTTATTACACCCTATACACTAGACCGTACCGCAAAAAAAAGCTCGCCGTACACCCTCCAATATAAAGTATTTTGCAAAGCAATTTCAAAAAAAAAACAAAAAAAGATTTTCCCCGAACGTAGGGGTAGACTTTTTTAATTTTTCGCTATAGCTTCGCATTTAAAGTTAGATTTTAAAGTGTGACTTTAAATGCCGAAGTCACACAGTGTTTTGATATAAAGATAAAATCCAATAAAAAAAACTTTTAAAGGCGACCCCTATGTTCGGCAACCAAAAAAGTAAAAAAAAAATTCTACGGGGTTTATCGAAAAACTTCCTTAGCAAAAGTTTAATGATTTTTTGCGGGCTTTAATTTTCTGACATTAGGGTCGTACATTAGGGTTGTAGCAACTGAGATCTGGTGGGTAACTACTAGAACGGGATACTTGAGCTCAAAATGCCGTTAGAGCAAAACACTGGTCTCCTCGAGAGAAAAACATCGATGTATCATACTTTAAGATCCGACTGTAAATGCCAAAGATATAACGAAAAATGTAAAATGGCGACCTCTTCGTTCGGCAAAAAAAATAAAAAATTTTTTTTTGAAACCTCCTTGCAAAAATACTTCATATTGGAGGGTGTACGGCGCACTTTTTTTTTTTTTTGCCTGTAAGGTGGTACGCTCTACTGTACACTAGACCGTACCGCAAAAAAAAAGTTCGCCGTACACCCTCCAATATAAAGTGTTTTGCAAGGCAATTTCAAAAAAAAAAAAAAATTCCCCCGAACGTAGGGGTCGACTTTTTTAATTTTTCGCTATATCTTCGGCATTTAAGGTCTTAATTTAAAGTGTGATATATCGATTTTTTTGCCTCGAGAAGACCAGTGTTTTGCTATAAAGATAAAATAAAACGAGTAAAAAGGTTAAAGTCGGGCATGCCGACTATACAATACCCTACACCAGTCTGGTGTATTGTTTGGATCCGAAATTCGAATGGGTTAAAATGGGGCTTGTGTCAAAATTTTCTATAATGTGAGTCAGCGCACCAAATTTCATTAAAATATCTTAATATTTGCGACCTGCAGTTTGTAACCAAGCCAATTTTGGGGGGACCCTTATATGGGCACTAGGTCTAAACATGGACCGATGTTCACCAAAATCAACAGACTGCGTTATTGGGCCAATATAGGTCTGTGTACCAAATTTCATCAAAATATCTTAATATTTACGACCTGCAGCGTATAAACAGTATAATTTTGGTAGGACCCTTATATGGGCACTAGGTCAAAACATGGACCGATGTTCACCAAAATCAAACTTGTTCGTCCTTGGACCAACATAGGTCTGCGTACCAAATTTCATCAAAATATCTTAATAGTTGCGACCTGTATAGTGCGCACAAAATTGCATGGACAGACAGACAGACGGACGGACGGACGGACGGACAGACGGACATCGTTAAATCGAAATAAAAAAAAATTCTGAACCGATCGGTATACTATAAGGTGGGTCTACGACCAATATTTTTTGGTGTTACAAACATCAGCACAAACTTATAATACCCTGACCACATAGTGGTGTAGGGTATAATAAAAAAAAAATTTTTAAAGGCGACCCCTCCGCAACCAAAAAAATAAAAAAAAATTTTATCGAAAAACTTTCTTAGCAAAAGTTTAATGATTTTTTGCGAGCTTTAATTTTCTGTCATTAGGGTCGTACATTTAGGTCAGGGCTGGCAAAACTATGACACGCGTGTCAGTAGTGGCACACGAGTGGATTTTAGGTGGCACGCAACGTTTTGTTGGATATTTTCCAAAAATTTAAACTATTAGAAGACCGGCAAAAAATTCAGTTAAATGTTAAATTTCGTTACAAAAATGTGTGATGTATGGAAATGGTGAAAATTTTCATAGAGCTTGTAAATCGTCTTTTAAAATTAATAAAACTCTGTATTGCCATCATATTTTGTTTAAAGAAATATGGTTAATAAAGAACTCGCAAATTCGATTATCAGGAAATTCTGGGAAAATTTCTAATATTCTAGATTGAAAGAAGTTTAAATATTTCGATGAGAAAATGCGTCATAATTGGAGAAATAAAAAGTACTAGAAAATTGCACAGAAATGGAAGACAACTTGTAATAAAATTGGATCTAAAAAATTTAGTTTTTTTAAAGCGAAAATAGAGTCTACGAAATGAGCCTCAATAAAATAAAAGGTGAAAATAAGTTTCATAATGAAATAACCCCCTTTGTCGGAATTTGAAATTTGGTTTTCATCGTGTTTCGAAGAGCCATTTCATCTGAAATAGAAATTTCTGTGTTCAAATACACAATATGCGCTTTTAATTTTTTATTATGATGATAAAAACCGAACGATTTATTCTAACAAAATCAAATTTTTGCCCGAAGCACATTTTTCAAATAGTTTCTTATATACTTAAATATTTGATGGCGCCCAATAATTTAACTTTTTTTAACAAAATGAAATAACCACCAAAAATGGAATAACCCCCCCCCCCCCCCCCCCAAAAAAAATGAAAAGGCAATAATGTTCAAACTGTTTTAATTTTATTACATTGGGGATTTTTTCATAATAAAATAATCTCAATATTTAAAGATTAAATAAACCCCCAAAAATTAAATTACCGTCAAACATTTTTACGTCATTTCTTGGATGTTATTTAATTTTTCTCTTTGGGGTTATTTTATTGGGGTTATCCGTAGCGTTGATAAATATGTACATCTGCGATGATATTTTTAAGAGAATTTTCCCAAATTTTAAAAATTTTTAAAAAAGGACTTTTAAAAGACAACTAAAATTAAGGTGGCACGCGAGAAATTTTTACAAAATAAAAATTGTCCGTTTCTGGCACGCAGCGAAAAAAGTCTTGCCACCCCTGATTTAGGTGGTAGCAACTGAGATCAATGGCCCTTAGAGCAAAACACTGGTCTCCTCGAGAGAAAAACATCGATGTATCATACTTTAAGCAGAGACTATTAATTATAGAGATAGGAAATCAAAACTTACACTACTCACCGGTAGGGGGCGCTGAAATTTAGTATCACCTGAGCAACTATTTAGTACTCAAAAATTGCTGAAAACTACGCAAAATAAGAAAAATCAAGCGCAAAATATGTTCAAATAATAAAATTTAGGATTCTTTAAAATACCGTTGCCGAAATAAATGAAATACCGTTACCCATATAATACCGTTACGTTATTTTTAATTTTCTGCTTTTGGTAATTGCAAATGGCTATTGAGTATTTTTCGTATATTCCCAGTGTATAAAATCATTACCAGATATGTGTTTATGTAACTACATACTTGGTAATGGTAACTAGTTACTTTTGTTATTACATTTCTTATTACCTTTATATGGCGATACGAAAAATCAAAAAAAATATCGTTACATATGTGCTTACCAGTACTGACGAAAAAAATGAGTCTAAAAAAAGATTTTCAAAAAAATAAATTATATAAAAAAAAATATTTTTTATTGTATTTTATTTGTTAAATAAAATTTGCTGGTGCGGGAATCGAACCTGGATCCACAGATTGCCAGTCAACTGCTCTCCCATCTGAGCTATATCGACATGTAATATTTAATAGATAAAAACATAATTGAGCTGCTGCACAAAAGTAAGCTTACTCGCCAACATACAAAAAATCAAAAAATATGTGGTTACATATATCCTTACCAGTGTTTAAAAAATATTGAGTCTAAAAATAGATTTAAAAAAATTTTCAAAAAAATCTAGAAAATTATTTTCTATTTGAAATAATGATAAAAATAAGTCATTGTCAGTAATTCATTTTTATATGTTTTAAAATAATGCAGAAGGTAAGTGGGTGTCATTACTGGTAGTCCAAAAAACAATGATATGTCATTACCGTTTCTACACTGGGTTAAGTTGTTAAATTGGTTCTGTTTTTAATCTCATTTGTTTTTTGTAAAAAAAAAATGCGGTATGCATCGAAATAAGAAATAAAGGTTAAAAAAAATTCACCTCGTAGTGTTTTACATACCCAGTGTAGAAAATCATTACCAGATATGTGGTTATATAACTACATACTTGGTAATGGTAACTAGTTACTTTTGTTATTACATTTCTTATTACCTTTATATGGCGATGTCGCGAAAAATAATGAGTTATGGTTACACACCAGCATACGAAAAATCAAAAAATATATCGTTACCTATGTGCTTACCAGTACTGACAAAAATAATGAGTCTAAAAATAGATTTTTAAAAAAATAAATTATATAAAAAAATAATATTTTTTATTGTATTTTTTTTTTTTTTAAATAAAATTAGGTGGTGCGAGAATCGAACCTGGGTCTACTGATTGCCAGTCAATAGCTCTACCATCTGAGCTATATCGACATGTAATATTTAATAGATAAAAACATAATTGACCAGCTGCACACAAGTAAGCTTACTCGCCAACATACAAAAAATCAAAAAATATGTGGTTACATATATCTTTACCAGTGTTTAAAAAGTATTGAGTCTAAAAATAGATTTCAAAAAATTAAAAAAAAAATCTAGAAAATTATTTTCTATTTGAAATAATGATAAAAATAAGTCATTATCAGTAACTCATTATTATATATTTTAAAATAATGCAGAAGGTAAGTGGGTGTCATTACTTGTAGTCCAAAAATAATGATATGTCATTACCGTTTCTACACTGGGTAAGTTCGCTGAACACATCCTATACCTAAAATGGAAGATTTACATGTAATAAATCTATAACTCGGAATCAGTTTTTGAACTTTCTGATGGAATGAACGAAATATTTCAAAAAAACCTTATTTTGCTTTTAATCTACGCTAAATTTTCTATTACATGATGAAGAGTATACATACGTATTTACAGATGAGAGGGTTAAAAGTTTGTATAAAGAAAATGTTTGCCTTTTCATTGTGTAAGCAACAGCTGTGTTGTAACTTAATTACAAGAATCCTGTCAACCTATCCGAAAATGTGGGGGGAAGTGGAAAAATTACACTTTTGCAGGTGGAAAAATAACACTTTTGCAATTTTCAATAGATTCGATATCCTGTTTTAAAAGGAACTGTTTAGCTCCTCAAAATATCTATTAACAGCAGATTCCACCTCTTCATTGGTGGCAAACCTTTTACCACTAAGCAATTATTTCAAAAAATAATACCAAGGAACTACATCTGGTGAATATGGTGCGGACGAAATCCCAACAAACAATTCGTTCCGTTTACGCACCGTTTTCGGTCCCTCATAATCGGAATTCAACTCCGTTTACGTACCGTTTTCTGGATCTGTATACGGACCAGAAAACGGAATTTAAGGAACATAGAAACTGATTCGAATCCGTTAAAAGTCCATCAATGTCGGATCGTTGATGAACCGTAATGTCGTGTTAAAAACGGACAAGTCCGTTAATTACGGACCGTTTACGGACCGTTATGTCATATAAAAAACGGACAAGTCCGTTGAAATTCCGTGAATGCCGGACCGTCTCCGGACCGTTACGTCGTGTGATTAACGGAGTGACTACGTTTTTATACTACCGTTTCCGGCCCGAATACGTACCGGTTTTGGAAACAAAAACGGACTTCTGTATCTACCTAAATTGACCCATTATTAATTTTAATATTTTATTATATTCTAATAAATTTATTAAATAATTTCCCAACAATCAAAGATGATCATTAATGACTCAGAAATGAGCTCCAAAAACATAAACATTTTTCCACTTTTTCCTATGAAAGTGATCTGTCCATAAGAGCGTGTTGTGTACTCAGAAATGACTGAATAAAATCGAAATTTTCTTCATAAATTTTAATAATTTTGGAATATTCTTCGAACCCTCATTTTGAGACAGCTTTCTAGATTGTAGAGACAACTTTTTGGATTGTTTTCTGAGGGTTCATATTTTCTACCAAAAAAAAAGTGTTTTCAAAAAAACAATAATCATTTCTATGAGCCATTTAAAAATCTTACTAATGAGCGCTCTGAAATTGCTGGCTGGGTTATGAATTCTATTAAAAACTTTGTTTGCAGCCGGTGCAGTTAACTTCATTAATCAGCCTTAAAATATGCAATATTTACCCATAATTAAATACAGTATCGATCTGCAAGCAAAAGAAACAATTTATTAATTGAGGTTTAATTGAATGTATTCAATATAACGATGCAAATTTTCAAACCTTTTTACTGAAACTGCTAAGCATGGTTCACATTATAAGTCAGAGAACCTGTCAAAAAAGTGATTCAGATAAACAAAATTGTATAATATAAACACATTATGACTAATAAGTACAGAAAATCCAATTGAAATTTCGGCAGTCAGATTGCTTTTTAAATATTTCATAAAATTCTAAAAATCAGATGGTAACAGCTGTTTTCATCTGATTGCAATTGATAATATAAAAACAAAATACAAGATTCTTTTTGACAATCACATCAATTCGTAGGATTTTTAATTTGATTTGTCAGACGTAAAATAAGAAAAAAATCGGATAATGTAAACCCCGCTTGAGAATACGATAAAATATTTATATTTGCTTAATTGCATTCGGTTACACAAAACCCATTGTGAACTAAAGTTATAAAACTTAATAGACACTTACTATTTAATGATTCCACGTGATTTCAAGTAATAATTTGAAAAAATCGACTTTATCGCGAGACACATTTTAAATTATTTAAATAATTCCATTTTGATGATAAAAATTCACGAATAAATTAAAAAAAGGGGACACCGTGAGCTACGGAGTTCAAACTGATGAAAATTGTTGAAACCCACATTTAACAGTGCGGAAACGGATACGCCCTAACGGATTCGAAACGTATTATATCGAAAATCCGAAAGTATAGATATGTGTTTTACGGACCGTTAACGTGCCGTAAAAGCGAAAGAATTTCCAAAAATTCAATCTTGGCAGATGTCCACGTTGGAGGAGGAACTTTTATACCAAATTTCAACATCCTAACTCCTGTGGTTTGGGCCTGCCGTTAAGACGGACACTTTCCCCTTTTGGAACGCCATCTTTACAGCGTTCTTAGTCCAAATTCGAAAAAGTTCTTCATCAATAAATTAGGATATACCCCACAATGAACACAAATTTAAGATTTCATGCTTCTAGTTACAACGCATTGTAAATGCCATTAAGAGGGGAATTTGCCCTTTTTCCCCTGCCATTAAGAATTTCCCCTTATTGGACATCTACACCAGAGGAGGAACATATATACAAAATTTTAAGTTCCTAATTAGCTCTAGCAGTTTTGGCTGGGCGATGTTGGGTCAGTTAGTCAGTGTATAACGTTACTTTTTAATATATACATATATAGATTAGAATCTATTCAGATATCAAAAAAATTACACTTCCCTAGTAAAAATGATTTTTATATATTCATATATGATTTTTATACAATCATTTATGATTTTATACAATTATAACTTGTCGAGTATTGTGAAACATATATTTTTATAAAATTATATCAAAAGATATTTAATTATATAAAATTATATTAACCAGATACACCATTTTTCGGATCAAATAATATATTTTTTATATAATTATATTAACCCATACATAATTTGATCCGGAAAATGGTGGATCTGGTTAATATAATTTTATATAATTAAATATCTTTTGATATAATCATATAAAAATATATGTTTCACAATACTCGACAAGTTATAATTGTATCAAATCATAAATGATTATATAAAAATCATATATGATTATATAAAAATCATTTTTACTAGGGTCTGTAAAGTGTGATACTCGTTTTGTGCGAGTTTTATATATGCCATATCATGGCAGTTATATTAATAATTAATATAAGGGAAGCAAAAGACATTTTCAATGTGAAAACTTTGAATCTGGCATACTTTCTATAATTGTATTTTATCTTTGTGACAGTATAACGAGGTCTAGGTATGGAATAAAAATAAACTACTTTATTTTCACTAAAATTTAAATTATGAAAAGTCTCCTCTTAAGACAGAACAAGTTATGGCTTTTTATTATCAAAAAGTAAATACGAACAAAAATATAACAAGATGATATTTCCGTAAATTGAGGACAACTAGAAATGCATCTATTAATTAGACATACATTATTTGACGGCGGAGTTATTAAGAGCAGAAGATCATTCTTATTGTAACCACAAAACAGTAAGCAATTCATACTTAAAACGATAATATAACCGACTAACCTAATAAGCATGAAGGAAATAAAAATTGGCTGAAATTTACAACAATAATTTTAAAAAGGTTCATAAATTCTATCCAACAGATGATGTTATTTCTTGATATTTTTATAGCTACCACAAAAGGCGGAAATAATTTTTTTCCATAAACTTCATATGCTAAAAGCCAAAAAAAACATTAAGAATTGTAAATTAAAAAAGCTCTTGAAAATATTTTAAAGCAGTTGTTTAAGTCGTTAATAATGCCAACAAAACAAAAGACTTGAGCAACAAACTCGAAAATCAATGAAAGTAAAAAATTAAAAAAAAAAAACCAACTCATATAATTTTTTTTTTTTAATTTTATCGTACAAATTTTTAAAGAATTTAAGTTTCTCACTCTCTTCTTTTAAACAAACAACCACAACAATAACAAATAATTTATGCATACTGAACAAAACGGGTGACCCGATTAATAAAAGAATACAAAAAAAAAAAAGAAACCCACCTTAACATTACAAAAACAAAAAATAAAAAATATCAACACAAAAAATCAAAAAATTTTGTTGGTAGCCGCTTTTTTTAAATGCTTTAATTATGTTTAAAAATATTTAAATTTCTAAAGAAAGTTACCTTTTACTGTTCTTTTTGCCGAGCTTTTTTTTAATAATTAAAATATAATCCAATTCCAATATTGTCTGCGAAGTGGTTCTGAATGATTTTTTGTCTTTTTTGTTTTGTATTTAGGAAGTTGTATTACAAATAATGTTGTGGTATTCAATTTCACTTTTTCTGTAACAATTTCATAAAGATTTATTTAAATTACAATTTTTTTTTTCTTTCTTTCTTTCTTTTTGTTTAAATATAAGATTATTAAATATTCACTTTTTTCTATGGAATTTTTTTATATTTATAGTGTTGTTAAATAAAACATATAATTATCTATAACCAAATACTTTGTGTTTTAATTTTTTTCTATTTCATGTTTAGTATTTTCTTCTTTTACTTGTATATTTCTTTAATCTAAAATTTCTTTATGTTTTCATGCAACAAAATATGAATTAACCCATATGCGTTAAATAGAAAATCACGTCATTTCTAGACAAACTCTTACCGTAGACTGATTTGTTGATTGGCTTCAAGTTGTGGCTTCTTAGCTTAAAAGGAGAGCTTATAAAGTTGAGTGAATAAATCTAGTTAAGCAAAGTATTAAACAGAAACTCTTTGAGTGGTTTTGAAAGTTAGTTGTTTATTAGAGAAGTAAAACTATTTAGGGAGATAAGGATAATGTTGACAAAACTATATTATATATGTGACCTTCTCCGAGAAAAGGGACCTAGTGTGTCAAAAAACGGGTTTCGATAAAAATGAGAAAAACATTAAAATTTTATTTTTAATTTAACTTTTTCTCATTTCTATCGAAACCCGTTTTTTGACACACTAGGTCCCTTTTCTCGGAGAATGTCACATATTGTAAATATTTATGCAGAAAATAATTCAAATATTTCAAATTGTTTACGATTGAAATGGGCAGAAAAACAAAATCTTTGTTACACCTATGATTTTCATTTAAAACGGTCACAAATTTCTCAGACAGAGAAAGAAAAGAACTTACATCTACACTCACAGAAAAAAGGTGTAAAAATAGCAGAATAAATCTACTAAAATTAATCAGAAATTACTTTGCAGAAAAAACTGCTGAAATTAGCAGTTTATCTTGCTGAATACTAGTAAGATAAGAACAGCAAAAATTAAATTGTTAAATTTATTGCCTTAAACAATCATTACAATGGTGAAAATACGGCATTTACTTAAAAACAATATGATATTTATAAAAATGTATATTTTTTAGAATCTCTCCCGTACTTGCCTTTTAGTATTACATTTATCCGCTGGACATTTATCAACCAAACTTTGCAGATACATATGGGTGATATCAAAAAATGTGATAGAAACCGTGTAACCACCGAATTTCTAATGCATGGATTACATTTGAGTTACATATTTCGATATATATCAGCGCATTGTCGCCTGTTTTGCAAAATTTATAACAATCTGACCAATTTTTGGTTAATACATAAAATTTGTGACCAATTTTATAGGCCAAATGTAAACTCCGTAACAAGTAACTCATAAGGTTTTTTAACTTTAATAGCTTATATTTTAATAACCAATAAAGCTAAACACTAACTGTAAGAATTTTTATGAAGAGGAAAACTGCCGTTTTTAATAAAAATTAATACATTTTACAAACTTTTTCGTATATCTTAGCTATCACGACTTCAACTCTGTAACGATTTTTCGTCATAATTTTTGATAAAAATACATATACCAGAATTTTGGAGTTATCTATTATTTATATTGCGAAAAGTATAATGTTATTTATACTCAAATGATCGTTGGACTGTAAGTAATCATCCAGTATAACAGACTTGAAGCTTTTCTGCAGCATGTAACATTCTCGAGATGAAAAAGGATGTCATTAATAAGATTTGAAAAAATGTTGTAAACTCCGTTCCTAATTTTTACACCAAACTATTTAACGAGTAAAAAAAACAATGTCATATTTGGAATTACCTTGTAGGCATCATGCGATTTTGTTTCTGAAAAAAAAAATTCTGACAAAGCGTTTCTGCAAGAAAACGAAAAAAGTAACCAAATGTAAACTCCGTAACTGTAAACTCCGTAACCACAATTGTTTGCATCAGGTTTCATTCAAATAAATGTAGATAAATGTTTAAAATATTTTAAAATAACCATAAACAGAGGTGATTCAACTAATATTTATGCGTCAAAAGACGATTCAACTAATAATTTTGCGTCAAATCAAAAAAAGTTATCAGTTTTTTACGCTAAGCTGCTGGAGCGAAAAAAGATTGATTTTGCATTTCATTGGTTTTGAATCGATATTTCGAGTCATTACTGACAGTAGTTTGACAAATTAAATTTGTTTCACACAATTTAAGAATTTTTTGATCGCGAAATGTTATGTTTTAATATATTATTTTGTAACTACGCAACCGCTGTTTGGATTTTAAAAAATTTTATATTTTTGAAAAGCATTTAAAAGGACCAAAAATACAAAATTAAAAAAAAATAAAAAATTGTTTCGCGGAATGAATTGTATTTTTATTCGCGAAACCACCAATTTGATAAATACAAATTATATATCATTGGAAAACAAGTTGAAAACCCAAATACGAAAAACTAATAAATTGAAGAAAATTCGTACGCAATTTTTTTTTGTTATATCTTTTGCTTTCAGAAATGTAAACTCCGTTACAACAAAAAAAATTAAAATTGTGCAAAAAAAGTTATTGCGACAACTTGTAGAAGAGATTTTTTGCAATTAGGTTTATAATGACTAAACTTACTGATTCCATTAAGAAAAAACCGAAATATTAACAATTTTTGCTTCTCACAAATTTGGCCCAAAAATTTATCACATTTTTTGATTTCATCCATATATAGGCCAAGGCTTCACTAAGAAATTGCTGAAATTGTTTTTGCTTTATATATACCCCTAGTATAAATAGCATTAGAATTCTAAACGGTTAAAGATACTTTAAAACTTTTAATTTTATATTTTTAGTGAACAAATCTTTATCAAAAGATATAAGAAATTTTTGCATTGAAGAATTTTTGAGCTAACTCTCGCCCTTCATTGAAATACGATTTACAAGGGAAACAAAATTACTTGCTCTTAGATAACCGTATTTCTGGAAAAGCTTAAAGAATCGTAATCTAGACCAAATTACCTTTCTAGCAAAGCATAAGAATCCAAAATCGGTTGGAAAATATTGAAATAATTGGAATTCGCCCATACCATTGCAGGGTTAAAATGAAATAAATTAGGAAAATCGTGAAAAAGAATAAAATAGATTTTTAAGAACTTACGATCTTATACTCTAGTTTCATTTCTAAGATCTATAAATATTCAAATATAAATTTTTGTCTCTCTTTAATTATGCTAACCATCTCCCAGGTATGACCAAAAATGGGATTATTTTTTTTTTTTTTTTTTTAAGAAAGCAACACTCAGGAAATTCTTCCTATTAATTGACGTGTTGTTTCCTTTGGAAAGGGGATAGAGAAGAAGTGAAAGGTGTTGAAAGATGAAGGGCTTCAAATATTCAAACTCTAATTTTGTGTTTTTCTTAAATTTTGTTCAACAAAATATGAAAAAAAACAAGTTCTCAACGCATAGAATTTTTTTAAATACACCTCAGGGAATAATTCTACTAAAAATTACTCATTGCATTGATATTGTATTTTGATAAATATCAATTCAGGATTTTCATCTATCGTATAGATTTTAGGCCATTGGCAACACCTAGTGACATTTCCAGCAAAACATATTCGTGGAACATTTTTACAATTAAAATGCCCATTGAAGGGAAATTTTTTAGTATTTCGTAAAGCATGGACTAAAAGGGAACATAAATACACATAAAATTTCATTGTGGGTTTTCGAAGACTCACACAAATGTAAAAATGTCATCAGGATAAGTCATCAGGAGGTCAGTGTGCTGAATAAATGATAACATATCTTTAGAAAGTCATCAGTAGGTTGTCATCATCACCTCAACTTATAAAAACCAATAAAACAAATTTTGCATTTTTTCCTTCCTATTTCCAATATTCAATCTTTCTCTTTTTTATTTCCTTGTAGTTAATTATCTTCTATTACAAATTCAAAGTTTTGCATTTGGTATCATGCTCACCAAGTGTCGAACTAGAAGTCTTGTAATTGTTAGGTCATCGCCTTACCCTTTCACTTAAACCACCTGATATGATACTAAAGCTCACAGCCGCCAAATGATACAATCATATCAGATCAAAATTTGACTACAACAATCTATATCTGATTTATATATAATCGTACCAATTTATACACGGAGAAAAAAGAGATTGTGGGATATATTTACAGGCAATTATATATATCTTTATAAATTACTATACTTATGTTTGAGGTGTGTTTCCAATTATTTTATTTTTATCGTTATAATACGTATGTCTCCAGGCAAACACTGTAATGTTTGAATGTTAGTCATATTTTCCCACTTAAACAAAAATGTATTTGCATTTTTATTTTATCATTATTATATTTGTGGAGTGCAAATATAATAATGATAAATATATATATGTTTGCCTGCAAACATTTATATATTTGCGAGTAGATGTATTTCATATGATTCAAACATACATATGTTTACAGGCAAAAATATTATATTTGCAGGCAAACATATTATATTAAAAATACGGCAAATATATTTTGACAGTTCTTCCAAAAATATATATATATATATAAGTTCCCGTAGTTCCTATACGGAACATAGGGCCACCAAAAATATATATATCACCAGCAAATATGTTTCCTACAAGGCGATTTTTTTTCAGCGTGTATCTAAGCTGATACTATTAGATACAATACAATTATACACTTGTATCAGGCCATAAATTGGATACAGTTTATCAAATAAATAGATCGTAACAACGAGTTTTCCTCAGTTAGCTTGGGTAATCTCGCGGGGGTAAAGATCGTCATACAAATTTACAATATTTAATTCAGTCGCCGTGAGTAAAGCCGTGTTTTAAAACGTTATAAAAGCTTATTTATTTATTCACTTATATTTATTTATTTATTTAATTATAAAAACACCTAAGCTAAAGTTTATAAAGGGAAGAAAGAGAGAGGCGCAGTCAGGCTCTGGTTGAACTTAGTATTGACGGTTGTACGGTGACTCCAGGTCCTTCGTGGGGTGTTTGGGAAGTGACCTGCGGACGGCACGCGTCCTGGATGCAAATGATAATCAAGGACCTTAGCAGAATATTCAAAGGATATGGCAGGACACTCAAAGGATATGCCAGGAAGTGACCTACGAACGGCACTCTTCCTGAATGCAAATGATATTCAAGGATCCTCGCAGGATATTCAAAGGAAACGGCAGGACACTCAATGTTTAAGGACCTTCGAAGGATATTCAAAGAATACGTCAGGACACTCAAAGGACATGTCCGGAAGTAACCTACGAACGGCACGCTTCCTGGGTGCAGTGCTGTTCAAGTAATTAAATAAATTTCTGGATACGGCAAGATATTCAAAGGATACGGCAAAGGATATTCAAAAAGTGACCTACGAATGGTACGCGTCCTGGATGCAAATGATGTTCAAGGGTCTTAGCAGAATATTCAAAGGATACGGCAGGAAACTCAAAGGATATACCAGGAAGTGATCTACAAACGGCACGCTTCGTGAATGCAAATTATGTGCAAGGACCTTCGCAGGATATTCGAAGGATATTAAAAAGAGCTTGAAAGATATCCACAGGACCTGCAAGGATATCCAAAGGACATCGAAGGATATTCAAAGGACCTCGAAGGATACTTGCAGGACCTCAAAGGATCTGACCCACGCACGGCACATGTCCTTGTCAGGATAAGTTCTTAAGAGCTAGAAAGAGAGATTAGTACACTCAGAATAATAAGTCTGTTGGATGAACAGAAAAATTTCTTACTTTAAAAAAATGTATTCCTGTTTTTTGGCTTAAAATAAAATTTGTTGATTTTAACAAATTTTTTGTTAAATATAACAAATCTAAATTTAAGTAAGAAATTAGTAAAGCTACACTTTTATTTACAATTATACTGAGTCGTAAATTTTGTTCACATTTAGGGTCACGGGATCCTCTCCGGTACCAGTCCATGTCATCTAAGGTCATGTAAGGTCACCCTAAAGGAGCAAACATTATGTCATTTTATGAAGACGAAATTTTTTATTAAAAATTACCGAGGGTCCAAGGCCCTACTATGGTCCATTCGCTGGGATATTATATGGTTAGGGGTAGCCAAATTTTCCTCAATTTTGCTCTATCTCTCTTAGTTTTCGAGATACAGACAATTTAAAATAATCGGGAGGGAAAGAAATAGCGACATCTTTAAAACTTCGGATACACTGGTGGCGCCACCTAACGGGTAATAACAGAAACATGAAAATATTATATTTTAACAATAAATTTAACGAATGGGTTCTTAAAAATTAGTTATAAATAGTTTTGAAAATTAACACTCAAAACTAGTTAAAGTACTGAAGATTTTTTGTACAGTGTTAAATGAAGAAAACTAAAATCTTTGTTTAAATCAGTGTTTCAACTCAAAATTTGTTAAAAAATTAGTCAAATCGATTTAAAACGCGTTTGACAGATTTTTCTACTGACGTATTATTTTAAGTGTAGAAATTACCTTGTGGTCACGTTCATGTCTGCTGGCAACTGAGCCAGATTTTTACGGTGTTGCGCTTTATATACCCCTATGGCATCAAAGTGTGCTCGTAGTAAAGGGTTCTTCAATAAGAGCGCTATAAAAGTTTTTTTAAATAAAACAAAAACGGTTTTGGATATCAATGAAATTCTTTATTCCTGTGAAAGTACGTTCGATGCCATTATGTATGGAAATCGATCTCTTTTGCATGGCCACCACGGGCACGCTTGCAGAAGTCCAGACGCTGAACCCAATTTTCGACGGTTTTCAAGCATAAATCGGCCGATATTCGTACGAAGTTCATCAATCGTCGCTGGCTTGTTGGCATATACCATAGATTTGACGTAGCCCCAACGGCGTCAAATCGCACGATCGAGGCGGCCAATCGACTGGACCATTTCGTGAGATAACACGTTCTCTAAACTTGGTTTGCAATAAATTGATTCTGACATTCGCTGTGTGACTTGTGGCGCCCTCCTGTTGGAACCACATGTCCTCCAAGTCCATATCATCCAATTGGGGCCAAAAATATTCGGTTATCATTGAACGGTAGCGATTCCCATTCACAGTAACGTGCCGGTCTTGATCATCACGGAAGAAGTACGGCCCAATGACGCCGCCGGCCCATAAACCGCACTAAACCGTAATTTTTTCGGGATGCAATGATGACTCATGGAGTACGTGTGGATTGCTGTCTGACCAATAACGCATATTTTGTTTATTGACGAAGCCATTCATTATGACGACCATAAATTGGACGTAGCGCTCTTAACGTTGAGCCCACTGACTCCGAATTTCGGTAGTAAATTTTAATAATTTCGACTCGTTGTTGGCTCGTATATCTTTCCATCATGAAATGGCAAACCTTACTGAAGACAAATGTCAAAAGAGCGGCAAGAAATATGCCGTCGTTTGCTGTCCCTGTCTTTCTACTTTTGTAGCGTCCCTGTTGAAGAACCCTTTATTAGTGGTGACAATAGTGTGGTGTATAATACATTTGTAACGTGTGTATACAGAAACGGGCGGTAGACAGATATTGTCGTTACAATATTATTTTTTTAGACACGATATAGAGTTTTAAAGACAGCGAGATTTGCTTTTTCATATATTTTGTACGGGTAGCTACAATGTAGCTATGTCGTTCTGCGATTCGTCGTCGTAATGGAATCTATTCTATTTGCATGACACACTAACACACATTTAAAATATTTGTCAAATTGTTGCCATATTTTTACCTAAATAAGGATTGCCTATAAGAACACAGTTGTAGAAATTCGTATCAGAGATATAAAAATTCGTACTTTGGTTACAAAGAATGTATTTTTTGACAGAAGAAATATAATTGAAAATAAATATACAAAATTTAAAGCAAAAAAACAAATTATATGCAATAAAATTAGAAACAACAGCAATCACTGCAATTGAATTGGTGAAGAATTATGGCAAAACAAATACAACCATATTCTTATTTTGCTTCGATTGTAGTTCAATTTAAATTAATCGCGGCGACTTTTGCTATCGTCGGTCGACAGTCCACCCAGTTGTGATTAAACAAACCAGGGTTGGCAGGTATACCGCTAAATTACGGTTATCGATTCAAAACCCTTTCACCTGACTATCTTAACCTTAAAACACCGTTACCGAAATAAGCGCAATACCATTCTCGGTAAAATACCGCACCGAAATAACTAAAATACCGTCAACCTTAAAATGAAATCCTTAAAATAACGTTATCGTTATTTTTAATTCTCTGCACGTGGGTATTGAATATTTTAGATTAATTAAGGTGATAATGTGTTTGTTTTTATTTTAGTTTATTTTTTGTACCGGAATAACTACCCAGGCAGAAAAATACAATCGGCATTATGTTGGCAAACCGTTGGCTATGGTCGGTTATGCGTCGGCAGAACGTGGGATTATCAATCTTTCCAGGATGGTTCTGTTACCCGATTGATAACAGCGGCCAACCGTTTGTTGGCGCTAACTTGCTAACACTTCAAAAACGTCGTCAAAATAAAAAAATAGCTGCCCAGGAAAATTTTCTGTTCCAAAGAATCGTTTGTAGAATAGCTACTTTTCATTAACAACCCCTTCTACTGTCGATTCTAACACCGATTCTTTTTGTTTGAAATTGTCCCAAAAGCAACCCCTTCTATAGCTCCAAAGTGGAACCGGTTGCTCTAGAACCAGTTCGGGAACTAGTTCTGGAACTGATTCTACGTCACCCACACCTTCCATATAGGATCCCAGGAACTGGTTCCGGAACCAGTTCCAAGGAATCGGTTGAAGTGGAACCAGTCGTAGAATGGGTGTGGTTGGCTACCGATTTTAAAAAATTTTCCTGGGTGGTATAAAAATAGATTTTCATAAATTTTTTTTATTTTATAAAAATAGTTTTTAGTATTTTTGTAAAATAGTTTCTAGTATTCAGTTGGTCTCCTCGAGGCAAAAAAATCAATATTTCACACTTTAGGATCCGACTGTAAATGCCGTAGATATAACGAAAAATTATAAAAGGCGAACCCTACGTTCGGGAATTTCTTTTTTTGTCGAAATTACCTTGTAAAAATACTTTATATTCGAAGGTGTACCGCGCATATTTTTTTTTCCTGTAAGGTGGTACGGTCTAATGACCATTCTTGTAAAGTCGAGGATTTAGTGGCACTGGCTTATATCTCGGAAACTAAGGAGACCAAAATGCACAAAAATTTATTTCTCTTTACCACCTATACTCCTAATAATAAATATTAGCCTGTGTTGGGAGAGATATGGAGAGTCCAAAAACCCAGATTGTAAGCGACATTTTAGAGTAAACTTTCAATTAAAGTTTTTGTTGAATTTCTTAGCTAATTTGCCTAAAACTGTCTGTATATTTAGAAGTGTGTAAAATTTAGCTTGTCCAAATTTAGCAGACCATAATTCCCAACTTCACTGAAAATTTTGCAGGTGCAAATACAGGTACTATTTCCTTTTATCTTAGCAGAATTTTAGACAGATATTATCAATAAAACGGCCCATAATTTTTGGACGTAAAACTGTGAATCAAAGGCCCTTACTATAAAGCAGTATTTTAAATTTAAAACCGACTTTATTTTTAATCATACTGTTTTGATAATTTTGTGTTTGAAAACCCTACAAAAATATTTATATTTTCAAACATTTTGATTGGTTGAAAATAAATTAACCAATCAGAATGCTCAAAAAATAAACCAAGTCATGTCATACTGCCACCGAATATTTTAACTAAAGTCGACTTTAACTAAAATATACATTTGGAAAATTTAGATAGTAAGGGCGAAAGATTTCAACATAAAAGCAACAGAATGTTTTGACTCGATTTTTTAAACTGTACCGATTTCTATAGTTGCATACACTCTAAAAAGTGCTTGTAAATTCACTGCTATATAGAAAGTACATTTTTGAGTAATATCACGCAAAATGCCTAAATTTAGGCACCGAATGCGTAAAATTCTGGAATACACATTTATGTGTGCAAATATACTAAACAAAATGTACTTTAAGGCATTTATTATTTATAATTACACATTTTGTGCCTATAATTAGTATTTTGTGCTTAAAAGCAAATATTAGGCACAAAGTGTGTAAATGTACCAACTTTTAATAGTATAAACAATTTGTCAAAATTAGTTATTGAAAATAAAAAACAACACATAATCAAATAAAAATCACATGCCATTCATTTGTTCTTATCATTAAAATTAAATTTAATTATGGCTGATTGAAGCAGCTACGTATCTGCAGGGCACAATAGCATTCTCAAAAATCAAGCCCGGCAGCAAATATTTGGGATACTAAAAAGGTAATACAAATTTTGAAAACAGGCTTTTTTAAATTTAAGCTTTTAACAATGTTTTCCCATTTTCAGCCTGGTGCCAACTTGGACAAGCTAATTTTGTCTTTTGACGTGGCAGGTAAAGGTAGCATCTTTCTCCATAAATGCATACTAAAACACTAAATGATGCTGAATGGTCTGAAATTGTAATAAATTTGTGCTGATTGTTCTCGTAGGCACAGAAGGCTGTCCTGCTGAAATAAATATTCAAACGAAGCGTGAACTGATTACTATTGGAGAAAGAAGTAAACATTTTTAGAGGGTACTTTTTTTTTTTTTTTTTATTAAATCTTCATTTACATAACCGAGCCCTTAGGGACTTATATGGCTAATTAAAGCTACTAAAAAATATATAACAGACTTCTATATAAATATATGTTAAGGCTAATGTATACAATAATAATATATAAACACAAAATTCAAAAAATTAACATTTACACGAGATCAATTAATACAATAATATATTTAAAAATTAATTAGATCTAAAAAAAAAATAAATAATAAATGAATGCTGCAAGAATAAATTCCAGAAACAGCTGAACTCTCACAAGATAAGCTTTCAAAGTTTCATTAAAAAGGCGTACATACTAAAGCTATCCATACATCAGCAATACCATTGCTCAACCTCTCCATTTAAGTCCCCAATCTACACACAGAAAAAATATTGAGTGGTAATCGGTTAACCCCAAGAAATATCAATATGCTAATAAGAATTTTTATTGCAATTCTTAAATATTTGAAATTGCAATAGACTTTCTATATAAATAACTACAATAACAAAACTGTAATGAATTGGAAGTGTATATAGCAGAAAAATTAATCCTGTTACCAACCTTAGTATTTTTATAAACTAATAAACTAATTCCATCTATAGAACCAAATTTAATAAGGTAGAATATTGTTTGATCCCAAATGTTGATGATAACAACAACAAAAATATTTATAATAACATATTTGAAACCAAATATCTGTTTTCAGATATTACTATCAATTGTTGGTTCTTAAGACAAACCAAAAAAATTGTATTATAATTATTTTTCGGTGGTAATAACAGAAAAACTAATTTTTAACTTGGGTTGGGTTTCTGAACCGAAATGAAATTGGGTCAACCAAATACTTATTGCAACCACTGGGTTATTGTCATTTAAAAAATTGTCAAAATAATTTACAAATAAATTTTTCTAATAAAAAATATTTTTGAAAACAGAAGAATTTCGATTAAAATATAAAAACAAAAAACAAATATAAAAACAAAAAGTAATTTTAAATGTGTGATTTACATCTGGTCATCGATGTGGTGCTTCACTTCAAATTGCCGTTGTTCTCAGTCTATTATTTAACAAAACTTTGCGATTGGATATTAATGGTTCTAAAGTGATTCTTTGGGTATGAATGTGTGTATTAAATGTCTCAGATATGTTCTTGCAACAGAGAAAAGTTGAAAGATTTGTTATTGTAAATTCAAGATTTCGTTTCTAATCCACAATTTTTGTAAAAATAATATCCCAGGAAAATTTTCTATTCCAAAGAATCGGTTGTACAATAGCTACTTTTCATTCACAACCCCTTCTACTGTCGATTCTAACACCGATTCTTTTTGTTTGAAATTGTCCCAAAAGCAACCCCTTCTATGGCTCCAAAGTAGAACCGGTTGCTCTAGAATCAGTTCTGGAACTAGTTCTGGAACTGATTCTACGTCACCCACACCTTCCATATAGGATCCCAGGAACTGGTTCCGGAACCAGTTCCATGGAATCAGTTGCAGTGGAACCAGTTGTAGAATGGGTGTGGTTGGCTACCGATTGTAAAAAATTTTCCTGGGATGCTAGAAATGAAAACAGAAATTAATAAAATTAAATCTAAACAATGTTCTTCTCGCGGCCTTAAAATTTATAAATTCAATACGATCTTTTAGTGATTTTTCTTAAAATTATTACTTAAGAAATTGCAATAATTCCAATATTGATGCTAATCTGGATGGTTTAAAATATATAAAAAATTAAAAGTTGGTTGCAAAAATTTTTAATATATCAAAGATGAAGTTTTTAAACTAATGTTGATACAATTTCCTTTTTTTATTATTTAATTTTTTAGGATAATATGCGAAAAACTTTAATTACTTGTACATTAAATTTAAGAATGTATTTTAATTAATTTTGAAACATAAACTGAAAAATATGATGTTTTTAAATTAAATAATAAATATGTTAAAACATTTATAAATATATATTTTTTTTTTCAATTTTATTCTTATGGCTAATGAATAATCAATAGGTGGTCATTCCTTTTTTTCCGTTCCTACAACCGAAATCGTTTTTAATTTTCAATCACTTCAACTAATATATTTAGGCATAACAACCGAAGCAAGTACTAAAAGTCAGTTGATTCTATAAAAAATCCGGTAGTAACAAAAGAAAATGCTGCATAATTTTGTGGTAGTACATGGGACCGCATAAATTCGATTGGCAACAAATTCGGTTGCCACAACGAATCTGTTTTCTGGGTGTACTAACACACATGGTATTAGAATAAAGAACTAAAACGAGAAGCTGTACAACAATATTGCAAGTATATGGCCAGACTAAAGAGATGGAACATATAATTTCCACTTAAGACTCCAATACATGCAATTGTGCAAATTCTACTAATTTAGATTTAAACACAATCAGCGAATAAGTAAAATTTCTCAGTTCCCTAGGCAAATCATTCCATAAACTCGACACACGAGTTTGAAATGATTTTTCAAAAATACTTAGATGTCTAATGGGTGGAATAATTTGGGGATTTCGAATTGAACGAGTAAAATGAAATTTATCAACAATGTATACCGGGTATCCATTAACGATAGATTTATAAAAAAATAATAATAGCCTTATGCTTAAGAAATTTTCAAAAGACGATCCTATAAAATTAAATGTATGTTGAGATACATGATCTTTTCTTTTCAAATTAAAAACGTAACGAATAATCCTGTTAAAAACAAGCTTATTTTTCCTCAGCGCGAAACTTCTAGTACCCGAAAAAACCTCCACGCCGTACAATATATGCGGCATTAAGATAGCCGTGGCTACACGCCTTTTTATTGAACAAGGCAGATAAATATTCAATGAATACAACCTTTTTAAAAGAAAGGATATGCGAGAGGACAAGTAATTTATGAGTGGAGAAAAATTCAGTTGGTTATCCAAGACCTAAACATTTCATCTTATTAACAAACTCAACAGGAATACCACCAATAGTAATAGTCATGTCATTTGTAGCGAATCCAAACCCCATTAACTTCGTCTTGACTGGATTGACACAGAAATCATTATCGGACGACCATGACACAACTTCCCGCAATATAAAATTGACGCCCTCCTCCAACACATCGACAAACTCAGTATCAGAATAGCAAATAAATTGCACATCATCAGCATAAACATAAGGCAAGCAGGAAACACCATTAAAAGAACGCAAAAGATCATTCATATACACCATAAACAAAAGTGGGCCAATAACAGATCCCTGCGGGACACCACTAGTCATCCGTCGAGTTCCTAAGAAAGAGTTACCAATAAATACATACTGGAATCTATCATATAGGTACGACTTAATCAATTCGCATGCACGGGTAGAAAACCGGAACTCGTACAGCAATTTATATAGTAATCTAGAGTGCATTACTCTATCAAATGCCTTAGAAAAGTCTATCGAAAGCAATACAACATTCTTACGGCCATCCAAAAACTGTCTAATAGAATCCGTTAGCGCTAGCAGTAGAGAAGTAGTACTATAACCCTTTCGAAAGCCTGATTGGGATGGATGAATAAGAGAGTTGCAATCAAGGTACTCGATAATTTGGTCTTTCAAGATATATTCAACCACCTTAGAAAGGACCGGTAGTACTGATATAGGACGTAAATTATCAAAATCACTAGATTGACCGTCCTTCTTTATAGGGACAACCCTAGCTATTTTCCAATTCCAAGGGAAACATGACGAGGCAATAATTGTGTTCACAAGGTAAAGTAAATGTGAGGAAACAAATGGGAAAATAATTTTCAAAAATATCAATGGCAAGGAATCATGACCAACCGCATTAGATTTGATTCTGAGCAATGCTCGATATAACGTGTCAGAATCAACACATGAAAAGGAGAAACCTCCATCAACAGAGTTGTTCATATTATTGGAAAAATCACCCGAGTCTCGTAACTGACAAGCAGCAAAATAATCATTTATCTCATCAGGATCAGATGAAGTTAAATGTTCCTCAGACTCATTGTTCCTTAAGAATCCCCACATTTTTTTCAAACTAATATCATGAAAAAAGTGTGTGTGAGCTCGCATCCTTACCTTCCTTATAACCCGTTTCACCTTATTCCTGTTTACACAATAAATCGACCAATTATGTGGAGTCCTATGTTGGAGGTAATGATTATATGCCAAATCTCTCAATGAAACTTGAAAGGAAATTTCCCTGTCATCAAACCAATTATCCAAACTCAAACCAACCTTTCGACGAACGAATGGCACCAAATCATGTAAAACATTAATATTCGACATGAGAACTTCAAGTTGTAAATCCACATCATCAGTCAGGTATATAGCATTGAAATCACAATTATCAACTGCAGCCTCCAAATCCTCCATTCTCAACGCTTTATAATTCGGGTACGATATAAAACGTTGAGATGACGAATTTGGAACATCGACAGCTATAAAAATGAGAGAATGTCGAGTCACACCAGGACACTGCATCTGACCAGATGTGCCCAAGGAAAGAGTATTACTCAAAAGAAAATAATCAATTAGAGAAGTCGTATCACACCCCACATGGTAATTCGTTGGTATACAATAGTGGTGGTAAGTTAAATCAAGTCGCTGACACACAGAGCGTAAAACAACAGAATCAATTGGACAAAAAATATCTGTATTAAAATCTCCCATCAGAATAACATTTGAGTACCTTACTAACAAATCGCCCACAGAATCCTCAAAAGCACTTAAATCACCATCAACACCTTCACCTCTTCTTATAGGTACTTATAGTATCTAATCAGCGTTTGGAAATTGTTTGCTTAAAAAGGCTAAATGGTCTTATTGCAAAAATGGCTAATTTTAGAAAATATTTATAAAATTTTATTCCGCCACTGATACTAAAAAAAACAATAGTTAAAACTCATTATCTTGTTATCCCAAAACTTTAAGACCAAATGTTAATTTGTTATCTTTAACATGAAGTGGTAGGCAATCCATGGATATTTTTCTTTTATTAAGTTCCAAATTAAGTCTTATTTGGTCAAAAATCTTATTTTTGACAGACAGAACGCTGGTAGAAATTTAAAAGTACCCTCCAATAGCTCTTGTTATCTCTTTGGGAAAGTATCGCATTTATAATGCAAAAAAATGTCTACACAAACAAATCCAATGTTATTCAAAATGCTATTATATTTATTAATTTCTATTTATTTAATAAAAATTTTGTTAATTGCACTCCTTTAAAGTATTTTAATATAAAAGACGTTTAGGTTAATAACAAGCACTTCATGTGTAAACACGTACATTTTCTATGTATTTTAATGCATATAAACATTCCTTTTCAAGCATTTTGTGCTTAAGTTTACACACTTTATGTGTAGGTATATTACACACAATGTGTGCATAATTTTTAATTTACACACATGGAGTAATTTTACTGACATTATAGTAGGTAAAAAGTTACCTACTATAAATAGCGTAAATTTCAATAAAAATTAATAAGAGTGTATTTAATAATATCAGATTTTTAGCTCCGTTTTAGTTATTGGCCATTTTGAGGCGAATTTTATAATTTTTTTAATACATATCTCAAAAACTCTGCGTGATTTGAATTTTTCTTTTGTATGTTCGTGTTCAGTATGCTTAAATTAATAACAAATGATGTGTGTAAAATTTGATAAGTACCCAGCAAAAAAATTGCAAGTAATGCTTTACAAACTACTTTTTTCAATGCTTCACAATTATCCGTTAGTGTATTTTTACAGCTTTTTTAGAATTACTTCTGAACAACATCCAAAATATCACTTAAGTATTGCTTCTAAAGTATGATTGCTCTAAAAGTGGTCGTAAAAAGTGATTTCGGCATCATTTGGCATTTCCAAACAGAGGGTCACGGGTTCGATTCCCGGCGGGACCAATATTTTTTTATTTTTTTTATTCTATTAATTTTTTTTAATATTTATAATTAATTTTTTTAAATTAAATTTTTTTTTTAATTTTAAAATTTTTAAAAATATGTATATATAGAAAAAATGGTGAGAAATTGCTTTTTATGTACCTGTAAAAATAGCACTGAAAACAATATTGAATTGGAGTGCACCTTTTTGTTTAATAAGTACTTTTATTGAAGAGAATAAGGAACAATATCTCGCAGTAACAAAGTGGTGTTTTTATGCCATTCAACTTTTATATCAATGAATAGCTCAGCGGTAGAACACTAGACTAGCAATCGTGACGTCGCAAGTTCGATACCCGCTGGCGGCAATAAAAAAACTTTTGTAAAATAAAAAAAATATAATTTTTTTTGTGAAGAATTTTTTTAAACTTTTAATTGGTGAAAAAGGAAGCTCTTTTTCAAATAGTACTGGAAAAATGTTGAAGTCGGAGTAATCCTCTCCTATGACAACTCAATGTTAAAATCATTAGTGTTTATGTTAAAAAAGAAGTACATATACACTCTAATTAAATTCTGTTGAAATTTACCCAACTTATAGTAGGAAACTGAACTCCTACTATAAATTGAGTAAATTTACTCTATCTGCGTAATTGAAAAAAAATACGCACATTGTGTTTAAGTTGGTGCACAAATAATTTGTAATTTTACATTGAAAGTGCGTAGAAATTAAATGAAATTTTGAAATTAGTGTGTTAATTTACTAAATTTGTGTGTAAAAAAGCACGTTTCACGTGTAAATGTACGCATAAAATGCATAAAAATCTACTAAAATGCTAAAAAATCCACTGAAAGTGCGTAAAAATCCAATAAAATGCGTACATTTACAACAGTTGTGCTAACTTTAAGCACCATCCAAAATTTTTTTTTAAATAAAATAACAAATTGATTTTTAGTACGTATTTTCTTAATAATAATATCCAAGTCATTCTCTCATAATCGTTTATGTCCAAATTAATCGTTTTGGGATCTTAAGGCATTTGTATAAAATTCATATAAAAATTTGTTATAACTATTGAATGGGTGCAATGACTCCTGCTAAACAAAATGCCTTCTTTGAAAGGGAGGCAGTAACCGTCAACAATAACGGGAGAAAACGCAGAGATATGGCCTACGCAGGAACAACTGAGTGCAATGACTCCTGATCAACAAAATGCTTTCTTTGCAAGTTAGACAGTACTCAATGAATACTGACTTTGTTGAGCAGGAGTCATAGCACCCAGTTGTTTTGCCTAGGCCGTATCTCTCTTACGGCGTATTCTCCCGTTATTGTTGACGGTTGTTGGTTGACTGCCTCCCTTGCAAAGAAGACATTTTGTTGAGCAGGAGTCATTGCACCCAGTTGTTCCTGCGTAGGCCGTATCTCTCTTACGGCGTTTTCAATTTTGAAATGCGGTTTAGACTACCACCAAAAACAATTTCATGCTTACGTTGCTATTTCCAGACTCTAATGTGTTTGTGGAAATGTTGTAATTCACAAAAAATAATCCGTTTTCGCTTTTTCTTTTTCTTTTTATAATTTATAATTTTTTTTTTTAATTTTTGTTCAATTTGAAATGTCAGAGTATTTATTACTATTATAGGATAGTATATTTACCAACTTTGTGCGTAAAAATTTTATTTAACAAAACACTAGTAATTTTAGGCACAATGTGTTTATTTATAAACACATAATGTCTAAAAATACTTTGTATGTGTATTATTGTATATGGAAGTGTGTATGAAAAAAGTTTACGCATTTTTTGTTTATATTTACCGAATTTTCGTAAAATTAAACAAAATTTTACCCATTTTATAGTAGTAAATTTACAATCATTTTTTAGAGTGTAGATCATCAATTCTAGTGCCTTTTCTACTGCTTCGGCATCTCTTTTTTCGCTGGGTACTTTAGTTATTTGTTCGAAAAATCCGAATTTTTGATAAAATTGAGCCGCAGGTTAACGTTGGTGATTTACCCCAAATTCTCAGTACAAAAGTCGCTTTATACTAATTTTTATTAATCGGGTATGATCATTTTCAAATCAAATTGTTTGTTGTTATATCTGTTCAAAATTTGATCAATGTTTGCCAATATCTCCTTTTTTGGGCCCTGTAAGGCATGAAAAAATTTCTTAATCAGATATACTTGATAAATCCAATATTTTATTTAAATATCTTAAATTTTAGGTCACTATTTTTAAGGTCTTTAAACTATTAAAGGTTTTTCCGCAATTTTCGTATTTCCTTCTTTCGTTTTCTTACCTTGAGCTTAAGCTAAAAATTTGATGTTCACTCAAGTAATTCAGAGACTTTAACATTCAACTTAATCTTCGCTCACAACAAATTTGAGTAAGAAGATTTATTCTCTTCTTTAATATTTTTTAAGCATTTTACCAATTTATGTTTATTTTTTGCAATAGTTTGTTGGCAAAATTCTTAACCTCTGCAACAATATACCGCAACAGGTTAAAGCTTCTCTGTAGACTAGCAGTCTTGGATTCAACTGTATTAAATTGTTTTTTTTGTCTTTACTAATTTCTACATGATTGTATTGATTGTTAATGTGCTTACAAATATATACTTACAAGGGTTTCTATATTCAGTAATATATTTAAATATATAAATTTTAATAAAATATGATTTTTCTTTTTTTTTTTGTAAAACTAAAGAATTTAGGATGCAAATTAGGATTCATTAATCCGGAATTTATCGATGAAAATTCATTAGAACTCCCAGATTAACAATTTCCGCAATAGAAACCCTAATACATACGTTTATAAACAAGTACATTTTGCATAATTTTATTTTCCTGCAAAACTAGTGCATTGAAGAAAGAAAAATTCAATTAAAATTTTATTCTAAAATAACAGTTAACAATAGATTGTAATGGAAATATAATCTTAAGATTTTTATCAGGCAAATGTGTAACAGTCTTAGGAGAATTATTATACTTATGAAAGTAAAAATATATTTTATGAATGAAAGAATAAATAAAAATTTACTAAAACTTATTAATGGAAAATTAAAGATCTCATTTTAAAAACTTATTCATTAATATGATAAAGATTTAAGACAATAAATAATACAATTCAATTCATTTTTCAACTTCCTAATATTTTAGGAAATTATTGTGAGCTATGCTTCCTAATTTTCACAAAAAATATGTAACATAATGAATTTATTATTTAAAATATTCAAAACATTCAAATATTAACTGTGCACAATTGTTTGCCACACTTGAGTGAATTTTCTAAAGCGTTTGTTTTCTATATTAGCCCAGTGAAAAATAATAACTGTCAAGGAAATATAACTGCAAAGAAATAAATTGCTCATGTATTAGTTAATTCTGGCTCTTCTAATTACAAACACACTGTGTAGGGTGTGATTGAAAAAAACTTCAATTACACACACCCTCATCGCTGTGCCAACTGTCTCGTTAAGAGGTGATGCTACGAATCATAGCCTGTATATAGGGCTGCCGGTTCGATTCCTGATCATGGCATACACAAAAAGGTTTTCATATGGAGACAGATTAACAATTAAAAATTACATTAAAGGAATTAAATGTGCTAAAATCTCAAATGTATAAACAAATTGTGAAAAATAATCTGTTTAAGGCATGTCCCTTTTGGGATGTTTTTTAGAAAACATTGTTTTCTATTGTTTTTTGTACATGAGTGGATGTCACTATATTGCTAGATCTGCCAAAATAACAGAGTAGTATATCGGAAGATGACAAAGCAAATTGTGGTAAATTTTTGTTGTTGTTTTTGTTTTTTCTTTGGTATTTTAAATGTTTAATAACGCTCCTAGACGAGAACAAGAAATTCTCATTGAGTTTTTAATTTAAGTTAACAAATATTTATATAAATTCTAATAACGTCGCACAGTGTTTTGATCCCATATAACGATTGGACAAAACTAGAAGCAGTGGAGACGGAGTGTCTAAATATGGTACACTGACATAGAACCCCCTAGTTAAGAAAAATTTTAATTTTTGGAAATATCGGGCCAAGGACACGCCCACCTCCCATAGGTGCTGAAATTTAAAAATATTATATTAGCTACATAAATGAACGTAAAATTACAAAAAGTATCCATTGAGATACACATAAAACTGGAAACGTTTGTGTCAATTTTTATCAAAATCAAAGCAGACTCTTAGTCCTGCCATATATCCTTAATCTTAAAATCTTTATAAAACCTGCAAAAATTATCCGATTGTCATGAAATTTAGCACGTAAATTGACTTAAGGTCAAGCCATATTTATGCCAAATTTGGGTAAAATCGATTCATAAAAAATGCCTCTCATAAAAAATGCGTTTTAAAAGCTTAAAATGATTTTTCTAAAACAAAAAAAAATTAAATAGAATTAAAATAGGAAACCATGTGAATCCTCCATTTTAGGTATAGGGTATGTTCAGCGAACTTATGTAAAACACTACGAAGAATATTTTTGTGGAACATTTTAACCTTCGAACTCTTCTATTAAAGGGACTTTTTTGGCCTCCTTTTATAAACGGACAAAAACGACCCGTAAGTTGGAGAGTTAGAGGGCGGTTAGAGGGAAGGACTTCAAATATGGCAACACTGTAATTGCGCGAGATGTTGAATTTTAGAACAGTTGTTGCGCGCCATCTGATAGTGAGTTGGCGAACTTTTTTGAAGCTTTTTAGTTCATAGCCCTGTTATATTATTTTACTTCGGTGGGGTTAAGTGCTATGGCAACACTGAAAGAGGACGCTGCGATACACACATAATAATCCATGCATAAAAATACGAAAAAATGTCAAAATAACAAAAAAAATTTTAAAATATACGAAAAATGGTTTATTTTACGAAAGTTTTTGTTGTTTTGACATTTATTTCGTATTTTTATGCATGGATTATTATGTGTGTATGTATGAATGATAGAAAAAACTCATACATATTATTATTATTTTTCATAAATAGATGTTGCCTTGGATGGGGATCGAACCCGCAAACTCATGTGTAACAGTCCAATGCGCTAACCATTACACATTGCACCATTCGTTGTAATATGAAATAAATAAGTAAACATTTTTGAGCTTACTCCTCCAAAGGTTTTTCATTTTGAAAGTTAACATACATATATACAAGAAAACTAAAATCAACATTAGCTGTGTTTTCGAATTAACTATATCCGTTAACTCATAAAAAAGTCAAAGTGCATAAAAACGCGTTTAAGACGAAAACGAACGCATTACTTTTCGTATGCACGTTTACTTTCAACACGGATAATTATCAACGTTGAAAAATCAACGTTTATACATTTTCACAGCTAACGTAACTTATTCGCGTTACTTCCTAAAAACTTTTGCTGACGTACGTTCGATTATAACGGAACAATAATAATCGTAACCTATTTAAAAATTTTTTTATACTAATCGGTTTAACGTAGATTTACATTAAATACTTAACGTTGATAGGCATGAGACAAAATACAGCTATTATAACCTAGAGAGAACCCCACAAAGACAATCTGATGAAAGTGTTTGGTTGCACTTGGAAATGCATTAAGTGTCAACCATTGGTTCTAGGAAAGTTTTTTTCATAATTTTTTTCTCTATTTATTGTAAAATTCTAAATTCTATTTGGAATTTGATCTTAACACCGAACAATCTTCAGATCAACTAAAATCTACGATAAAAAAAATTTTTTTCTTCATTTTCTTCCTACAAAACTAACTTTAGAAAAATTCTTTAGTAATTAATTATAATATTAATTATGATTGCCCTATGCGATGATTACAAACACTTAACTAAAAAAAGCAGTTTTATTTAATAAAAAATTTCACTGGAACAAAACTACTAAAATTAATACTGATTAATATTTTCAATTGTTTCTTTATTTTATCCATGCTACCAAAAGTTAAAATTTTTCTATTGGTCCATATTTAAAATAGTTACAAAGCTTACTCGAGTTTTACCCGATTGATCAAATCAATACTTATTTTAAAGCAGTTAGTTAGTTTTTATGTTATTAACATTTGTGCGTGCCCAATATTTTTTGAAGGCAATCCTTATATAGAATGTCCTTTTTTCTAAACGTACTGACCAATTTTTACAGGTAGATTGGTCTACCCGGTTTTTCGGTCCGACCAGGTAGATCGTAAACCGGTTTTGAGATCGAAGACTGGATAATTGGAGACACTACTTACAAGTTTCTGATTTTCCCGAGCCAATTTCGTATAACTTTTTTTTTGTAGTCCTATCATTCCTCTACTTGTTCACTGGGCTATAGCTAGATTTTTTTTTCTAAGAAAACTCAAGTTTTGGATATTTCCTAGTGGATGTAGGTTAAAATGTGGACTTTGCACCTTTCCGTACTAATCTAAAGATTTATATACGCCCAAATGCATTTTTTAAATTTTACCCGGGTTATTTTCAACTTTTTTGTAAGTTTTTGTTTTAATCACAGCACCTGTTAAAAGTACAGTGAGTAAAACGCTGTTACTACATTCCTAAATACACTGTCTGAATCTATTAAATTGCTTGGTTTATAAACACAATACCCTCAAGTTAAATTTTATTAACATCAAATTTTATAATTTCCTCAAAGTAACGACAGAAAATAAAAAATTACCTGTGTAAATCTTTTGCACTTTCATTTTCATTCTAATTAAAAAAAAAAACTAAAAATTAATGATCTGTTAGTTTACAATAATGTAAAAACCATTAATGTCTAAGATTTTATTATGCATACTACATCATTTGTGATAAATATTGTATCTAAAATAGTGATTTTATGTAATTGAGGTAATAATATGAATATGATTTTCTGTTATTTAATAGTTAAATAATAAATTGCTGACATAACTCAAAAAGTACCTTTTTCCAAAAAGTACCTTTTTCAAAAAAAGTATATTTTCCCAAAGAAGTACTTTGTCCAAAAAAAAATTATCTTTTTCCAAAAAAAATACTTTGTCAAAAAAAAGTATCTTTAAAAAAAACTTCCCTTTTCCCAGAAAGTACCATTTTTTTCGATTAACTAAAATATTGGTGAAATTTTGTAAATTTAATAGATTTTTCTTGCTGTTTTTAGCTTTCTAATGTTTAGCAGACAGATTCTGCTGAGTTCAGCTGATTTTTCAGCAAATAATTTTAAAGGCTTTTATATTAGTGTACGGACAATTGAAAAAATTTCCAAAATGGACGAGTGAACTAGAATAACACACAAGTTCAAAAACAAAATTGATTGAAATTAACTGTGAACTGCAATGCCCAATTTTAGTAATTTTTATTTCGATTGCTTGTTTCTACAAAATGTTTAATTTTGTATGGAAATTTCCAGATGTCCTCACATTTTTACTCACAATTTCTAAACCGATTTCGACAACTTTTAACACCAAACTGCTCATAAAAAACAATTTGAATAAAAATAAGCAACTGATAGTGCGTCCTTGTGACGTGAACGTGATTAAAATAGACACATGTTTCAGGAGAACATCAAATTAAAATCCAAGCTAGATTTGCAAAACGCTTTGACGTTATATAAAATCATATTCGATTTGGTCTCCAGCTATATATTAAGAGATCTGCAAATATAGTTTATACATAATTATATATAATGGCGTATAAGCTTCTCTAAACAATCTTATATATCAAAAAATATAACAAAGTTAATATAAAATTGTATTAATTTTATGTATTAATTTATCTGACATGATATCTAATTATACAAAATTTTATAAAGTTAATTGCACTATTAAAATTAAAAAAAAAACTCCGAAATTGTGGATCTGGTTTTGAAGTTTGCACTTTGATATATAAATAAATGTTTATAATTGAATTTAACATATATTTTTCAAATAGTTGGCGAAATACTCTTTATTAAACTAAAAATAATTTTAAAGAAATAAATAAGGGAAACATTTTTTTTTTTCATTGTGGAATTAAAGGTCGAAATAATTATTTTTACTTTTAAATTTAAAAATTAGACAAACATATGTTGAAATAAATATGGTTTAAGTTCATTTATTTTTCCGTAAAAAAAAATTAATTGTGAAAGTTAATTTTTTATCATGTTGGTTTTTAATTTTTATTTTAAAAAATAAAAATTGTTTTTTTCGACCTTTTTAATTCATTAATTAAAAATTTATTAATTCAGTTCGAGGCCTTTTTCCTTATTATGAATTAACATAATAAGTACTTTTTTCAAAAACTGTTTTTTTTTCTTCATCAGGATACTCTCCTGACAAATACTTTTGCTTTCAAAAAACCTCTACACTTTCAGGAATGAAAAGACGATCGTTTCGGGGATTTTCCAGGTCCCCTTCATCAGTTTTCTTTAGAAAGTGGTGGCGCAATCCCCGAAACGATCGTCTTTTCATTCCTGAAAGTGTAGAGGTTTTTTGAAAGCAAAAACTCTGTGAAGTATTTGTCAGGAGAGTATCCTGATGAAGAAAAATAGCAGTTTTTGAAAAAAGTACTTATTATATTAATTCATAATAAGGAAATTGGCCTCGAACTAAATTAATAAATTTCTAATTAGTTAATTTTTTATTTTATAAGAAAGACACACATTTTATAAGAAAGACCAAAACTCTAACCTAGAAAAAGTTGTTCCGACAAATTTTTGTAATGTTTTATTTTGTCAGCTATTTCCAAGTTTATTAGCAAAAATTGTTCTAAACATCTAGCATTAGTATTTAATATGAATGAAATAAGTGATCTCAATAATATTTACTAAAGTTTTCTTCGAAAATCTTCAAAAAATTATATGTATTTATATATAATTTGATGCAGTTAGATAGACCCATTTTTCGGATCAAATTGTATCAGGTGAGATAACATGCTTATCTCGCTTGATATAATTATATATTCCAATATTCGGATCAAATTAGATATGGACGTATATATGGGTTTATATATGGTGATATATGATTATATAACATCTTTTTTAGTCGGGTAGTCAGAAGTTCTTTGTCATGGGTGATAAGAAGTTAATAATTTCTATGGGGGTTGCATAGGAACGTGCTGGCACTAGGAATTCCCGGAAATTCCCGGAAATTCTCGTCCCGGGAATTCCCGGGAATCCCGCCCTTTTTTCAATCCCGCAATCCCGGGAATTTTGTGCGGGATTTCCCGGGATTTTTTTTTATCCTTTTACAGAAGTTTCAGCTAATATATTACAATTTTGTAAGCATTATTTAAATTTAAAGCATTAATTTTTTTAAATTAATTGAAATAAAATATACATTTAAAATTAAAAAATACGATTTAAGATGCAATAAACAGAATTTAGTATTAAAAAAAGTACTATTTAGGCCGAGTTTTTTTTTTTTATATCAGTTGAATTTAGTTTAGTTAAACCGAAAACAAATATTATCAGCCATTATTAAGTTTACCAACAAAATTTCTCGTACCTCGGAAAAAACGTGTTCTTTAAAATTATGACCTTTCTCCAAATAAAGTAATATATACATTTCAACATCAGTATTTCGGTTCTAAATACATACCTCCAAACTTTTAATTAATATAAGTACCTTTTTACTTCAAATAATTTTATTTAAATTCATATTCCTTAATTTCAAATATATTTTTTAATTTTTATTTATTTTACAAATAATGCATAAAATGTTTTTTTTTTAATTTTTTTTGGGTTTTTTTGTATGTTAATTTAAAATGCAACTATGAAAATTAAATAAATTATTTTTAAGTAGTTGTGGCATAAAAATTTGCGATTCAAAAAATAGCAATTGAAGTTAAAAAAACTATTCAGGCCCTGTGCAAGGCGGCTAAATAAATTCTACACTAAATACAAATTCAAAAAAGGGTTTTAAATTTCTTTGAACATTTTTAAAAATATTATAGAAATTTTAGAAACCTGAATTTAGTTTCGATTTTATTTAGCCAGTTCGCACACTCCCTTAATAATATTTTAGTTTATATTTTTATAAAAAGATTTAGGCGAATTTCCTAAAAAAAAATTTTGTGAAAAATACTCACTTTTAAACTTTTTGAAAAAAATAATTCTGGAAGAATAGATCTGAAAATCTACATAGAAATAAAATATCTAGAAATATAAATATTTTGGCTTCATTTTTAAGAAATATTTATGCAAAATCGATCTTAGTTCTAACTATAAAACTAGCCCTAAATACCGTTTTTTATCGTAATACATAATCCAGGGGCCGAAGTACGGCATTCATGAACTAGCGAAATTGTTCGAAATCCGTCTTTTCAATGTGTAAATACGTAAAAACTAACAATGATAACACCATATTTTAATTTTATATCCAATCTAGGGCAGATTTGTAGAATCCCTGGCTCAAAAAACTTTATCCAAATGCTTAATTTTTCGAAATCAAAAATTAATTTCAAATGAAAAATTTCGATCACGAATGCCATAATTCGACCCCAGGGCTGAAATTTTAAATTCGTGTAAGACACAAAATGAATTGGTCCAGAATTTCATATAAGAAACGACTAAAAATATTCTTTTGAATCTCTCTAAAACTTCATTATAATAAATTTGTCATTTCCCTCCCATTAACAATTCCAATATATCGTGAAGGAATGGATGAAAAAATACACATGTCTTTTAATTTTATTTAATTTAATTTCTTTCACTTTTTCTAAATCAATTCGTTTCTCGTTTGAAAAGATATTAAAATTAAAACGGCCTTCCATAAAAATATATTACCTAATATTAATTCGCGACTTAAACTGTTAAACGAATTGATTAAGAAAAAGTGGCTACTTTATATTTAGCACTTTTTCAGAATATATTAAGTAGATTTTCTCATGCCCAGCAAAATCTTTCATTACCAAATAAGTGGTTATATAATAGAAATTCATAGCTCCGCACAACTTATTTTTTGGCGTCTAAACTCATTATTTTTGTTTGGCGTGGTCGTGTTTATAAGTAGTCACGCTTACCCGCTCGCTTACGAAAAAATGAGAAATAAGTAGTTATGAGATTTTGAATAATAAGTGGTTACACACATGCTTACAAAAAGTTGAATTATAAGTGGTTATCCGATTACTTACTTGATTCTTAAAAATAAGGAGTTAAGCAAATACTATTAGCTTAAGAAAATACATTCAGAAAAATTTAAGTTTTTTCTAATGTGTAATTTTAGGACTCGTCGTAAAAATTTAAACATAAAACATATTTACATATAATAAATAAAAATTTATAAAATTTAACTGTGTAAAAAGTATTTATTAAAAATATTACGAGTAAGTCATTATTTTATATTTAGAAACAATGAATACAATAGGCCGTTATTAGGAAGTCATTATTTTATATTATAAAATAATGCAGAAGGTAATGATATATCATTTTTGGTAATGCAGATAGTAATGAGGTGTCATTACCAATATTTTGCTGGGTGGGTACAACCAAAAAATGGACTTTGTCCGATGGTATTTTGATAGAAATTGAGTTTTTCAACTACAACATATGTCGGATTTATTTATTTTCGAACGAACGGGAATTCCCGGGATCCCGGGAAATTCTAGAAAAAATCCCGCTGTCCCGGGAAATGAAAAAGTCCGGGAAAAGAAAAACCCTAGCTGGCACAGAAATCAGAGGGTGGCGGGTGCGAATCCCACCAGGTCAAAAAAAAATTTTTGTAACTTTTTTTACACAATCACTAATTTTTTGTAGTTTTCACTGTAAAATTTTTATTTTTTTCTATTTTGTACACTCAAAAATTAATTTTTGAAACGATTTAAATTTTTTTTTTAATTTTCTATTAATTTTTAATGAAATTTTATGGAAATATAAAAGTTCTAAATAAGTATGTAATTCTTCAAATATTTTTTGTTAAAATACGAAAAAGGTAAATATTACAATTTTGTTTGTATTTAAAAAATTGTAATTTAAAAAATCCATTTCGATCAAATTTTTACTAAATGTATTTAGAAACTAAATATAACAGAAAAAGAAAAATCCTGTAAACATTTTAGTTAGAACTAGTAAAAATAAGTTAAAAATTACTTTGCAGAAAAAACTATTTTTTATCTACTAATATGCTGCAAAATTTTTTCCGGATTTTATCAAGGTAATTCGTATTAAAAGTTAACTTAAATGTAAACAAAATTTTGTAAATTTAACAGTTTTACTTTTCCTTCTTATCTTACTAGTATTTAGCAAAAAACATTAACATTATTTTATTAAAAAAATGTCATTTTTAATAACATAATTTTTAGTAGCTTTTTCTCCTATTTTTACAGCTTTATTTCTTTCTATGAGTGTATTACTTTTATAAAAAAAAAAAACACTTAAAAAAAACAACTTTATATATTTTCCAATATGTTATATATTTTTGTTAATAAAAATAGAAAGAAATAAATATAACAATTTACTTAACAAGACTGCTAAAAGTTAGCTATAAGTTATAACAAGCCATAGCATAGGGGGTAGAGCGTCTGCTTGAAATGCCAACGAGTGTGGGTTCAAACCCCACACGATGCATGATGTTTTTTTTTAATTAAATTAAAATACAAACAAGTGAAAATGAACTTCCTTTTCATCGGTTCAAATATACATAATTTGTTTCAAAAAAGAACAACTTCCCTCCTATGACAAGCCAATGTTAAATTCATCAGTGAAAACCACAAATTATCACTACTCCCTATTCATCTGTCGTTATGTTTTTACTACTTCTTTTTCCTCACTTTTTTTCCTGGGAATGTACTTTCATTTCGCATTAGAAACACTTGGGCTGATCGTGATCATCATTTTTCATGATCTTCTAAAGCCGCAGAATATATTTTTATTAAATACACTGCAAGAAGCTTATTAGGACAAATCCGAATTTATATACAGTGGTGGCCAATAATTTAAAACAATTCAAGTTTTTTCTAATTTTATTGTTGTTGCCTTTATTTTTAAAGATCAAAATAGAGGCTAAATTCCCCACGAAAGGAAAGGAGATAGTTTAGAAAATTGCACAGAATTTTAACGTAATGTTTGTTAAGTGGGCGTGGCTTTTAACGAAAAATTAGCGATATCAACCGATATGATCGGTTCTGTACAAACTGTATATTTCTGGAAATCCTATAAAATTTCCTTAAGTCTTGCATTATTTTTATCTACAAATAGTCGCCAGACTTAAAATTGCAGCACTTTAAATATTACTAAATTTTTCTTTGTTTTTAGCGATTTTAAAAGAAAGTTAACAACACTGAAATTTTAACATGAAATGCTTTTTACTATAACGTAAAAAAAATCTTGACTGATTTGTTATATTGTGGTAAGAAAAGCATAAAACTATTCACTTTAAAATTTCAGTGCTGTTAACTTTATTAAAAATCGCTAAAAACAAAGAAAAATTATGTCATGTTTAAAGTGCTGCAATTTTAAGTCTGGTGACTATTTGTAGATAAGAATAATGCAAGACTTACGGAAATTTTATAGGATTTCCAAAAATATACAGTTTGTACAGAACCGATCAGTACTGCCTAAATTTTACTATGTAATTTGATAAAAGGTTGATATCGCTAATTTTTCGTTAAAAGCCACGCCCACTTAAAACAACTGACAAAACAAAAAAACAAACATTATGTTAAAATTCTGTACAATTTTCTGAACCATCTTCTTGCCTTTCGTGGCAAATTTAGCTACTATTTTGATCTTTAAAAATAAAGGCAACAACAATAAAATTAGAAAAAACTTGAATTGTTTTAAATTATTGGCCAACACTATATGTATTTATTTTACACCCACTTTCAGAATAAATTTCTTGTTTCTCCTAAAGTGCGTCTTTTCATGGACAGTTAATAATTTTAAATTAAAAAAAATTATAAAAACAAAAAATTTTAATCCTTAACTTAGGGTGCAAACATAATTGTAAAATATCGAACTATGCCAAATTATCACTTTATAGTGATAGTTGCTAGCAGGAAACCGGTAATTTTTAAGAAAACCCAAAGGTTAATTTATCAATTTTATGTTTAAATTATAATAAATATGATGAAAACTATTAGTAGTAACAATACCACTTATCAATTAAAAGGTGAGAAAAAAGTTTCAGTTTCCTATTTGCTGCCACATTTTATAAATTTTTGTTTCAGTGCATTCTCTTTATTTTATAACCTCTTTCAGTATGCCTAGCACACATAACTATTCAAGACTTTTACAAAAAAACCAATAAACAAAAATAGTTTCCATGGGCACCAAACACCTTAAAATTTTTTTTAGAAAACAGCTTTCGCAATTGGATTTAGAGTCTATTTTATTCATGAAAAATTCAGAAACTTGGCCATTTACTATTTGATTTCAACAAAAAATAAATATTTTTTATTATATTTTTTTTAAAAACATTGTTACTTTCGACATATTTTGTTACGTTTTAAAATTTGTCAAATAATTTCGTGGGTGCTCGGACCCCCAAGCCCACCCCCCTAGCTACGTGCCTGCCCTAGATTATAAATTTAAATAAAACACACTTATAAAATTGCAAAATAATCGCGGAACGTGAAAAAAGACTTTATGGTGCAAAAATTTAATTAAAAAAATTAATCCGCGATTTACATTCTGCAAACAAATATGTTGATGGGAAAATTTTCCTTTTTGTAATTTTTTTTTTTCGATTATTTTGCGATTTTTTTTACAACTAGCAATCAAAATTTGTTTCATGAAATGGGTATTATAGTCCCAAGATTACAAATTTTAAAAAACCGAACTTAAAAAATTGCAAAATAATGGCGGAACGCGAAAAAAGGCTTTATGGTGCAAAAATTTAATTGAAAGCCTTAACCAGCGATTTACATTATGCAAATAAATATATTGATGCAGAAATTTTCCTTTTTCCGCGATTTCTTTTTTTTTTGCAACTAGCGGCCAAACATTTTTTTAACTAAATGGGTATTATAGTCCTTGGGTTATGAATTTCAAAAAACCGCACTTAAAAAATTGCAAAATAATGGCGCAATGCGAAAGAAGGTGTTGTGGTGCAGAAAATAGTATAAAAGATTTAATTGGCGATTAACATTCTGCAATTTGCATATTTATTTACAAATTTTTTGAATCAGTGCCTAATAAATGCAATTCTTTTGTCATAAAGTGTAGGAAATGCGTCGAAGAATTATGTAAATGTACTTCTAGGACATATCTTGTATTTGGGGGCCCATAATGCAATTTTACAATTAATATATTCATATAACTGTTTAATCCTTTATAAACCGTTTTCATGGGACATTTAGCCCTGTTTTAAACGCGTGACATATGTGACTATAAAATATTAATTATACCCTACCCCACTACGTGGAGAGGGTATAATAAGTTTGTGCTGATATTTGTAACACCAAAAAATATTGGACCTAGACTCATCTTGTAGTATACCGATCGACTCAGAATCACTTTTTATTTGGATTTAACGATGTCCGTCTGTACGTCTGTCAGTCCATGGATTCTTGTGCGCACTCTACAGGTCGCAAATATTAAGATATTTTGTTGAAATTTGGTACACCGACTTATGGCGGTCCAAGGACGAAGCCTGATTTTGGTTAAAATCACTCAATGTTTAGACCTAGTGCCCATATAAGGGCCCCCCCCAAAATTGGCTGAAATTTGGTTCGCTGACTCACATGGTCAAAAGGACAAAAGGATCTAGATAAGATCGGTCCATTTTTGGACATATCGGCCATATGGGCTATGTTTTCGATTTTGTCTTCTTTTATCATTTAATAGAAAATTTTGACATAAGTCCGTTTCAATCCATTCGAATTTCGGATCCAAACATTAGTTGGCTTTTAACCAGACTGGTGTAGGGTATTATATAGCCGGCATGCCAGACTTTAACTTTTTTACTCGTTTATTTATTTTTTTTTTTTTTGCAGACAAGTTTTTTAGTCTAAAAATTAGTTTTAGTTTATTAAATTTTTAAAAATATATAATTAGACTTCTATAATTTCTAATATAAAATTAATTCTTTCCCACTACAAAAATTCCAAGAAAACCCACCTGAGATTTTTCTCATTCATGAAAATTTGAAATTTTGAAGACTTTTTGTTTATAAAAATTTTTAAATTGTAAAATATTTTCTGATTTATCTCCATTGCGGGATCCCGGGAATTCAAAATAAAATAAATCAAAAAGTGCGGGATTTTGCATTCCCTATAGGTATACAACATATTAATTAAAAAAATAAAATTTAGTTTTTTTATAGTCATAAACCATTTTGGTCAAAAATGCCATCAAAAAAGGTAAAAAAAATTTTTTTTTTTAGGTAAACTTTTTCTACAATTTCTTTATTTACGACTGCAGTCACGATATCGACCTATTTTATAGTTTTCAAAACACTGAATTTTCTTTATCCAGTAAAATAATATAACCGGAAAATATATACATATGTAAGTTTAGAAACGGAAGGGTGTTTCCAAAATGACCCAGGAAAATTTTTTACAATCGGTAGCCAACTGGTTACACTGCAACCGATTCCATGGAACTGGTTCCGGAACGAGTTCCTGGAATCCCATATGGAAGGTATGACTGACGTAAAATCATTTCCAGAACTGATTCTAGGGCAACCGGTTCCACTTTGGAGCTATAGAAGTGGTTGCTTTTGGGACAATTTCAAACAAAAATCATCAATCGACAGCAGAAGGGGTTGTAAATGAAAAGTAGCTATTCTACAACAGATTCTTTGGAACAGAAAATTTTCCTGGGGAGTGAAAGCCCTTTGCTTACTTTTTGTGGTGCATTATTTTTGGTAATTGATGACTTGAGTGCACATGTGTCATACTTAAGTAGTATTTACTCTTGAACTTTCTTTCATTACACGGCTTTTTGATTATTATGACATTCAAAGATGTTTTTATTAATTTCGGAACCATTCACAACCTACCCATTGCGTGTTTATAATGAAGTTTAAACTCAACACAATGTAAAAATGCACATTTCAAAGTATTTATTGTTAAATGTAGACTGTCTAAGTGACAAACATTACAACATTATAAGCTTGTTTTTTCACTAGTTACTTGAGCTCATTGTATTTTTGACATGTTCATAGTTTTATTTGAGACCATCAATCAGTTGTCTACAATTTTTTCAAAAATACCTTTTTATGTCATAAATATGTATTATGTTTATTAAGTCATTTATTATAACTTGGATATGATGATATTGTGATATTAAGTTTTACTACAAATATATTCTTTGTTGCATCTTTTTACATCATTATAATGTTGTTTTCCTTAAAATATCTTTAAAATTATGTGTGAAAATTTCAATGGTAAATTGCATAAGCTGCATTATAAAATGAACAACTTTAATATGATAATGCACATTGTTTAAAATATTGTATTATAATTAGGGTTTTTCTTTTCCCGGACTTTTTCATTTCCCGGGACAGCGGGATTTTTTTTAGAATTTCCCGGGATCCCGGGAATTCCCGCTCATTAAAAAATAAATAAATCCAACATATGTTATACTTAAAAAACTCAATTTCTATTAAAATTCAGTCCGACAAAGTCCATATTTTGGTTGTACCCATGAGAAAATCTACTTAATGTATTCCAAAAGAAGTTCTAAATATAAAATATCCATAAATCGGGAATTAATATTAAGGTAATATATTTGTATAGAAGGCCTTCTTAATTTTAAAAAACAATATGAAATATATTAACAAAATATTAACTCTCTTTTCAAAGGGTAAATGAATTGATTTAGAAAGATCTCATCCCTTCTTTCACGATATATTGGAATTGTTAATGGGTGCAAACTTGTGTCGGACGGTGAAATAACAAATTTATCAAAATGAAGTTATAGAGATTAAAAAAAATATTTTTAGACGTTTCTTTTATAAAATTGTGGACCGTTTATTTTTTCCTTTTGCGTCTCACACAAATTTTAAATTTGGCCCTAAGTATCGACATAAAACGATACTTAGGGCCAGTTTTATAGTCAAAACTAAAATCGATTTTTTGCTGAAATATTTCTTAAATATTTAACAAAAAAATATATATTTCTAGATATTTTGTTTCTATGCAGATTTACAGAATTATTCGTCTAGAATTATTTTTATAAAAAAGTTTAAAAGTGAGTATTTTTGACACAAATTTATAGGCAAAATCGCCTAAATCTTTTAATAAAAACAGACACTAAAATATTATTAATTAGTTTTTTAACTTCAACTGTTATATTTTGAATAGAAACTTTGTATGCCACAACTACTTAAAAGAAATTATTAAATTTTCATAGTTGTATTTCAAATTAACAAATCAAAAATAATTTAAAAAAGCATTTGATGCAATTTTTTTTTTTTTATTTAAAAAACGCAATTGAAATAAAGGAATATCAATTTAAATAAAATTCTTTGAAGTAAAAAATACTTATATCAATTAAAAATACGAAAATATTACTAATTTTGGAGGTATTTGGAACTGAAAATGTTGAAATATTGTATAATTGCTTTATTTGAACAAAGATCATCATTTTTTTCCGAGGTGCGACAAATTTTGTTGGTAAACTTGGTAATGGCTGATAAAATTCGTTTTCGGTTTAACTAAACCAAATTCAACTAATATAAAAAACCTAACCAACTAATATAAAGGCCTAAACAGTATTTTTTTTAATCCTAATTCTGTTTGTTGAATTTAAAATCGCATTTTTTAATTGTAAATATATTTTATTAAAATTAATTTTAAAAAATTAATGTTTTAGATTTAAATAAAGCTTCCATAATTGTAATATACATACTGCTAAAACTTCTGTAAAATAATAAAAAAAAATTCCGGGAAATCCCGCACAAAATTCCCGGAATTGCGGGATTGAAAAAAGGGCGGGATTCCCGGGAATCCCGTCCCGGGAATTCCCGGGACATAAACCCTAATTATAATGCATGAATTCACAACATTTAAACAATTTAAGATCAGCTGTGGCAACTTTGTTTCTGTTTGTATTTTATATCTGTAATAAGTTCAGTGCATAGTTTTAGGAGATATTGTTTAATGTAAATTGAAGCAAAATATTGTAAGAAAATTGAAGTCGATTTTCAGATACCCTATACAATACTTGAAAATTTTTTATTGGCATTGAAATTTAATTGGCATTACATGATTTCAATGCCAATGCCAAAAAATTTCATTACCATACACGAGAGAGGAAACTGCTAGAGGTAGAACAAAAAACACCTCTAGTTAACTCTATTGTGAATGATTTAAGCCAGTGGTCGGCAGAAAGAGAGAATTTGAATGTATTGGTGTCTTTACACTGTCTTTGCACTGTGAGAAATTAGTTTATAATTTTTAAATTTATATTTGTATATTACGAACATGAATTATTGAAGAAATGAATGAATGCATGCATGAATGAATTAAAGAAATAAAAATAATTCATAATAAATTTCCTGATCTTGTAAAATTTTAAGAGTGTACTATTTTTCTATAACTTCTTAAACAAAGCGACATCAACCTGCTTTGTTGTAAGCTACCATGCTACTAAATGAAAAATGTTGATTTGTTATGCTCTTAGTTGGGAGTGTTGTTGCCATTCGTGTTGTGTACGTGTGAAAAGCCGATTATGATCGGCCACTGGTGGCTATGGGTGCCGAGCACTGATTTAAGCTATTTAGAGGTGTTTTTTGTTCTATCTCTAGCAGTTTTCTCTCTAGTGTAGATGTACCTTTATGAGATTTAATAAAGCTGAATAGTGATTTCCAGGGCTGGCAGGCAATACCGCTAAAATACCGTTATCGATTCAAAACCCTTTTAACTGACTACCGTTACGCCTAAAATACTGTTACCGAAATAATCTAAAAACCGTTATCCTTAAAATACCGTTACCGAAATAACTGAAATACTGTTATCCGTAAAATACCGATACCGAAATAAATGAAATATCGATACCCTTAAAATACCGTTACCGAAATAAACAAAATACTGTTATCCCTAAAATACCGTTATTTTAAATTTTCTGCTTTTGGTAATTGCACGTGGCTACCCAGCAAAAATAAATGGAATGACTTCTAAATGAATCACTTCCTTCATTACACCACAAAGAATTACTCCGTTAGGAATGGGTTTTTCACAACATCTAATACTGCAATAAATATATGCTAGTCAGAAGTTCTTTTTCATGGGTGATAAGAAGTTAATATTTTGTATGGGGGTTGCATAGGAACGTGCTGGTACAGAAATCAGAGGGTTACGGGTTCGAATCCTACCAGTTCGAAAAAAAAATTTTGTAACTTTTTTTTTACACAATTAATAATTATTTGCAGTTTTCAATGTAAAATTTTTATTTTTTTTTATTTTTTTACATTCAATTAATTTTTGAAACGATTTAAATTTTTTTTTTTTAATTTTCTATTAATTTGAAATAAAATTTTATGGAAATGTAAAAGTTCTAAACAAAAATGTAATTTTTATTATATTTTTTTTTTTAATACCAAAAAGTAAATATTAAAATTTCGTTTGTATTTAACAAATTGTAATTTAAAAATCCATTTTGATCAAATTTTTACGAAATATATGTATTATTACACTAACAGAAAAAGAAAAATGCTGTAAACATTTTAATTAGAAGAACTAAAAATAAGTTAAAAATTAGCTTGCAGAAAAAACTATTTTTTGTCTACTAATATGCTGCAAATTTTTTTGCGCATTTTATTAAGATTATTTGTTATTTTTAATTAACTAAAAGTGAACTTAAATGTAACTAAAATTTTGTAAATTTAGTAGTTTTATTTCTCCTGTTCTTATCTTACTAGTATTTAGCGCAAAAATCTGCTAATATCAGCAGTTTTTTGCAAGGTCATTTTTAATTACATAATTTTTAGTAGCTTTTTCTCCTATTTTTACAGCTTTATTTCTTTCTATGAGTGTATTATTTTTTATAAAAAAAATAACCCTTTAAAAAAAAAAACAACTTTATATATTTTTCAAATATGTTATACATATATATTTGTTAATAAAAAATTAAAGAAAGGAAGATAATAACAACTTACTGAACATGACTGCTAAGATTCAGCTATCATGTACAAGAAGCGATAGCACAGGGGTAGAGCGTCTGCTGGAAATGACAACAAGTCTGGGTTCAAATCCCACATGCTGCATGATGATTTTTTTTTTTTAATTAAATTAAAATAAAAAGAAGTGAAAAAGAACTTCCTTATCATTGGTTTAAGTATACATACTTTGTTTTTAAAACGAACAACTTCCTTGCTATGAAAAGCCAATGTTAAAATTATCGGTGAAAAACCCGAAAAAGAACAACTCCCTATTCAACAGTTGCAGTGATTTAACTACTTCTTTTTCCTCACTTTTTTCCTGGGTATTGAGTACTTTTCTTACATTAAGTTGATAAATTGGATTTGTTTTTATTCTCGTTCGCTTTTTGTAAAAAAGTTTGCGGTATACACTGTTTACTGTCGTAAACCTTAAAATACCGTTACTGAAATAACTCAAAAACCGTTAACCTTAAAAAAACGTTACCGAAATAAACGAAATATCGATACAATTAAAATACCGTTACCGAAATAACTAAAATACCACTAACCTTAAAATACCGATACCGAAATAAACGAACCCAGCAAAATCTTTCATTACCAAATAAGTGGTTATATAATAGAAATTCATAGCTCCGCACAACTTATTTTTTGGCGTCTAAACTCATTATTTTTGTTTGGCATGGTCGTTTTTATAAGTAGTCACGCTTACCCGCTCGCTTACGAAAAAATGAGAAATAAGTAGTTATGAGATTTTGAATAATAAGTGGTTACACAAATGCTTACAAAAAGTTTAATTATTAGTGGTTATCCGATTGCTTACTTCATTCTTAAAAATAAGGAGTTAGGCAAATACCATTAGCCTAAGGAAATATACATTCAGAAAAATTTAAGTTTCTCTAGTGTGTAATTTTAGGACTCGTCACAAAAATTTAATTATAAAACATATTTACATATAATAAAAAAATTTAACTGTTTAAAAAGTACTTATTTAAACCAGATATGGGAGTAATTAATTACTTTGTAATGACCATTGCGGGTTTTCATTACCATTAAATCTATAAAATGAAAATTAAAAAAAAAATTCATTACTATTACAAAATGTAATTGCAATGAAAAAAATGTTAATTTCATTTGTTTTCTTTACATGTAATGAAACGTTTTTATAATTTTCATTACAATACGCAATGGTAGTAAAAACAAAAAATCATTTTCATTTTTTCTACACTAGGTAGACAAATGAAATTTCAATACCATTACTTAACATAATGATGTAAAGAACGTTTTGTTCTTTGTTCTACACTAAAAAATTTTGCTTTATGGAAATTTTTTTTCGCAATTTTTTTTTTGGCAACTAGCCACGAAACTTTGATGTATGTCTCTAGATTATAAATTTAAAAAAACCACACTTAAAAAAAATAGCAAAATTATGGCGGAACGCGTAAAAAGACTTTATGGCAGAAAAATTCAATTAAAAAACTTAATCAGCGATAAACATTCTTCAAACAAATATACTGATGCAAAAAGTTTCGTTTTGGCACATTTTTTTCGCGATTTTTTTTTGTTGCAACTAACCACCAAAATTTGTTATATGAAATAGGCATTATAGTCCCTAGATTACAAATTTTAAGAAACCGCACTTAAAAAATTCAAAAACAATGGTGGAACGCGAAAAAAGACTTTATGGTAAAAAAATTTAATCAACACACTTATTCAGCGATTTACATTCTGCAAACAAATCCATTGATGTAAGAATTTTCCTTTTTGAAAATTTTTTTTTCCCGATTTTTTTCGCGGTTTTTTTTAACTAGCTCCCAAACTTTCTTGTATGAAACGGGTATTATAGTCACTAGAATATAAATTTTAAGAAACCGCGCTTAAAAAACTTCAAAATAACGGCGGGACGCGAAAAAAGACTTTATGGTAAAAAAATTTAATTAAAACACTTAATCAGCGACTTACATTCTGCAAACAAATCTATTGATATAAGAATTTTCCTTTTTGGAAATTTTTTTCCCGATTTTTTTTTCGCGGTTTTCTTTTAACTAGCTCCCAAACTTTGTTGTATGAAACGGGCATTATAGTCCCTAGATTAAAAATTTTAATAAACCGCACTTAAAAAACTCCAAAATAATGGCGGGACGCGAAAAAAGACTTTATGGTAAAAAAATTTAATTAAAACACTTATTCAGCGATTTACATTCTGCAAACAAATCTATTGATGTAAGAATTTTCCTTTTTCGAATTTTTTTTTCACGATTTTTTTCGCGGTTTTTTTTAACTAGCCCCCAAACTTTGTTGTATGAAACGAGTATTATAGTTACTAGAATATAAATTTTAAGAAACTGCACTTAAAAAACTCCAAAATAATGGCGGGACGCGAAAAAAGACTTTATGGTAAAAGAATTGAATTAAAACACTTAATCACGATTTACATTCTGCAAGCAAATATATTAAGGCAAAAATTTTCCTTTTTGTATTTTTTTTTGTTTCCGATTTTTTTTTTTGCAATTTATTTTTTTTTTTCAACTAGCCACCAAACTTTGTTGTACGAAATGAGTATTATAGTCCTTAGGTTATAAATTAAAAAAAACCGCACTTACAAAATTGCAAAATAATGGCGGATCGCGAAAAAAGACTATGGTACTAGAATTGAATTAAAAAACTTAATCAGCTTTCTGTTCTGCAAAGAAATATATTGATGCAAGATTTTTCCTTTATGCAATTTCTTTTCGCGATTTTTTTTTGCAACTAGCCACCAAAACTTGGTATCAAATATGGATACCATAGGCTTCGGATTATGAAACAAAAAAATGCTTTTAGTAATTTGTAAACCTAATATTTTTAAAATAAAAAACTTCAACAAAAACGGCATGTAATGAAAAACAAATGGGTGTTTCATTACTATGTAAACATTAGGTAAAAGTAATGAAAATTAAAAAAAGGTTCATTTTAATTTTCAAAACAAATGAAAATTAAAAAAAATATTCATTACCATTTTTTAACGCAATGGTAATGAAAAAAAAACATTACCATTTCTTCAAAAAATGGTAATGATAAAAAAAGCTCCATTACCATTACATCAAGTAATGGTAATGAAAATGTAATGGGAATGATTTTAGCCCATCTCTGATTTAAACTAATACGAGTAAGTCATTATTTTATATTTAGAAACAATGAATACAATAGGCCGTTATTAGGAAGTCATTATTTTATATTATAAAATAATGCAAAAGGTAATGATATATCATTTTTAGTAATGCAGATAGTAATGAGGTGTCATTACCAATATTTTGCTGGGAAATAGCGTTACCCTTAAAAAACCGTTACCGAAATAATCTAAAATAGCGTTACCCTTACCGATTACCATCCATGGTGATTTCTAAAATTTTCAAAGCTGAATAAAGGTTTTATAATATTGAGCTTTTTATTCAGTTTTATTTATTCTGAAATCTATTTGAATTAAACCTTTAATGCTTTTATGAATGACTGGTTTAAATTAGTTTTTTAATAACATTTAATAGGAAATTTAGTTTATGTGATTTGGGTCGAATATAAACATAAAAATAAATCCAAAAATTGATAAAAATATGGCAATTAATAAAATCGGAAATCCCAGAATTTTTTCAGTAAAAATAACGGGACTTCGGGATTTATAAATCCCTAAATAGTTTTTAAAAGTGTTGATTTATAATTGGACTTTCACCAAATCAGACAGTTCACACAATTTGCTACTACCCAGCAAAAAAATCCATTACAAAAAAGTTATTTGAAAAGCACTCCGAATAGCATCAACTGATTGTGAAGTAGTTACAATTTAGCTTTAACACTGATTTATTTTACACGTGATGTCCCATGTTGTCAGTAGTTCAATCAACGACTATATAGACTAAAGACAAACCACCAGCCTCAACTGCTGTTAAAAAGTCTCTTTAATTTTATATGCAAACTGGTTTTAAGAGAAACAGTTTTTAGTGTTTTTTTTAACGCGTATTTTTTAATATTAATAAGCAAAATTTTGTGCTAATTATACAAAACTAAAGCAGAGAACATATCAAACAACACAAGTGCACTTTACAATTTAATTAAAATTGCTTAAAAACAATAAAAATAATTAATTAAAAATACCACTTTTTCATGTTTTTTGTTATTTTACATTGAAACTCTCTTAAAACCATTTCAGTTTTTCAGACGAGAGCCGTGGATAGTGCCTGGTTCAATTTAAGCATTTTGTTAGTAATTTAAAAGTGATTACATGATGTTAATAAAAGTATGGTTTTTAGATACACATTTTCATCACATCAATACGAGTACATTTTGTTTGCATTTTTAGAGTGATTTAGAAGTACTCTTTATAATATATAATATAATACATTTTTCAAAGTGATTCAAATGTGCTTTTTATAATGTCTGAAATAGCATATTTTAGATGCAATTTTAATGTTTAGCCTTTACAGAGCCCATTACTGAACCTATTGTGTAACAAAAGCTTCAATTTATTATTATTTGTTGGGCAATATTAAGGAAACACTTCTTTTGCATCTGATTCTATTCGATTAAGTCAAAATCAGACAAAACCAAAATTTTTTTTTAATTTTCGTTCAACAGTTTTTTAAATAAGTTTGTAACATGTTTACTTCAGTCGTTAAATTCGAAAAAGCTACGATATTGAATTAAATAAGATTAATACATTAAGACCGAATTTTGGGATGTCAGTTAAACTTGGTTTAGTTAAACCGAAAACGAAAAATAAAATAGATTTTAGAAGCAGTATTCCAGTTATAAACTGCGTTAAACTAAGTTTAAAGATAATCTACATCCTAAAAGCTGGGCCTAAAAGTTATATGTAACCCTCTGATTGATTATTTTTTTTTTTAAAACATTACTCAAGGAATTTTCAGAATATTAAAGCGTACTAGGAAACTATTTTTTCATTTTACAACTCTACAGTAATAAGGCCATCATTATAAATTTGCTGAATCCGCAGATCTATGATTGAAATTTTAGCTTTAAATTCATTAAAGAATCCGAGAACAGTTGGAGGACAGTTTTTCCCCAGACATATTTCGAAGGCGAATACCATTTTGCAAGTCAACCATCGTTGGTTTAAAATCAACTTTTTCATTAAACGATGCATTAAGTTCCAATGCTATAATTTGAAATCGTGATTAGTTAAATTCTTATGTTGAAGAATTTCATTTAGCAAAATTTTAACTTTAACTAAAATTTGGAACTTTTATGTACATTTTAAAGTTGACGGCAGTTATTTTTTTAAATCTATTTTTAAGTTGAAGAAATAATGGGTTTGTTTTTTTTCGAATTTTGTATAAATATTCCATACAAATTTAAGCATTTATAAAATTTTTAAATAGGTATAAATTTAGCTTCTTAAAAATTAAGTAATTATGAAAATGCTACCAAGTCTTAAAAATTCTTGGCTTTTCTCTTTCAAATGTAAAACAAAAATATTTGTCATAAAAATATTTGAAATTTTAGAATTTTTTATTTCATAAAATATCTGAAACAACAAAAGCGAACAATTGAATTATGCGTTTGTTGGTAAAGGTACAGCAGGGCAAACAAGATTATTGATCCATTTCGAGTTCCGGCTAAGTCTTTGTACGAAAACAGCTTTTGTATTGTTTACAAAAAATAAAAGAAAATCAGGTAAGTACGGATAGTCGTTTTTTTACAAGTCATTAGGTATAAAATTCGAAAAAAACAAATCTAATATATTTTTTGTCACTATAGAATTATTTATTTAGCTTGATTTTGCGACTTTTAAGGTCTAATAGCAATTAAAGCATATCGAGATTTAAAGCAGGTGGCATTTATAGAACTTTTAATGTATCAGCAAAGGTAAGGGACCAACCTCTGTTATCGAACCTCTTGATTGGTATGTTTTAAACGATAAAATATGTTAACATTGCAACAAATTTTATTAACATATTTCTTTGGTGCACGGTGCAAAAGCACGCGAGCGACTTCATAGAGCCTTAACAATACATTTTAATTGTTAACTTTTATATATTTGCATTTAGTGAAAAGAAGAATTCATATTTGGGTCATAGTCCAGGAGGTTCAATGGGATCCAATTATTTATTTCCTTCCATTTTTCAATGGGAACTGTAATTGAAGTATTTTTAAAATATGTACGAATAATTAAAAAATATGTAAATAATCGTAAATTAATAAAGTACGTTAATAAAATTAACTATTTTGTTTTTTTTAAAGATAAAAAATGGAATCTCTAACAAATTCGTAATTTATAACCGAGTAAAAAGGTTAAAGTCGGGCATGCCGACTATACAATACCCTACACCACTCTGGTGTTTTGTTTGGATCCGAAATTCGAATGGGTTAAAATGGAGCTTGTGTCAAAATTTTCTATAATGTGAGTCAGCGCACCAAATTTCATTAAAATATCTTAATATTTGCGACCTGCAGTTTGTAACCAAACCAATTTTGGGGGGACCCTTATATGGGCACTAGTTCTAAACATGGTCCGATGTTCACCAAAATCAATAGGCTTCGTCCTTGGGCCAACATAGGTCTATGTACCAAATTTTATCAAAATATCTTAATATTTGCGACCTGCAGCGTATAAACAATATAATTTTGGTGGGACCCTTATATGGGCACTAGGTCTAAACATGGACCGATGTTCACCAAAATCAATAGGCTTCGTCCATGGGCCAACATAGGTCTATGTACCAAATTTCATCAAAATATCTTAATATTTACGACCTGCAGCGTATAAACAGTATAATTTTGGTAGGACCCTTATATGGGCACTAGGTCTAAACATGGACCGATGTTCACCAAAATCAATAGACTGCGTTATTGGGCCAATATAGGTCTGTGTACGAAATTTCATCAAAATATCTTAATATTTACGACCTGCAGCGTATAAACAGTATAATTTTGGTAGGACCCTTATATGGGCACTAGGTCTAAACATGGACCGATGTTCACCAAAATCAATAGGCTGCGTTATTGGGCCAATATAGGTCTGTGTACCAAATTTCATCAAAATATCTTAATATTTACGACCTGCAGCGTATAAACAGTATAATTTTGGTAGGACCCTTATATGGGCCTAGGTCTAAACATGGACCGATGTTCACCAAAATCAATAGACTGCTTTCTTGGGCTAACATAGGTCCGTGTACAAAATTTCGTCAAAATATCTTAATATTTACGACCTGCAGAATATAAACAGTATAATTTTGGTAGGACCCTTATATGGGCACTAGGTCTAAACATGGACCGATGTTCACCAAACTCAAACTTGTTCGTCCTTGGGCCAACATAGGTCTGCGTACCAAATTTCATCAAAATATCTTAATAGTTGTGACCTGTAGAGTGCGCACAAGATTGCATGGACAGACAGACAGACCGACGGACGGACGGACAGACGGACATCGTTAAATCGAAATAAAAAAAAATTCTGAACCGATCGGTATACTATAAGGTGGGTCTACGACCAATATTTTTTGGTGTTACAAACATCAGCACAAACTTATAATACCCTGACCACATAGTGGTGTAGGGTATAACAAATGCGCTATTATTGATTATTGATCTATCCAGTGTTGTATCCGATGTCCGATTCAATTTCGATTGGGACTCCTAAATATATAGTCTCCTTGAGGATTCCTGAAAGTTTGAATGTAAAAAATCGTAAGATTTCAAAAGAAACCCTTCTTATCTGAGAGGGGGCTATTATTAAAACTAAATACATTGTGTTTGTGGTCATATTTGATAATTATAGTTTTAGTTTTTACATCAATGGTCATAAATTGACAACTATTATCCACATTTTTTTTTGCAATTTAAGCTTAGCTCGCTTAACGACTTTGTGTAGGCCCAGAATAAGAGCGGAGAGTTTTTCCATACAATTTGATATTTAAAAAGCGCCGAGCTGTGAGGTCATGAGATATAGTGAATTTTATTTTATAGCGGTTTTTCTTATTCTCTCATTTTTTGTTTCGCATTCGCTCACTACAAACATAATATCCAAAAACGATGTTAACAAAGAGAATCTATGGTTTTCCTGACTCCTCTTTATTTCTATGCATAAAATTTACACAAATTTTAATTGTGTTATTTAAATTATATATTTAAAGTAATTAATAGCCCTTTAGTTCGACATTTAATAATATATTTTAGCTTTGCAGTAAGTTTTTTTAGTTTGCAGGGGAATATGAGAGGCTTAAGTCTTTTTGTTATATGTATATGGGTGATATCAAAAAATGTGATAAAAACCGTGTAACCACCTAATTTATAATGAATGGATTACATTTGAGTTACATATTTCGATATATATCAGCGCATTGTCACCTGTTTTACAAAATTTATAACAATCTGACCAATTTTTGGTTAATACATAAAATTTGTGTCCAATTTTATAGGCCAAATGTAAACTCCGTAACAAGTAACTCATAAGGTTTTTTAATTTTAATAGCTTATATTTTAATAACGAATAAAGCTAAACACTAACTGTAAGAATTTTTATGAAGAGGAAAAGTGCCGTTTTTAATAAATATTAATACATTTTACAAACTTTTTCGTATATCTTAGCTATCACGACTTCAACTCTGTAACGATTTTTCGTCATAATTTTTGTTAAAAATACATATACCAGAATTTTGGAGTTATCTATTATTTATATTGCGAAAAGTATAATGTTATTTATACTCAAATGATCGTTGGACTGTAAGTAATCATCCAGTATAACAGACTTGAAGCTTTTCTGCAGCATGTAACATTCTCGAGATGAAAAAGGATGTCTTTAATAAGATTTGAAAAAATGTTGTAAACTCCGTTCCTAAATTTTACAACAAACTATTTAACAAGTAAGAAAAACAATGTCATATTTGGATTCACCTTGTAGGCATCATGTGAAAAAAAATTCTGACAAAGCGTTTCTGCAAGAAAACGAAAAAAGTAACCAAATGTAAACTCCGTTACTGTAAACTCCGTAACCACAATTGTTTGCATCAGGTTTCATTCAAATAAATGTTTATAAATGTTTAAAATATTTTAAAATAACCATAAACAGAGGTGATTCAACTAATATTTATGCGTCAAAAGACGATTCAACTAATAATTTTGCGTCAAATCAAAAAAAGTTATCAGTTTTTTACCCTAAACTGCTGGAGCGCAAAACGATTGATTTTGCATTTCATTGGTTTTGAATCGATATTTCGAGTTATTACTGGCATTAGTTTGACAAATTAAATTTGTTTCACACAATTTAAGAATTTTTTGATCGCGAAATGTTATGTTTTTAATATACTATTTTGTAACTGCGCAACCGCTGTTTGGATTTTAAAAAATTTTATATTTTTGAAAAGCATCTAAAAGGACTAAAAATACAAAATTAAAAAAAAAATAAAAAATTTTTTTTTCGCGGAATGAATTGTATTTTTATTCGCGAAACCGCCAATTTGATAAACACAAATTATATATCATTGGAAAGCAAGCTGAAAACCCAAATACGAAAAACTAATAAATTGAAGAAAATTCGTACGCATTTTTTTTTTGTTATATCTTTTGCTTGCAGAAATGTAAACTCCGTTACAACAAAAAAAATTAAAATTGAGCAAAAAAATTTATTGCGACAACTTGTAGAAGAGATTTTTTGCAATTAGGTTTATAATGACTAAACTTACTGATTCCATTAAGAAAAAACCGAAATATTAACACTTTTTGCTTCTCACAAATTTGGCCCTAAAACTTATCACATTTTTTGATTTCACCCATATGCTGCATGATATCTTGCCATCACCGCTGCCCGTTCTTGTTTCGGACGCGTTTTCTTTCTCACATCGGCGGCGGCAAGCTTCTCCGGTGTTATTCTAGACCAACACTTCCCAGTGTAGAAACAGTAACGACATATCATTATTTTTGGACTACCAGTAATGCCACCCACTTACCTTCTGCATTATTTTAAAACATACAATAATGAGTTACTGATAATGACTTATTTTTATCATTATTTCAAATAGAAAGTAATTTTCTAGATTTTTTTTTTAATTTTTTCAAATCTATTTTTGACTCAATATTTTTTCAACACTGGTAAGAATATATGTAACCACTTATTTTTTGAGTTTTTGTATGTTGGCGAGTAAGCTGACTTGTTATACCCTATACCACTGTGTGGTATAGGGTATATAAGTTTGTATAAGTTTGTGCTGATGTTTGTAACACCAAAAAATATTGGTCGTAGACCCACCTTATAGTATACCGATCGGTTCAGAATTTTTTTTTATTTCGATTTAACGATGTCCGTCTGTCCGTCCGTCCGTCCGTCTGTCTGTCTGTCCATGCAATCTTGTGCGCACTCTACAGGTCGCAACTATTAAGATATTTTGATGAAATTTGGTATGCAGACCTATGTTGGCCCAAGGACGAACAAGTTTGAATTTTTTGAACATCGGTCCATGTTTAGACCTAGTGCCCATATAAGGGTCCTACCTAAATTATATTGTTTATACGCTGCAGGTCGTAAATATTAAGATATTTTGACGAAATTTGGTACACAGACCTATGTTAGCCCAATAACGCAGTTTATTGATTTTGGTGAACATCGGTCCATGTTTAGACCTAGTGCCCATATAAGGGTCCTACCAAAATTATAATGTTTATACGCTGCAGGTCGCAAATATTAAGATATTTTGATGAAATTTGGTACACAGACCTATATTGTACCAATAACGCAGCCTATTGATTTTGGTGAACATCGGTCTATGTTTAGACCTAGTGCCCATATAAGGGTCCTACCAAAATTATACTGTTTATACGCTGCAGGTATTAATATTAAGATATTTTGATGAAATTTGGTACATAGACCTATGTTGGCCCAAGGACGAAGCCTATTGATTTTGGTGAACATCGGTCCATGTTTAGAACTAGTGCCCATATAAGGGTCCCCCCAAAATTGGCTTGGTTACAAACTGCAGGTCGCAAATATTAAGATATTTTAATGAAATTTGGTGCGCTGACTCACATTATAGAAAATTTTGACATAAGCCCCATTTTAACCCATTCGAATTTCGGATCCAAACAATACACCAGACTGGTGTAGGGTATTGTATAGTCGGCATGCCCGACTTTAACCTTTTTACTCGTTTTAAATATGTTTTTATCTATCAAACATTACATGTCGGTATAGCTCAGATGATAGAGGTATTGACTGACAACTTGGAGTCCCATGTTCGATTCTCGCACCAGAAAATTTTATTAGAACAAAATTTTACAATAAAAAAAAATTTTTTTTTTATAAAATTTTATTTTTTTGAAAATCTATTTGTAGACTCATTCTTTTTGTCAGTACTGGTAAGCATATAGGTAATGACATATTTTTAGATTTTTCGTATGCTGAGACATCGTATGAGGTAGACATCGCCATACAGAGGTAATAAGAAATGTAATAAGAAAAGTGACTAACTGCCATTACCAGGTATATAGTTACATAACCACATATCTGGTAATGATTTTCTACACTGGTTTATTCATCATAGAGCATCCATTTGACATAATTTTCTCAAGTTATAAAATATTTTCAATTATAAGGTTTAAAGGTATTGCCATCGATGTTTAGAATTTTTATAGAAATATTAATAGAAAGTATACTTGACATAGATCTAGAAATCATTACAGAGTTAACAACAAAAAATAATTTTTTATAATTTATATAAATCAATTAACTATTTCACTATTCAGTAAGAGAAAAATGGATTTGAATAGAATAGAAGTCATAGAAAAATTTACTACTAATTTAGATATACAAAAACATTTATTTAAAATGTTAACTTTAAAAGATCAAATAAATGTGACACAAGTTTGTAAAGATTTTAAATATATAATGGAAAATTTTATATGGAAATCAATTTATAAAGATTTAAGACTGCAAATGTCTGCTAAGCACTATATGCGATTAATTGATACTAGAAATTTTGAACATCATTTAACTGAAAATGATTTTAAAATCCTATTTAATTTCATTGCTAAACATCTAAGAAAATTGCAATTGATTTGTTTTGATGATATTATACCAACCGATTTTCATAATTTTGAAAATTTATTATTTCTGGAGTTTTATGGTGTTAAAGTTTCTAATGAGAATTTGGAATTGGTATCTGTAAATTGTCCCAATTTGGAAATAATACATTTTGTGTATTGTACAAATTGGAAAAGAACTACATTTGGCTTAGATCAACCAGAACAAATTGAGACATTGAAAAATATGCAAATGTTAAGAACTGTCAAACTTAACATATTTCCATTTTACCAATTTAAGTTTTTCACATTTAATCAATTACTAAATCAACTAAATTTGAATTCATTAGAAATCAAAACTAACATAGTAAGTGATTACAAGGAAGTTAAAGTGAGCAACGTTTATCCATTGGAATATTTAAAAATCGGAGAATTTTATGACACACAAACATGGTTTCAATTTACTGAAATATATTTGTACAAATTTGAAAATCTTATTGAATTAACTTTATCCGGTGATGCAGTTATTTTTAACGATAACATTTTGAAAACTTTAATAAGACATTTAAAGAAATTGTTAAAATTGTGCTTAATAAATTCTTAAGTACAAATAAAAAATTTTAATAAACTTAGCACACTTAAAATGTTATCATTAGAAAATTGCAAGACAGTAAGTTGGAAAAATTTGCAGCAAATATTTATTGATATGCAACTGGAAGAATTCTCGACTATTGATAGCAAATACGAAGGATTATATGATATTTCTGGCACACCATCAAAATCATTACAAATTTTAAATATAAAATCACAACAAACACAAGAATTTTTACAATATTTTAAATGTTCGAACAAAATATTTGAAAATTTAAAAGTATTGAATTGTGAATTATCAATTAATCTCACTTTTTATGATTATTTAAATATTTCAATACAAGCACCAAAATTACAAGAACTTTTAATCAAAGGATTTTTAATAACAGCTCAAGATTTAATAAAATTGAAATCATTAAAGAAATTATCATTTGATATATATCCCATAATGAATTGGTTCTATTTGGATATCCTGTTAACACATCCATCTATTACACATCTTATAATAAATATACCAGCTGGTATGACTTCTAAGGACTATAAGGAGTTGACAAAACGTGATCAGAATTCTAAAGAAATTCTTACACCATCAAAGCAATTTAGTATTAGTTTTCGTTTTATTGAAATTCACTATCTTGCTTTTAAATTATATCAAAACTCATTTCTAGATTTATTTGCAACAAACAAAAATTTAAAATTAGTAATATTCTCTTATGATAATACGGAAATGTTAAGTCAAAATTTTTTACATCAATTACTAAATCATGCAAAATTTCCAGCTCACATTAAAACGATAAAAATCGATCATCAACATTTCGGTAAGTAAATATTAGCTTCATAATATTTGTAAAAGTTTTATAAATTTTCGTTGAATTACACCAACGAGCATAGAATATCAAGAGATTGCAACATACCCAACCTCTATTAACCACACTCTTGTTGGGTCTGGCGGAGATTTGAAAAAATTTAACAGTAATTGAGAATCTTCTTATTCCGGTTAAATATTAATACATTTTTTTAATTATTATGTAAAATTAATTAACTAAAATCATTTCATAGCAAAATTAGATTATAAAATAATGTTTAAATAGTGAAAAAATTAAATTAGAACGTGTTAACATTGCAAAAAATGTTATTAACATATTTTATTAGTGCACGTACACACCCCGTAAAAATGGATTTTTTGAAATGCCTAAATTCATGATATGTACACAAATTTCACGCATTTCAGATTTTTAGTATTCAAACCTTGTGAACCTTCCATTTTAGGTATAGGATGTGTTGAGCGGACTTTTGTAAAACACTACGAGGAACATTTTTGTGGAACATTCTAACCCTCTAACTCTTCAATGAAAGGGAATTTTTTGGCCCCTTTTTAAAAAGGGACAAAAAAGACCCGTAAGTTGAAGAGGTAGAGGGTTAAAATGTACTCCGAAAATATATTTAAACGAATATGTATATTTGTGTTTACTATATTTGCCTATTGTTATACATATATCGCTGGAAAACTTATTGAAAACTGCGTTAGCTGATGTAATTGAAATTTATGAAATATGAAATTATTTTTAAATAACAGGAATGAACCCTCAAAAAGGAAAAGTTTGATATCCATATTGCATATATTAAGTAGTCAGGGGTTCCCAAATCTTTAAAAATATAGACCTTCGGGAAAATTCGTCTCAAACCCGAAGTAGACCGAATATCGAAAAAAGCCGAAATACCCCCTCACTTAAATTTTATAAGGATTAATATATGTGAATTTGGCCCTTAACCCTGTATGCGTCCCCATACAAAACCACCTAAAATTTTCATGTTTTGTGCTATGCCATAAACAAATAAGCATGCTTGAGCATGTTTTATACATCCGCCTCTGAAATACCTTTCGTACGACACCAATATTTCCTATAGTTACTTTGGAATAAACATGAAATAAACCGAAAAAACTAAAAATTTGGCAATTTTTTACCCCATTTTTTAAGCCTTAAATATGAGATTGGGCAGCAAAAAAAATACGTGTTCTTTAAATTTTTCTCTTCTACAATGTATTCGAAGCTCATTAAGATCTGCCGGTCCGCTTTGAGAGTATTTCCTTGTGAGTCGTAAATTTTGTTCAAATTTAGGGTCTCGGGACCCTCCCCGGTCCCAGCCGATATCATCTAAGGGCATGTAAGGTCACTCCAAAGGAGCAAACATTTTGTTCGTTTTGCTCTGTCTCGCTTAGTTTTCGAGATATGGGCCATTTTATGAAGTGGAAAATTTTTATTAAAAATTTCCGAGGGTCCAAGGCCCCGCCAATGTCCATATTTGGATAGAGATAACCCCTTTCGCTAGGATATTATGTTGTTAGGGGTAGTCGAAATTTTCGTCAATTTAGCTCTATCTCTCTTAGTTTTGGAGATACGGGCCATTAAAAATAATCGGGAAGAAAGAAATAGCGCCATCTATAAAACTTCGAATACATTGGTAGCGCCATCTACTGAGCAATAACAGAAACGTGAAAATATTATATTTTAACAATAAATTGTGTAAAATTTAACGAATGGGTTCTTAAAAATTATTTATAAATAATTTTTAAAATTAACACTCAAAATTAGTTAAAGTATTGAGGATTTTTAGTATAGTGTTAAATGAAACTTTAGTTAAATCAGTGCTTCAATTCAAAATTTGATAAAAATTAGTAAAATCGATTTAAAACCCGTTTGATAGATTTTTCTACTGACGTATTATTGTAACTGTAGGGATGTATTTTAAGGCAGCTCTTTATAAGAGGCTCAATTTTGAAGAGCAGCTGGTCTCTCCTTGACATGAATTGCCTAATGCATATATGTATGTGACCTTCTCCGAGAAAAGGGACCTAGTTTGTGAAAATGAAGTTTTGAGAAGAACGCATTTAAAGTTTCATAACGCATTATCACTTTGAACACACCTTCAGTTGGGAGATGCGATTTGGTATGGTTAGTTATGATTGGGTGCCGACTTCATTTCATCTTATTCTACAGCCTTTTAGGTACCAGAATCCACTCTTATGTCCAAACCCGTTTTTTGACACACTAGGTCCCTTTTCTCGGAGAAGGTCACATTTGTATAGTTTTTTAAATTTTCATTAAAATGTATTTTTTTCTTTTATTTTCAGCATGCAAGGATTTGAAGGAAAATTTTAATATTATCAAGGAAAATATTAGAAACAGTCTATTTTCTGTGCAAAAATGTACAATTTCAATTTAATTAATTTATGTAAATATTATTACCAAATGTTTAAAACACTATTAATAAAATTTTAATATTTTGCTGAATTCTATTCCATTTTCAGTAAAATCCGTGAAGATTTTATACAGATTTTTTTAATTTATCAAAATTAGATGAAGTAATTTACAATTTGAGTTCTACACAAAAGAAAGGCCAAACATTTGTTATTGGGTTTACTTTTATATAGAGTTTTACTCATATATGGGTGAAATCAAAAAATGTGATAAATTTTTGGGCCAAATTTGTGAGAAGCAAAAAGTGTTAATATTTCGGTTTTTTCTTAATGGAATCAGTAAGTTTAGTCATTTTAAACCTAATTGCAAAAAATCTCTTCTACAAGTTGTCGCAATAACTTTTTTTGCACACTTTTAATTTTTTTTGTTGTAACGGAGTTTACATTTCTGCAAGCAAAAGATATAACAAAAAAAATTGAGCACGAATTTTCTTCAATTTATTAGTTTTTCGTATTTGGGTTTTCAACTTGCTTTCCAATGATATATAATTTGTGTTTATCAAATTGGCGGTTTCGCGAATAAAAATACAATTCATTCCGCGAAAAAAATTTGAATTTTGTATTTTTGGTCCTTTTAAATTCTTTTCAAAAATATAAAATTTTTTAAAATCCAAACAGCGGTTGCGCAGTTACAAAATAATATATTAAAAACATAACATTTCACGATCAAAAAAATTTTTAATTGTGTGAAACAAATTTAATTTGTCAAACTAATGCCAGTAATGACTCGAAATATCGATTCAAAACCAATGAAATGCAAAATCATTCGTTTTGCGCTCCAACAGTTTAGGGTAAAAAACTGATAACTTTTTTTGATTTGACGCAAAATTATTAGTTGAATCGTCTTTTGACGCATAAATATTAGTTGAATCACCTCTGTTTATGGTTATTTTCAAATATTTTAAACATTTATAAACATTTATTTGAATGAAACCTGATGCAAACAATTGTGGTTACGGAGTTTACAGTTACGGAGTTTACATTTGGTTACTTTTTTCGTTTTTTTTCAGAAACGCTTTGTCAGAATTTTTTTTCCGAAACAAAATCGCATGATGCCTACAAGGTGAATCCAAATATGACATTGTTTTTCTTACTCGTTAAATAGTTTGGTATAAAAATTAGGAACGGAGTTTACAACATTTTTTCAAATCTTATTATTGACATCCTTCTTCATTTCGAGAATGTTATATGCTGCAGAAAAGCTTCAAGTCTGTTATACTGGATGCTTGCTTACAGTCCAACGATCATTTGAGTATTAATAACATTATACTTTTCGCAATATAAATAATAGATAACTCCAAAATTCTGGTATAAGCATTTTCATCAAAAATTATGACGAAAAATCGTTACAGAGTTGAAGTCGATAGCTAAGATATACGAAAAAGTTTGTAAAATGTATTAATTTTTATTAAAAACGGCACTTTTCCTCTTCATAAAAATTCTTACAGTTAGTGCTTAGCTTTATTGGTTATTAAAATATAAGCTATTAAAGTTAAAAAACCTTATGAGTTACTTGTTACGGAGTTTACATTTGGCCTATAAAATTGGTCACAAATTTTATGTATTAACCAAAAATTGGTCAGATTGTTATAAATTTTGTAAAACAGGTGACAATGCGCTGATATATATCGAAATATGTAACTCAAATGTAATCCATGCATTAGAAATTAGGTGGTTACACGCTTTTTATCACATTTTTTGATATCACCCATATATAAACATTCTTGTTGTCAGTTGTTATTAAAAAGGTCGGCATATACAACTTAAATATTCAACACAAATCAACTTTTCAATCGCCTTTTAGGTCTTTAAGATTACTAGTTACAATCAGACTTTGGGTTTTAAATATAAACTACTTTGATGTTTTTGTAATATTACAAAAGAAAATAATTTAAAAAATTTTAAACAAACAAATTAAAACTGCGATTTTTCAAAAACGGTCAAATACATTTTTGTTTCTATATTCGTATTCAACAGATAAGTCAGTGATATTTTAAATTAAGATAACACATGTTGGAAACAATTTATTAAATACCTAAGTATTAATAAACAATATTGCTTTTATATTACCTTTATTAAAAAAAATAATAATAAATTCCCTCCGTATGTTTAGTGGCTAATGAATTATTAATTATTTGAAAAGCAAAAGAAAAATACTAAAATCGAATTGATTAAAAATTACATTAAAAATAGATGAAATTTTATAATTTAAATAAATTATGTGCAAAAAAATGTGTTTAGACAAAAGAGTGTCAGAAAGGTGTAAATGAATAGATTGATCCAATTTAAAGTAGAATAAATAGTTAATTTATAATCAATTCTTTTCAAACAAAACCTTTGAATTTTTTTTTTTTAATTAATACATATAAAACTTGAAACTGTAATATGTAATTAAAAGAGTTTCACTTTTATGCCATCTTTTTGTTAAATGCAAAAACAAAATTTTATGATAAACATGCATAGTAAAACTGTTTAAAAAAAATAATTTTTAGTTACTGGGACTCTATTCAAACTTCAACTTATTCAACAAACCTTCAACTTTTAACCAAAAAATTTTCTATACATAATTCTTGAGTAAATGACGCCTAATAAGAAGTTAAAAATACCTACTGAATGAATGTGTTAATTCGCAAATTTTGTTGATTTTTTAACTATGAAATGTATAATAACATTAGCTTTTCTACTTAATAAAATATGTACATATATTAGGCTGGGTCGATTTAGCAATCGATATTGTGCCATCGATTTTTCGATAGCTTTTGGCATGAGGAAAAAAAAGACATATGAAAAAAATCATTTTCGAGGCGCCCAAAATTCAATTATTTGACTTTTTCCCAACTTTTATTTTTAAGGTTTTTTTAGTAGGTAATAAAAAAAAATCGGCTGATTTAATTCTTTTTTAAATTTTACCTTTTCAAGGTGAAATTGTACGCTAATAGCAGTTTTTCCAAAAAAAAAAAATGTTTTTCTTGAGGTTCTGGACGAGTTTTTGTCGAAAAATCGATCTTTTTTACGCGTTAATTTTTAAGGTTTTTTTAGTAGGTATTTTAAAAAAAATGTCGATTTCAAATTTTTTAAATATATCCTATGCAAGGTAAAATTGTACGCTTGAAACCATGGTGATATCATTTTTTCGAAAAAAATGTTTTTTTTTGGGTTTTTACACGAGTTTGCGACGAAATTTTGGCGCCTCGAAAATGATTTTTTTGATATGTCGTAATGGAACTTTTTTTCCTCATGCCAAAAGATATCGAAAAATCGATGACACAATATCGACAGATTTTTGTCCTTACAAATCGGCGCACCCTAAGATATATACTAGGGTCGGTCAATTTGTATGGGTCCGAAAAAAATAAAGAAGCGTATAGCAGAAACGAGATCTACAATAAATTCTAAGAAAACTACCCGAAGAAACTATAGGTCTAAAATGAAAACCTAGCTCCCGCCGAGAAGCATTTTGATTTATAAGAAAGCGCTTTTTCGAATTTCAAATTTATGCAGTTTTTACAAAACCACTAAAATCAAAATGCTTCTCGGCGGCAGCTAGGTTTTCATTTTAAACCCAAAGTTTTTGCGGGTACTTTTCTTAGAATTTAGTGTAGATCACGTTTCTGCTATATGCTTCTTCACAAAAAATATTGACCCACCCTAATATATACTTAAGGAACGAAAAATAATTGCTTTATGTGAAAGCGCGTTTGAAATTTACTTAACTGAAGTTTATTGTACATTTATTATGGTGGTATTAGGATATTCAATTAATCGGCTTTTTATTTTAATCGATTAATCGTGCAAATAGTTATTCGGGTTTTTTACTTAACCGGTTAATCGAAGAAAATTTTAAAATTAATCGATTAATCGAAAAAATTTTCTGTAAAATAATATACATAAACTTGTTGTGTTTTTAATAATTTTATTTGAAAAAGGAACAAAAATAAGTTCAGTAACTCTTCTGAAATTCATAAAAATAAAAAAATGTAATAATTGAGATAAAATTTTGTCAATATTTTTATTTTTTCTGCCCCGTCTTTAAAATTTTATCCAAATCGGAGAGAACCACACCGCAATGAGTTAAAGATTTAAAGAAGAATATAAGACCCCGTACATTAATTTGTATCTGTTTTGTATGCATTGAATACATAAAAACTTAAATGTAGAGAGGAATTCTGTTGAGAATTGATTTTCCGTACTTCCATCCCTTTATTTTATTTTCAGAGTGCTCAATAAACAAAGTTTATTATATTGAGCATTAATTATAAATAATAATTCTAATAATCATTATTTATTAATGCTTTTATTTAATATCAACGTTTAAAAAGTCGTAAACAATAATTAAACATTTATCATATCAAATAGACAACAACACAACAACAGGGTAGTAATTAGGAAGATGACAAAGCAAACTGTGATAATTTTATATTGTTTTTGTTTTTTCTTTGGGATTTAAGATGTTTATTAACGACCCAACTTGAAAACATGAAATTCTCATTGATCTGAAACTAACAAATATTTCTAGAAATTTTAAAATGTCGTCCCTTAATTATTTTCTTAGGCCAGAATGAAATTCGGATAGATACAAGCCTACAGCAAATTATTTGTCACAATTTTTTAAAAAAATTTTGAGGTTTTAGCACATTTTCTTTAATAAAAAATTTATATTTTTTTAACATTTTTTTAATTTCGATTAATCGATTAATCGTATGAAATTATTCGAATTATTCGTTATTCGAAATTTGGACATTTTAAATTATGCGAACAATTTTTGAGAAAAATTGTTCGATTAATCGAATAACGATTAATCGATTGAATTCCCTAGGTGGTATGTTGGACATAATATCCTAACACAAATGGGGATTATGTCCGTCGGCGCTGTGTTTAGGCGCTATGTTTGAAATATAGGAGCATCGAAAAAATTTAGCTAAAACCTAAATGAACATATCGTCGACCGGCCTGCAAAATGTCACATGTGTTTTTTAATAGATTTTCAGGAGAACGAAAAAACTGTTACAAAATCTACTTTTAAGATATTTTATTGGCATCATATGCCTTAATGCTTCACGACCTCATTTAGTAAACTCATCATTAAGGCATATGATGCCAATAAAATATGTATCTTAAAAGTAGAGTTTGTAACAGTTTTTTCGCTCTCCTGAAAACCTATTAAAAAACACATATGACATTTTGCAGGCCGGTCGACGATAATTTAATACATCCCCTGTTAAGGGGGCTAAATACCTTAACAACAGCATTTTAAAGGGCATATTTGAACGGTTCTCAAAAATTCAATTAACAATATTTTTAGTATTTTATTTTTTTATTTATAAATCATGTTATTGTAGTATTTAGTATATTTTCCCAGCTAAAATCGCCAGAGTTGCCACTTCATTACTGGCCTTTTTTAAAAAAGGCAAAATCGGCTGCAATTATGCAGCCTTCATTAATTATCGGAAAATAAAAATGTAAAGTGATTCTTAATCTCAGATAAATTCTTTAGTCCTTATCGTGGCCCGATTTTTATTTTTAAAACTTTTGTTAACAAATTTGCCACACAAACTTAAAATTTCCAAAAAAAAAGGCAAGAAAAACAACTTTACTCAAACGTATAAAATTTATTTGACCAAAATTCAAAAAAATGGCCACGATAAGGACTAGAGTTTTTTGTTGCCTACGAGAATAAAAACCCGGATCGAAATTGGTTAATCCACCTTGGCTGTACAGAGGCAGCCGAATTTGAACTTAGGGTTGTGGACAAAACGCATTTAAAGTATGAAATTAATTAAACAGTTAAATTTCAAAAAACCGTGTATGAACAAAATTTATACCTCGCAGTTTTCTACATGTGCACCAAATTTGGGAAGAATCGGATAAAGGATATTTTATATATTAACCCAAATATTCTTAAAAACGATGCCAGAGAATTTATTAGACATTTCATTTCGGTCAAAATCTTTTATTTCTTATAATTTTTAATTTCTTTTGTATTTGTTTTTTATTTTTTATATACATTGATTACTTTTATGGCTTATAAGAAGCCATCAGTATCTGCCTCATATAACATGCCTTCGCCCGCCATCAAGGAATCGTCATTGCCTTTTCTTTAAAGACTGCGTGCAATTCTTGCATCTTTGGATGTAGTTTTTTTCTTTTTGATCTTCTGTAATATGCGAAATAAGATTTATAATAAAAACAAAGATAAACAACGCTCCCAAAAAATTTGTATACAAATTTAATGCCTAGAATATTACTTTGTGTCTAAAATATATTTTACAAAAAAACATCTAATTTTATTTCTTCGAATTTTTTATTGATATTTTTCTGAGCATATACTGAAGAGTATGCTCTATCCAAATAAAATATAAAAAAATTCGAAAACAAAATTTTTCCTAGAGTCGATATCCCCTTAAGGACCTTAAGAAGGTCCTAATTATCAATGCACGTTTTCCAAAATTTTTTTAAAAATTTTTACGAGAAACAAAATATATGGCTCACTTAATTGTCGATCCGATGCTTCAAATTTTTATTTAAAGTAGGTCGCGAACGCCTGTTTTAATATACTGAAATTTTTTCCATAGTGTTCGCGAGATAGTTTTTACAAAAAGCGTTGACAAACCACGGCTTAGCCGCATAAAATTGACCGCTCCGCTAAACAGTAATTAATGCTTAAGTAATTAAGTAAAAGGTATGTTCACAATGAGGATGTACGAGACTTAAGCTATAGCAAATTTCATTTTCTCTTTCATACTGATACATTCTTGCACTTTGAAAACTTTTTTAATTCCAGTCAACAAGTTTGACTCTGGGAGCACAGATTTATTTCACTCCACATTTATCTAGACCATTGGCAAGTGCTGTCATATACAATCTCTTTAATTAGTAACAATTTTTAAAATGTCTTATAACATTATTTAACATTTCAGTTATTTAAATTCATCTTTTGGTATTTTGAGAAAAAATTATTCTTTTAAATACAACAATTTTAATAAAAACAAATACTTGACAACTAGAGATGGTTCTTTTACGATAAAAATTAGTGCCAACAGTATGAGAATTTAAGTTTGCTCGGAATTTTATAATAAAATAAAAACTAATATAAAAATTACACAAAGAAAAATAAAATATTTGTAATAGTTAACATTTCAATCTGTCGTCATGCAGAACAGAGTCACTCTACAATTGTGAAAGCGCCTTTACGCTTACCAAAATGTTTACTAAAACTTTAAAACTAATTTCTTGGTTATTTTTCAAATGATTTTTGTAAAACGTCTTTAAAAATTATCATGTAATAATAGTATCAAATTTTGGACTAAAATCATAAACATAAAACTTCATATTTTCTAATACAAATTTTAATTAATTCGAATTTTTATTATTACTATTTTCTTATTTTAACTAATTAATAATTCATTAGCTGTTAAATCTGTTGAGACAGTTTTTTCTTCTCAACGTAGAAGAGATATAAAAGCAAAAGAAATTTTAGTTCTTTAAGTATTCCATCAATTGGTTGTCAACGAGTGACATCTTGTTTTCAAACATCAATGATGTTGTTAAAAATTTCGGTTGTTTTCATAATTGCCATTGTGTGCCTACAAAATGGTTTGGCAGAACCACGACGAAAACACTACGAACTGAGACCGGTTTTGGATTCATTATATGAACTAGAAGAGAGCCGTAATAATGCAGAACCAAATAGAAGGAGATTATCATTGTCAGAATCAGCATCATCGCCAAAAGTCTTGAGTTCATCTAGTTTGGATCAACTTAATAATATCTTAAGGAACAAATACAATATAATTGCAGCAGATCCAAATAGACCAACAAGGCCAACTCGAAGACCAACTAAACATCCCCATTATCCACCATATCCAGATTATCCAGATTATCCTCACCACCCTCATTATCCTCACTATCCACCCTATCCTGGTTATCCTCCCTATCCTGGCTATCCTCACTATCCTGGCTATCCTGGGCACTATCCACCACATTATCCACCTCACTATCCTCATTACCCGCCTCATTATCCTGATTATCCTCATCATCCACCACATCCTACACATCCAACACATCCAACAAATCCAACACATCCAACGCATCCAACAAATCCAACGCATCCTACAAATCCAACGCATCCAACAAATCCAACGCATCCAACAAATCCAACAAATCCAACGCATCCAACACATCCTACACATCCAACACATCCAACGCATCCGACACATCCAACGCATCCAACTCATCCAACTCACCCAACAAATCCAACAGTTCCAACAACTCCCACACAAGCACCTACAACAACTACAACAACACCCAGTCCAACAACAACAACCACTACAAGGCCACGACCATCTACCCCTGGGACAACTACTAGAAATCCGTTTTGGCAAAGTGGTCAAAATGGAGGGATACCGCCTGTGCCCTTTAGCGGATCCCGCTGGCAATTAGTAGTCGATGGTCCACCAAACTTTAGGAGAAGTCTTAATCTGAAAGAAGCTGCACGATAAACATAAACACATGTAAAACAACAAAATCAAAATTAAAATTAGTTTTTTTTTATCGAATAAATTAAACTGCTCTTGAATTTTTTATTGTATCAGATGGAAAAGTGTTAACAGGGGTGTTTAGTTTTTTAATCGTATCATTTTTATTATCACAACTAAATTTCTTTTATCTCAACCGTGTTTCAGTAGCTTTAACGGAACAATTTTATTACCAACAAATTGTATTGTCAAAAAAAAAGGACACAAAATAACTGTTATCAAAATTTAACAAATTTTTGATTTATAATTCAGTACAACAGAATGAGAAAGTATTAATGCATTGGGAATGCGACACATCATATGTAGATACCCAGTCAGAAAAACACAAACTGGAAAGCGGTGGTAAAGCACTTTAACAGGTGATACAACTACTGGTACAGTAAAAGAACCGGCTGTTGAAAAAATGCCGGAAAAGCACTGGAGGAACAAAATTTTTGAACATTGGCAAACTGCTGGCAAAATCAATAAATAGGTGGTCTAGAAATATATTTACCAAAAATAAAATTTAAAAAAAGTTCATATGTATTTTTTTTTTTTTGTCCTGCCGTGATTTGAACCAAGGCCGTCAAATGGGTAGATGATTTCTCTACCCACTGAGCTAACGAAACATATAATACTTGGTGGCTAAAGACATAATTGAGTAATAACAGCTGGACAACTAGTGGCTGTGCTAAAATGCAAGCACTGGCAAACAGTATTTTGGAACTAATATGCCATGACTAATATGCGTTGGTAGAGCATAAAAAAAGTTGGTCTTAAAGGAGCTTTCCCACAAACAAAAAAATTGATTTTATAACACAAAAAATTTTTTAAATTAAAAAAAATAAAAAAAATTTTTTGCTTGCAACCGAATCTGAACTCGGAACCTTCCGACTACAAACCTTTTTTAACGAAGAGTCAGCATTTTTACAAAATCATTGCTCTACCAGTGAATTGACTTTTGTACCGCTGGCAATTTCTGACTTGGTAGCACTGGATAACCACTGGTTGCAAACCTTGGCCTATTCTTCGCCAGTGGTTTGTTTCATGGATGGTAACCGAAATGATGCGATTATCGGTAAGGGTAACGCTATTTTAGATTATTTCGGTAACGGTATTTTAAGGATAACGGTTTTTTAGTTATTTCGGTAACGGTATTTTAACGATAACGGTATTTTGATTATTTCGGTAACGGCATTTTAAGGTTAGCGATATTTCAGTTATTTCGGTAACGGTATTTTAAGGATAACGGTATTTAGGTAACGGTATTTTAGGGGTAACGGTAGTCAGTTGAAAGGGTTTTGAATCGATAACGGTAATTTAGCGGTATTGCCTGCCAACCCTGGTTTTTTTGATAAACCACAAAAATTTTTGTAAAACAAATACTGGCAAAACGTTTTTTGCAAACGCTGGCAAAGCGTCCCAAATGAGCGATCTGCCAGTCATTTATTTTTAACGCCGTGGTTACCCAGTGGTGTGCCAGTGCTTGATTTTTTTGTACCACTGGCGATTGCTGACTGTGTAGATTGATAGACTTTGGGGCGCAGTTTAAGATATATTTGCAGAAGAGTTTTTGTAGGAAAACTATCCTGCAAAAAAACATTAAGGTTTTTCACAAGGGGTATGCTATTTGTTGTATCGTTGTATCGTCCTAACAAAAAAACAGAGTTGTTAAAAATTAAATTGAAAAAATACAACATTTGAGAATAGCACGATACAACATTTTTACGTATGTTTAGTGTCCCATGTTTGAGTGTGCTAACAGATAGAAAACCGAATAGAAAATCGTTGTTAAACTCAAATAAAAATTTTAACAACTATGTTTTATGTTAGGACGATACAACGATACAACAGATAGCACACCCCTTGTGAACAACCTAATTAAAAACTGAATTTTTTACAATATTTAATTAGGGTGGAATATGCCTTTTAAATTGATATACTGGACATATTGACAGTTGTGATTATTTTTCTTATAAGCGTATTTAAAGCTGAAATTTCTCTTTATCCCGATTTCGTTAATAAATAACCTATGGCGAAAGGAATGTCCAAAAATTTAATTTATACCTTGAGTATACATGAGGTCCCTACTGGAAATTTTAACAAACTGTCACCGAACTGGCCCCTTTATATGAAATAGACTGGTCACTTTTACATGGCGTTGTCATAGGAGTGGGAAATTGACCCCTTGTGACATGTCACAAGACAAATCCTAGGACAGGTTACTGAACTCTCATAAAAAACAAAGTTCAGGGACCTGTCCTGGGATTTGTCTTGTGACATGTCACAAGGGGTCAATTTCCCCCTCTTATGACAACGCCATGTAAAAAGACCAATTTTATATGATAAACGAGTAAAAAGGTTAAAGTCGGGCATGCCGACTATACAATACCCTACACCAGTCTGGTGTATTGTTTGGATCCGAAATTCGAATGGGTTAAAATGGGGCTTGTGTCAAAATTTTCTATAATGTGAGTCAGCGCACCAAATTTCATTAAAATATCTTAATATTTGCGACCTGCAGTTTGTAACCAAACCAATTTTGGGGGGACCCTTATATGGGCACTAGTTCTAAACATGGACCGATGTTCACCAAAATCAATAGGCTTCGTCCTTGGGCCAAGATAGGTCTATGTACCAAATTTCGTCAAAATATCTTAATATTTACGACCTGCAGCGTATAAACAATATAATTTTGGTAGGACCCTTATATGGGCACTAGGTCTAAACATGGACCGATGTTCACCAAAATCAAACTTGTTCGTCCTTGGGCCAACATAGGTCTGTGTACCAAATTTCATCAAAATATCTTAATATTTGCGACCTGTAGAGTGCGCACAAGATTGCATGGACAGACAGACAGACAGACAGGCAGGCAGACAGACAGACAGACAGACAGACAGACAGACAGACAGACAGACAGACAGACAGACAGACAGACGGACGGACAGACGGACATCGTTAAATCGAAATAAAAAAAAATTCTGAACCGATCGGTATACTATAAGGTGGGTCTACGACCAATATTTTTTGGTGTTACAAACATCAGCACAAACTTATAATACCCTGACCACATAGTGGTGTAGGGTATAATGACCACATAGTGGTGTAGGGTATAATAAAATTGTTTTTATATGATATCGAAAAAACACGATTTCGTTTTGGATAGAATTACTTATATAGGTTACCCCATTCAGAGTCGCACTAGAAAATTTGTCAGTCGTCTTTTGGATATAATTTTATATTACATCAAACACTAGACAAATTTTTTGTCTCATTTCGTATTTAATCACATCTAAGGACTTTTGGCAAAACAATTTAAATGGACTTAAGAACATTTTCCAAGATTTTGGCCGACAATATAACTTTTAAATTCGCATATTTCTGTGTATTCCTCATATTTTCTACATTTCATACACCAAAATATTTTATATATTTTATACCTCTAAAATCAACTTTTTTCGAAATTTTATTAATTTCCGTTTGACAAAAGAACTTATTTTATTTGCAGCATCAGGAATTTTCACTATAGTCTATTTTCCGTGCACAAAGAAAGTAATAAATTGTAACATTTATTTTTTTGTATTTGTGCAATCACTGTTGTAAGGGTAAGCGAATTCTTAAATCATTTTGACGAAACTAATTATTTTTCCTTAAGTTCTTAAATTTCGTTAATATTTAAAATTTCCTTTTCTAAAACAACCTAAGTCGAAATGAGTTACAAAATCTCAAACAATCGACTGTAAGTTTTTTTTCAAATTTTCTTTAGACAAAAGGATTTATTCTTTTGGAGGTAATTTTATCAGAGGCTGTTAAAAATAAAATTTGCAATGGAAAGAAATTGTTAGAAAATTTATACAAATAGTTTACAGCAACAGTAAAGGTGTTTGTACTTTTATGTAAAATGTCCTTTTGTCAAAATACAAAAAAGTTTAATAGCTTCATGAAGTTTTAGGTCTGACAAACTCTCAGGTAAATAGTCCTCTAAACATTTAGGATTTCAGTAAACTTTATAGTGCACAAACCGGACACAACAATATTCGATTTTCTATATGTTTGTACCATTTCAGCTAAAATTTTATGCCACTATATAAAGTCTAATCAAATTATATCGCGCGATTATTCGGATACATTTATATGTGATATTATCAAATTGTAACTGAATTGATGCAAACTTATGAAATTTCTCGGATAAAATTTTATAAAGACTCATATCAAATTACATATGACTGTATAAAGCCCCATATCAATTTTTTTTAACCGGGTAAGTAAACTTTTAGTAAAAATTAAGGTACCGTGAAATAACGCACAAATGAAATAAGTCCCAATGAAATAAGCGCCAACAAAAATGAAATAACTACCAATTCTAAAAAATTAAATAACTCCCAAAGGTAAAATTAAATAAATAAGTCCCAATATTTGAGAGTTATTATCATTTCCGTTGTCTGTACTAAATCCAGACAAGCTTGTCTATTTGGTTGTCGTCCACGCTATAAATACGGTTGCCAGCACAATTTTTTTAGCAAAATAAATTAGTAAAACATTAGTTCAAAATTAGTTTAGTGCTAAAAAAATATAACTAAAACTTTTACTGAAAACGGAATTTCAGCAAAAAATTGCTGAAAAGTAGTACAATTGATATACAAGACGTTTTACTAATTTTTCTACTATTTTATTTTTTTGAGTGTAGGTTAACTTTAAAATAACAAAAATATGTGTTGTTTTTTAAGGGGGGTAAATACTGTAACAACAGCATTGTAAGGGGCATATCTGAACGGTTGTCAAAAATTCTATTAACAATATTTTTAATATTTTATTTTTTTATTTAAAAATCATATTATTATATTATTTTTAAAAAATATCACTTTTATATTTCCCAAGCCAACATCGCCAGAGTTGCCACTTATTTACTGGCCTTTTTTAAAAAAGGCAAAATCGGCTGCCACTGTGCATCCTTCATTAATTATCGGAAAATAATGTAAAGTAATTCTTAATTCCAGGTAAATTCTCTAGTCCCTATCGTGGCCCGATTTTTATTTTTAAATTTTTTTTAACCAAATTGCCACACAAACTTAAAAATTCCAAAAAAAGCAATAAAAAACAAACTTTTCTCGAGGATATGAAATTTATTTGACCAAAATACAAAAAAGGGCCACGATAGGTACTACAGAATTTTATTGACCACGAAAGAAAAAAACCACATCGATAACGGTTTACCCGCTTTAGCTGTACAGTGGCAGCCGATTTTGAACTCATAGTTGCGTTTAAAGTTTAAAATTAATTTTACTCTAAGAAAACAGCAAAATTTCTAAAAATCGTGTATGAACAAAATTTATATCTCCTAGTTTTCTACACGTGCACGAAATTCGGGACGAATCAGTTAAAGGGTATTTGATATGTTAACCCTAATAGCCTTAAAAACTGTGGTAGAAATATTATTATACACTTCATTTCGGTCAAAATGCTATAATTTTGTATATTTTTTAATTTATTTTGTATTTATTTCTTATTTCTTATACACACTGATTACTTTTATAGTTAATATAACGCCATCAATACCTGCCTCATATGACGTGCCTGCACCCACAATCGAGGAATCGTCATTGGTATTTCTTTAAAGACTGCGTGCATTTCTTGCTTCTTTGGATGTAGTTTTTTTTTCTTTTTGTTCTGCTGTATTATGCGAAATAAAATTTCTAATAAAGAAATGAAATAAAAACGCTCCCAAAAAATTTTGTGTACAAATTTAATGCATAGAATATTACTTTGTGACTAAAATATATTTTACAAAAAACCATGTGGAAATTTTATTTCTATCCAAATAAAATATAAAAAAATTCGAAAACAAAATTTTTCCTAGAGTCGATACCCCCCTTAATGATAGTTTGTCATTTCCAAATTATTACATTTCTGTATCTCTGCTATCAATATCACATAGAGAGTCCGCAATATTTCATATTTTTTATTGTATAATTACGAGCTAGAGAAAAATGGACAAAAATTCCTTACTCTAAACCACCTATAATGCAAATAATAAATATGGGTCTAGTTCGGGACAGAACCGGAGAGTCAAAAAATAAAGTGATGTTCTGTTGAATGTAGCTCAAATTTCTTAGCTAATTTATCTTAAATTGTATTTATCAGTGTGTAAAATTTAGCTTACCATGAATGGGGGAATATTTAGTTGATCTCTTATTTTTAAGTAAATGAATGTTCTTTTTAGTTTGACTCTAGATCATAAATTAATATCACTTTCTGTTTAAATTATTTTCAAATACCTGGACTAGTCGCAGCATTTCTAAGTATGGACACAAATAGGTCTTATTCGTACGAACATTTGGGTGTATCACACTTTTATCCTATCAGTTTTTTGTGGAGTTGCTACATGAAAATGTGATTCACCAATGGTGTTCAGTAAACAAAATCTGAATTTCTGGAATACCTGGAATAGTAGCAGCATTTCTAAGTATGGACACAAATAGGCCTTATTCGTACGAACATTTTGGTGTATCACACTTATATCCTATCAGTTTTTTGTGGAGTTGCTCCATGAAAATGTGATTCACCAATGGTGTTCAGTAAACAAAATCTGAATTTCTGGAATACCTGGACTAGTAGCAGCATTTCTAAGTATGGACACAAATAGGCCTTATTCGTACGAACATTTTGGTGTATCACACTTATATCCTATCAGTTTTTTGTGGAGTTGCTCCATGAAAATGTGATTCACCAATGGTGTTCAGTAAACAAAATCTGAATTTCTGGAATACCTGGACTAGTCGCAGCATTTCTAAGTATGGACGCAAATAGGCCTTATCCGTACGAACATTTTGGTGTATCACACTTATATCCTATCAGTTTTTTGTGGAGTTGCTCCATGAAAATGTGATTCACCAATGGTGGTCAGTAAACAAAATCTGAATTTCTGGAATACCTGGACCAGTAGCAGCATTTCTAAGTATGGACACAAATAGGCCTTATTCGTACGAACATTTTGGTGTATCACACTTATATCCTATCAGTTTTTTGTGGAGTTGCTCCATGAAAATGTGATTCACCAATGGTGGTCAGTAAACAAAATCTGAATTTCTGGAATACCTGGACCAGTAGCAGCATTTCTAAGTATGGACACAAATAGGCCTTATTCGTACGAACATTTTGGTGTATCACACTTATATCCTGTCAGTTTTTTGTGGAGTTGCTCCATGAAAATGTGATTCACCAATGGTGGTCAGTAAACAAAATCTGTATTTCTGGAATACCTGGACTAGTCGCAGCATTTCTAAGTATGGACACAAATAGGCCTTATTCGTACGAACATTTTGGTGTATCACACTTATATCCTATCAGTTTTTTGTGGAGTTGCTCCATGAAAATGTGATTCATCACCGGTGGTCAGTAAACAAAATCTGAATTTCTGGAATACCTAGAGTAGTCGCCACATTTCTAATTACGGACACTAATAGATTTTATCCATACGAACATTTTGGTGTATCACACTTATATCCTATCAGTTTTTTTTGGAGTTGCTCCATGAAAATGTGATTCACCAATGGCGGTCAGTAAACAAAATCTGAATTTCTGGAATACCTGGACTTGTCGCAGCATTTCTAAGTATAGACACAAATAGGCCTTATTCGTACGAACATTTTGGTGTATCACACTTATATCCTATCAGTTTTTTGTGGAGTTGCTCCATGAAAATGTGATTCACCAATGGTGGTCAGTAAACAAAATCTGAATTTCTGGAATACCTGGACTTTTCGCAGCATTTCTAAGTATAGACACAAATAGGCCTTATTCGTACGAACATTTTGGTGTATCACACTTATATCCTATCAGTTTTTTGTGGAGTTGCTCCATGAAAATGTGATTCACCAATGGTGTTCAGTAAACAAAATCTGAATTTCTGGAATACCTGGACTAGTAGCAGCATTTCTAAGTATGGACACAAATAGGCCTTATCCGTACGAACATTTTGGTGTATCACACTTATATCATATCAGTTTTTTGTGGAGTTGCTACATGAAAATGTGACTCACCAATGGTGTTTAGTAAACAAAATCTGAATTTCTGGAATACCTAGACTAGAAGCAGCATTTCTAAGTATGGACACAAATAGGCCTTATTCGTACGAACATTTCGGTGTATCACACTTATATCCTGTCAGTTTTTTGTGGAGTTGCTCCATGAAAATGTGATTCACCAATGGTGGTCAGTAAACAAAATCTGTATTTCTGGAATACCTGGACTAGTCGCAGCATTTCTAAGTATGGACGCAAATAGGCCTTATCCGTACGAACATTTTGGTGTATCACACTTATATCCTATCAGTTTTTTGTGGAGTTGCTCCATGAAAATATGATTCACCAATGGTAGTCAGTAAACAAAATCTGAATTTCTGGAATACCTGGACTAGTCGCAGCATTTCTAAGTATGGACACAAATAGGCCTTATTGTACGAACATTTTGGTGTATCACACTTATTTCCTATCAGTTTTTTGTGGAGTTGCTCCATGAAAATGTGATTCACCAATGGTGGTCAGTAAACAAAATCTGAATTTCTGGAATACCTGGACTTGTCGCAGCATTTCTAAGTATGGACACAAATAGGCCTTATTCGTACGAACATTTTGGTGTATCACACTTATATCCTATCAGTTTTTTGTGGAGTTGCTCCATGAAAATGTGATTCACCAATGGTGGTCAGTAAACAAAATCTGAATTTCTGGAATACCTGGACCAGTAGCAGCATTTCTAAGTATGGACACAAATAGGCCTTATTCGTACGAACATTTTGGTGTATCACACTTATATCCTGTCAGTTTTTTGTGGAGTTGCTCCATGAAAATGTGATTCACCAATGGTGGTCAGTAAACAAAATCTGTATTTCTGGAATACCTGGACTAGTCGCAGCATTTCTAAGTATGGACACAAATAGGCCTTATTCGTACGAACATTTTGGTGTATCACACTTATATCCTATCAGTTTTTTGTGGAGTTGCTCCATGAAAATGTGATTCATCACCGGTGGTCAGTAAACAAAATCTGAATTTATGGAATACCTAGAGTAGTCGCCACATTTCTAATTACGGACACTAATAGATTTTATCCATACGAACATTTTGGTGTATCACACTTATATCCTATCAGTTTTTTTTGGAGTTGCTCCATGAAAATGTGATTCACCAATGGTGGTCAGTAAACAAAATCTGAATTTCTGGAATACCTGGACTTGTCGCAGCATTTCTAAGTATAGACACAAATAGGCCTTATTCGTACGAACATTTTGGTGTATCACACTTATATCCTGTCAGTTTTTTGTGGAGTTGCTCCATGAAAATGTGATTCACCAATGGTGTTCAGTAAACAAAATCTGAATTTCTGGAATACCTGGACTAGTAGCAGCATTTCTAAGAATAGACACAAATAGGCCTTATTCGTACGAACATTTGGGTGTATCACACTTATATCCTGTCAGTTTTTTGTGGAGTTGCTCCATGAAAATGTGATTCACCAATGGTGGTCAGTAAACAAAATCTGTATTTCTGGAATACCTGGACTAGTCGCAGCATTTCTAAGTATGGACACAAATAGGCCTTATTCGTACGAACATTTTGGTGTATCACACTTATATCCTATCAGTTTTTTGTGGAGTTGCTCCATGAAAATGTGATTCATCACCGGTGGTCAGTAAACAAAATCTGAATTTCTGGAATACCTAGAGTAGTCGCCACATTTCTAATTACGGACACTAATAGATTTTATCCATACGAACATTTTGGTGTATCACACTTATATCCTATCAGTTTTTTTTGGAGTTGCTCCATGAAAATGTGATTCACCAATGGTGGTCAGTAAACAAAATCTGAATTTCTGGAATACCTGGACTTGTCGCAGCATTTCTAAGTATAGACACAAATAGGCCTTATTCGTACGAACATTTTGGTGTATCACACTTATATCCTATCAGTTTTTTGTGGAGTTGCTCCATGAAAATGTGATTCACCAATGGTGTTCAGTAAACAAAATCTGAATTTCTGGAATACCTGGACTAGTCGCCGCATTTCTAATTATGGACACAAATAGTCCTTATTCATACGAACATTTTGGTGTATCACACTTATATCCTATCAGTTTTTTGTGGAGTTGCTCCATGAAAATGTGACTCACCAATGGTGTTTAGTAAACAAAATCTGAATTTCTGGAATACCTAGACTAGAAGCAGCATTTCTAAGTATGGACACAAATAGGCCTTATTCGTACGAACATTTTGGTGTATCACACTTATATCCTATCAGTTTTTTGTGGAGTTGCTCCATGAAAATGTGATTCATCACCGGTGGTCAGTAAACAAAATCTGAATTTCTGGAATACCTAGAGTAGTCGCCACATTTCTAATTACGGACACTAATAGATTTTATCCATACGAACATTTTGGTGTATCACACTTATATCCTATCAGTTTTTTTTGGAGTTGCTCCATGAAAATGTGATTCACCAATGGTGGTCAGTAAACAAAATCTGAATTTCTGGAATACCTGGACTTGTCGCAGCATTTCTAAGTATAGACACAAATAGGCCTTATTCGTACGAACATTTTGGTGTATCACACTTATATCCTATCAGTTTTTTGTGGAGTTGCTCCATGAAAATGTGATTCACCAATGGTGGTCAGTAAACAAAATCTGAATTTCTGGAATACCTAGACTAGTCGCCGCATTTCTAATTATGGACACAAATAGGCCTTATTCATACGAACATTTTGGTGTATCACACTTATATCCTATCAGTTTTTTGTGGAGTTGCTCCATGAAAATGTGATTCGTCACCGGTGGTCAGTAAACAATATCTGAATTTCTGGAATACCTAGACTAGTCGCCGCATTTCTAATTATGGACACAAATAGGCCTTACTCATACGAACATTTTGGTGTATCACGCTTATATCCTATCAGTTTTTTGTGGAGTTGCTCCATGAAAATGTGATTCACCAATGGTGGTCAGTAAACAAAATCTGAATTTCTGGAATACCTAGACTAGTCGCCGCATTTCTAATTATGGACACAAATAGGCCTTATTCATACAAACATTTTGGTTTATCACACTTATATCCTATCAGTTTTTTGTGGAGTTGCTCCATGAAAATGTGATTCACCAATGGTGGTCAGTAAACAAAATCTGAATTTCTGGAATACCTAGACTAGTCGCCGCATTTCTAATTATGGACACAAATAGGCCTTATTCATACGAACATTTTGGTGTATCACACTTATATCCTATCAGTTTTTTGTGGAGTTGCTCCATGAAAATGTGATTCGTCACCGGTGGTCAGTAAACAATATCTGAATTTCTGGAATACCTAGAGTAGTCGCCGCATTTCTAATTATGGACACATATAGGCCTTACTCATACGAACATTTTGGTGTATCACACTTATATCCTATCAGTTTTTTGTGGAGTTGCTCCATGAAAATGTGATTCACCAATGGTGGTCAGTAAACAAAATCTGAATTTCTGGAATACCTAGACTAGTCGCCGCATTTCTAATTATGGACACAAATAGGCCTTATTCATACGAACATTTTGGTGTATGACACTTATATCCTATCAGTTTTTTGTGGAGTTGCTCCATGAAAATGTGATTCACCAATGGTGGTCAGTAAACAAAATCTGAATTTCTGGAATACCTAGACTAGTCGCCGCATTTCTAATTATGGACACAAACAGGCCTTATTCATACGAACATTTTGGTGTATCACACTTATATCCTATCAGTTTTTTGTGGAGTTGCTCCATGAAAATGTGATTCACCAATGGTGGTCAGTAAACAAAATCTGAATTTCTGGAATACCTAGACTAGTCGCCGCATTTCTAATTATGGACACAAATAGGCCTTATTCATACGAACATTTTGGTGTATCACACTTATATCCTATCAGTTTTTTGTGGAGTTGCTCCATGAAAATGTGATTCGTCACCGGTGGTCAGTAAACAAAATCTGAATTTCTGGAATACCTAGAGTAGTCGCCGCATTTCTAATTATGGACACAAATAGGCCTTACTCATACGAACATTTTGGTGTATCACGCTTATATCCTATCAGTTTTTTGTGGAGTTGCTCCATGAAAATGTGATTCACCAATGGTGGTCAGTAAACAAAATCTGAATTTCTGGAATACCTAGACTAGTCGCCGCATTTCTAATTATGGACACAGATAGGCCTTATTCATACAAACATTTTGGTGTATCACACTTATATCCTATCAGTTTTTTGTGGAGTTGCTCCATGAAAATGTGATTCACCAATGGTGGTCAGTAAACAAAATCTGAATTTCTGGAATACCTAGACTAGTCGCCGCATTTCTAATTATGGACACAAATAGGCCTTATTCATACGAACATTTTGGTGTATCACACTTATATCCTATCAGTTTTTTGTGGAGTTGCTCCATGAAAATGTGATTCACCAATGGTGGTCAGTAAACAAAATCTGAATTTCTGGAATACCTAGACTAGTCGCCGCATTTCTAATTATGGACGCAAATAGGCCTTATTCATATGAACATTTTGGTGTATGACACTTATATCCTATCAGTTTTTTGTGGAGTTGCTCCATGAAAATGTGATTCACCAATGGTGGTCAGTAAACAAAATCTGAATTTCTGGAATACCTAGACTAGTCGCCGCATTTCTAATTATGGACACAAATAGGCCTTATTCATACGAACATTTTGGTGTATGACACTTATATCCTATCAGTTTTTTGTGGAGTTGCTCCATGAAAATGTGATTCACCAATGGTGGTCAGTAAACAAAATCTGAATTTCTGGAATACCTAGACTAGTCGCCGCATTTCTAATTATGGACACAAATAGGCCTTATTCATACGAACATTTTGGTGTATGACACTTATATCCTATCAGTTTTTTGTGGAGTTGCTCCATGAAAATGTGATTCACCAATGGTGGTCAGTAAACAAAATCTGAATTTCTGGAATACCTAGACTAGTCGCCGCATTTCTAATTATGGACGCAAATAGGCCTTATTCATACGAACATTTTGGTGTATCACACTTATATCCTATCAGTTTTTTGTGGAGTTGCTCCATGAAAATGTGATTCACCAATGGTGGTCAGTAAACAAAATCTGAATTTCTGGAATACCTAGACTAGTCGCCGCATTTCTAATTATGGACACAAATAGGCCTTATTCATACGAACATTTTGGTGTATCACACTTATATCCTATCAGTTTTTTGTGGAGTTGCTCCATGAAAATGTGATTCACCAATGGTGGTCAGTAAACAAAATCTGAATTTCTGGAATACCTAGACTAGTCGCCGCATTTCTAATTATGGACACAAATAGGCCTTATTCATACGAACATTTTGGTGTATGACACTTATATCCTATCAGTTTTTTGTGGAGTTGCTCCATGAAAATGTGATTCACCAATGGTGGTCAGTAAACAAAATCTGAATTTCTGGAATACCTAGACTAGTCGCCGCATTTCTAATTATGGACACAAATAGGCCTTATTCATACGAACATTTTGGTGTATCACACTTATATCCTATCAGTTTTTTGTGGAGTTGCTCCATGAAAATGTGATTCACCAATGGTGGTCAGTAAACAAAATCTGAATTTCTGGAATACCTAGACTAGTCGCCGCATTTCTAATTATGGACACAAATAGGCCTTATTCATACGAACATTTTGGTGTATCACACTTATATCCTATCAGTTTTTTGTGGAGTTGCTCCATGAAAATGTGATTCACCAATGGTGGTCAGTAAACAAAATCTGAATTTCTGGAATACCTAGACTAGTCGCCGCATTTCTAATTATGGACACAAATAGGCCTTATTCATACGAACATTTTGGTGTATGACACTTATATCCTATCAGTTTTTTGTGGAGTTGCTCCATGAAAATGTGATTCACCAATGGTGGTCAGTAAACAAAATCTGAATTTCTGGAATACCTAGACTAGTCGCCGCATTTCTAATTATGGACACAAATAGGCCTTATTCATACGAACATTTTGGTGTATGACACTTATATCCTATCAGTTTTTTGTGGAGTTGCTCCATGAAAATGTGATTCACCAATGGTGGTCAGTAAACAAAATCTGAATTTCTGGAATACCTAGACTAGTCGCCGCATTTCTAATTATGGACACAAATAGGCCTTATTCATACGAACATTTTGGTGTATGACACTTATATCCTATCAGTTTTTTGTGGAGTTGCTCCATGAAAATGTGATTCACCAATGGTGGTCAGTAAACAAAATCTGAATTTCTGGAATACCTAGACTAGTCGCCGCATTTCTAATTATGGACACAGATAGGCCTTATTCATACAAACATTTTGGTGTATCACACTTATATCCTATCAGTTTTTTGTGGAGTTGCTCCATGAAAATGTGATTCACCAATGGTGGTCAGTAAACAAAATCTGAATTTCTGGAATACCTAGACTAGTCGCCGCATTTCTAATTATGGACACAAATAGGCCTTATTCATACGAACATTTTGGTGTATCACACTTATATCCTATCAGTTTTTTGTGGAGTTGCTCCATGAAAATGTGATTCACCAATGGTGGTCAGTAAACAAAATCTGAATTTCTGGAATACCTAGACTAGTCGCCGCATTTCTAATTATGGACGCAAATAGGCCTTATTCATATGAACATTTTGGTGTATGACACTTATATCCTATCAGTTTTTTGTGGAGTTGCTCCATGAAAATGTGATTCACCAATGGTGGTCAGTAAACAAAATCTGAATTTCTGGAATACCTAGACTAGTCGCCGCATTTCTAATTATGGACGCAAATAGGCCTTATTCATACGAACATTTTGGTGTATGACACTTATATCCTATCAGTTTTTTGTGGAGTTGCTCCATGAAAATGTGATTCACCAATGGTGGTCAGTAAACAAAATCTGAATTTCTGGAATACCTAGACTAGTCGCCGCATTTCTAATTATGGACACAAATAGGCCTTATTCATATGAACATTTTGGTGTATGACACTTATATCCTATCAGTTTTTTGTGGAGTTGCTCCATGAAAATGTGATTCACCAATGGTGGTCAGTAAACAAAATCTGAATTTCTGGAATACCTAGACTAGTCGCCGCATTTCTAATTATGGACACAAATAGGCCTTATTCATACGAACATTTTGGTGTATGACACTTATATCCTATCAGTTTTTTGTGGAGTTGCTCCATGAAAATGTGATTCACCAATGGTGGTCAGTAAACAAAATCTGAATTTCTGGAATACCTAGACTAGTCGCCGCATTTCTAATTATGGACACAAATAGGCCTTATTCATACGAACATTTTGGTGTATGACACTTATATCCTATCAGTTTTTTGTGGAGTTGCTCCATGAAAATGTGATTCACCAATGGTGGTCAGTAAACAAAATCTGAATTTCTGGAATACCTAGACTAGTCGCCGCATTTCTAATTATGGAAACAAATAGGCCTTATTCATACGAACATTTTGGTGTATCACACTTATATCCTATCAGTTTTTTGTGGAGTTGCTCCATGAAAATGTGATTCGTCACCGGTGGTCAGTAAACAAAATCTGAATTTCTGGAATACCTAGAGTAGTCGCCGCATTTCTAATTATGGACACAAATAGGCCTTACTCATACGAACATTTTGGTGTATCACGCTTATATCCTATCAGTTTTTTGTGGAGTTGCTCCATGAAAATGTGATTCACCAATGGTGGTCAGTAAACAAAATCTGAATTTCTGGAATACCTAGACTAGTCGCCGCATTTCTAATTATGGACACAGATAGGCCTTATTCATACAAACATTTTGGTGTATCACACTTATATCCTATCAGTTTTTTGTGGAGTTGCTCCATGAAAATGTGATTCACCAATGGTGGTCAGTAAACAAAATCTGAATTTCTGGAATACCTAGACTAGTCGCCGCATTTCTAATTATGGACACAAATAGGCCTTATTCATACGAACATTTTGGTGTATCACACTTATATCCTATCAGTTTTTTGTGGAGTTGCTCCATGAAAATGTGATTCACCAATGGTGGTCAGTAAACAAAATCTGAATTTCTGGAATACCTAGACTAGTCGCCGCATTTCTAATTATGGACGCAAATAGGCCTTATTCATATGAACATTTTGGTGTATGACACTTATATCCTATCAGTTTTTTGTGGAGTTGCTCCATGAAAATGTGATTCACCAATGGTGGTCAGTAAACAAAATCTGAATTTCTGGAATACCTAGACTAGTCGCCGCATTTCTAATTATGGACACAAATAGGCCTTATTCATACGAACATTTTGGTGTATGACACTTATATCCTATCAGTTTTTTGTGGAGTTGCTCCATGAAAATGTGATTCACCAATGGTGGTCAGTAAACAAAATCTGAATTTCTGGAATACCTAGACTAGTCGCCGCATTTCTAATTATGGACACAAATAGGCCTTATTCATACGAACATTTTGGTGTATGACACTTATATCCTATCAGTTTTTTGTGGAGTTGCTCCATGAAAATGTGATTCACCAATGGTGGTCAGTAAACAAAATCTGAATTTCTGGAATACCTAGACTAGTCGCCGCATTTCTAATTATGGACGCAAATAGGCCTTATTCATACGAACATTTTGGTGTATCACACTTATATCCTATCAGTTTTTTGTGGAGTTGCTCCATGAAAATGTGATTCACCAATGGTGGTCAGTAAACAAAATCTGAATTTCTGGAATACCTAGACTAGTCGCCGCATTTCTAATTATGGACACAAATAGGCCTTATTCATACGAACATTTTGGTGTATCACACTTATATCCTATCAGTTTTTTGTGGAGTTGCTCCATGAAAATGTGATTCACCAATGGTGGTCAGTAAACAAAATCTGAATTTCTGGAATACCTAGACTAGTCGCCGCATTTCTAATTATGGACACAAATAGGCCTTATTCATACGAACATTTTGGTGTATCACACTTATATCCTATCAGTTTTTTGTGGAGTTGCTCCATGAAAATGTGATTCACCAATGGTGGTCAGTAAACAAAATCTGAATTTCTGGAATACCTAGACTAGTCGCCGCATTTCTAATTATGGACACAAATAGGCCTTATTCATACGAACATTTTGGTGTATCACACTTATATCCTATCAGTTTTTTGTGGAGTTGCTCCATGAAAATGTGATTCACCAATGGTGGTCAGTAAACAAAATCTGAATTTCTGGAATACCTAGACTAGTCGCCGCATTTCTAATTATGGACACAAATAGGCCTTATTCATACGAACATTTTGGTGTATGACACTTATATCCTATCAGTTTTTTGTGGAGTTGCTCCATGAAAATGTGATTCACCAATGGTGGTCAGTAAACAAAATCTGAATTTCTGGAATACCTAGACTAGTCGCCGCATTTCTAATTATGGACACAAATAGGCCTTATTCATACAAACATTTTGGTGTATCACACTTATATCCTATCAGTTTTTTGTGGAGTTGCTCCATGAAAATGTGATTCACCAATGGTGGTCAGTAAACAAAATCTGAATTTCTGGAATACCTAGACTAGTCGCCGCATTTCTAATTATGGAAACAAATAGGCCTTATTCATACGAACATTTTGGTGTATCACACTTATATCCTATCAGTTTTTTGTGGAGTTGCTCCATGAAAATGTGATTCACCAATGGTGGTCAGTAAACAAAATCTGAATTTCTGGAATACCTAGACTAGTCGCCGCATTTCTAATTATGGACACAAATAGGCCTTATTCATACGAACATTTTGGTGTATCACACTTATATCCTATCAGTTTTTTGTGGAGTTGCTCCATGAAAATGTGATTCACCAATGGTGGTCAGTAAACAAAATCTGAATTTCTGGAATACCTAGACTAGTCGCCGCATTTCTAATTATGGACACAAATAGGCCTTATTCATACGAACATTTTGGTGTATGACACTTATATCCTATCAGTTTTTTGTGGAGTTGCTCCATGAAAATGTGATTCACCAATGGTGGTCAGTAAACAAAATCTGAATTTCTGGAATACCTAGACTAGTCGCCGCATTTCTAATTATGGACACAAATAGGCCTTATTCATACGAACATTTTGGTGTATCACACTTATATCCTATCAGTTTTTTGTGGAGTTGCTCCATGAAAATGTGATTCACCAATGGTGGTCAGTAAACAAAATCTGAATTTCTGGAATACCTAGACTAGTCGCCGCATTTCTAATTATGGACACAAATAGGCCTTATTCATACGAACATTTTGGTGTATGACACTTATATCCTATCAGTTTTTTGTGGAGTTGCTCCATGAAAATGTGATTCACCAATGGTGGTCAGTAAACAAAATCTGAATTTCTGGAATACCTAGACTAGTCGCCGCATTTCTAATTATGGACACAAATAGGCCTTATTCATACGAACATTTTGGTGTATGACACTTATATCCTATCAGTTTTTTGTGGAGTTGCTCCATGAAAATGTGATTCACCAATGGTGGTCAGTAAACAAAATCTGAATTTCTGGAATACCTAGACTAGTCGCCGCATTTCTAATTATGGACACAAATAGGCCTTATTCATACAAACATTTTGGTTTATCACACTTATATCCTATCAGTTTTTTGTGGAGTTGCTCCATGAAAATGTGATTCACCAATGGTGGTCAGTAAACAAAATCTGAATTTCTGGAATACCTAGACTAGTCGCCGCATTTCTAATTATGGACACAAATAGGCCTTATTCATACGAACATTTTGGTGTATCACACTTATATCCTATCAGTTTTTTGTGGAGTTGCTCCATGAAAATGTGATTCGTCACCGGTGGTCAGTAAACAATATCTGAATTTCTGGAATACCTAGAGTAGTCGCCGCATTTCTAATTATGGACACAAATAGGCCTTATTCATACAAACATTTTGGTGTATCACACTTGTATCCTATCAGTTTTTTGTGGAGTTTCTCCATGAAAATGTGATTCACCAATGGTGGTCAGTAAACAAAATCTGAATTTCTGGAATACCTAGACTAGTCGCCGCATTTCTAATTATGGACGCAAATAGGCCTTATTCATATGAACATTTTGGTGTATGACACTTATATCCTATCAGTTTTTTGTGGAGTTCCTCCATGAAAATGTGATTCACCAATGGTGGTCAGTAAACAAAATCTGAATTTCTGGAATACCTAGACTAGTCGCTGCATTTCTAATTATGGACACAAATAGGCCTTAGTCATACGAACATTTTGGTGTATGACACTTATATCCTATCAGTTTTTTGTGGAGTTGCTCCATGAAAATGTGATTCACCAATGGTGGTCAGTAAACAAAATCTGAATTTCTGGAATACCTAGACTAGTCGCCGCATTTCTAATTATGGACACAAATAGGCCTTATTCATACGAACATTTTGGTGTATGACACTTATATCCTATCAGTTTTTTGTGGAGTTGCTCCATGAAAATGTGATTCACCAATGGTGGTCAGTAAACAAAATCTGAATTTCTGGAATACCTAGACTAGTCGCCGCATTTCTAATTATGGACACAAATAGGCCTTATTCATACGAACATTTTGGTGTATCACACTTATATCCTATCAGTTTTTTGTGGAGTTGCTCCATGAAAATGTGATTCACCAATGGTGGTCAGTAAACAAAATCTGAATTTCTGGAATACCTAGACTAGTCGCCGCATTTCTAATTATGGACACAGATAGGCCTTATTCATACAAACATTTTGGTGTATCACACTTATATCCTATCAGTTTTTTGTGGAGTTGCTCCATGAAAATGTGATTCACCAATGGTGGTCAGTAAACAAAATCTGAATTTCTGGAATACCTAGACTAGTCGCCGCATTTCTAATTATGGACACAAATAGGCCTTATTCATACGAACATTTTGGTGTATCACACTTATATCCCATCAGTTTTTTGTGGAGTTGCTCCATGAAAATGTGATTCACCAATGGTGGTCAGTAAACAAAATCTGAATTTCTGGAATACCTAGACTAGTCGCCGCATTTCTAATTATGGACGCAAATAGGCCTTATTCATATGAACATTTTGGTGTATGACACTTATATCCTATCAGTTTTTTGTGGAGTTGCTCCATGAAAATGTGATTCACCAATGGTGGTCAGTAAACAAAATCTGAATTTCTGGAATACCTAGACTAGTCGCCGCATTTCTAATTATGGACACAAATAGGCCTTATTCATACGAACATTTTGGTGTATGACACTTATATCCTATCAGTTTTTTGTGGAGTTGCTCCATGAAAATGTGATTCACCAATGGTGGTCAGTAAACAAAATCTGAATTTCTGGAATACCTAGACTAGTCGCCGCATTTCTAATTATGGACACAAATAGGCCTTATTCATACGAACATTTTGGTGTATGACACTTATATCCTATCAGTTTTTTGTGGAGTTGCTCCATGAAAATGTGATTCACCAATGGTGGTCAGTAAACAAAATCTGAATTTCTGGAATACCTAGACTAGTCGCCGCATTTCTAATTATGGACGCAAATAGGCCTTATTCATACGAACATTTTGGTGTATCACACTTATATCCTATCAGTTTTTTGTGGAGTTGCTCCATGAAAATGTGATTCACCAATGGTGGTCAGTAAACAAAATCTGAATTTCTGGAATACCTAGACTAGTCGCCGCATTTCTAATTATGGACACAAATAGGCCTTATTCATACGAACATTTTGGTGTATCACACTTATATCCTATCAGTTTTTTGTGGAGTTGCTCCATGAAAATGTGATTCACCAATGGTGGTCAGTAAACAAAATCTGAATTTCTGGAATACCTAGACTAGTCGCCGCATTTCTAATTATGGACACAAATAGGCCTTATTCATACGAACATTTTGGTGTATCACACTTATATCCTATCAGTTTTTTGTGGAGTTGCTCCATGAAAATGTGATTCACCAATGGTGGTCAGTAAACAAAATCTGAATTTCTGGAATACCTAGACTAGTCGCCGCATTTCTAATTATGGACACAAATAGGCCTTGTTCATACGAACATTTTGGTGTATCACACTTATATCCTATCAGTTTTTTGTGGAGTTGCTCCATGAAAATGTGATTCACCAATGGTGGTCAGTAAACAAAATCTGAATTTCTGGAATACCTAGACTAGTCGCCGCATTTCTAATTATGGACACAAATAGGCCTTATTCATACGAACATTTTGGTGTATGACACTTATATCCTATCAGTTTTTTGTGGAGTTGCTCCATGAAAATGTGATTCACCAATGGTGGTCAGTAAACAAAATCTGAATTTCTGGAATACCTAGACTAGTCGCCGCATTTCTAATTATGGACACAAATAGGCCTTATTCATACAAACATTTTGGTGTATCACACTTATATCCTATCAGTTTTTTGTGGAGTGGCTCCATGAAAATGTGATTCACCAATGGTGGTCAGTAAACAAAATCTGAATTTCTGGAATACCTAGACTAGTCGCCGCATTTCTAATTATGGACACAAATAGGCCTTATTCATACGAACATTTTGGTGTATGACACTTATATCCTATCAGTTTTTTGTGGAGTTGCTCCAGGAAAATGTGATTCACCAATGGTGGTCAGTAAACAAAATCTGAATTTCTGGAATACCTAGACTAGTCGCCGCATTTCTAATTATGGACACAAATAGGCCTTATTCATACGAACATTTTGGTGTATGACACTTATATCCTATCAGTTTTTTGTGGAGTTGCTCCATGAAAATGTGATTCACCAATGGTGGTCAGTAAACAAAATCTGAATTTCTGGAATACCTAGACTAGTCGCCGCATTTCTAATTATGGACGCAAATAGGCCTTATTCATATGAACATTTTGGTGTATGACACTTATATCCTATCAGTTTTTTGTGGAGTTCCTCCATGAAAATGTGATTCACCAATGGTGGTCAGTAAACAAAATCTGAATTTCTGGAATACCTAGACTAGTCGCCGCATTTCTAATTATGGACACAAATAGGCCTTATTCATACGAACATTTTGGTGTATGACACTTATATCCTATCAGTTTTTTGTGGAGTTGCTCCATGAAAATGTGATTCACCAATGGTGGTCAGTAAACAAAATCTGAATTTCTGGAATACCTAGACTAGTCGCCGCATTTCTAATTATGGACACAAATAGGCCTTATTCATACAAACATTTTGGTGTATCACACTTATATCCTATCAGTTTTTTGTGGAGTTGCTCCATGAAAATGTGATTCACCAATGGTGGTCAGTAAACAAAATCTGAATTTCTGGAATACCTAGACTAGTCGCCGCATTTCTAATTATGGACACAAATAGGCCTTATTCATACGAACATTTTGGTGTATCACACTTATATCCTATCAGTTTTTTGTGGAGCTGCTCCATGAAAATGTGATTCGTCACCGGTGGTCAGTAAACAAAATCTGAATTTCTGGAATACCTAGAGTAGTCGCCGCATTTCTAATTATGGACACAAATAGGCCTTATTCATACGAACATTTTGGTGTACCTAGACTAGTCGCCGCATTTCTAATTATGAATTTCTGGAATACCTAGAGTAGTCGCCGCATTTCTAATTATGGACACAAATAGGCCTTATTCATACGAACATTTTGGTGTATCACACTTATATCCTATCAGTTTTTTGTGGAGTTGCTCCATGAAAATGTGATTCACCAATGGTGGTCAGTAAACAAAATCTGAATTTCTGGAATACCTAGACTAGTCGCCGCATTTCTAATTATGGACACAAATAGGCCTTATTCATACGAACATTTTGGTGTATCACACTTATATCCTATCAGTTTTTTGTGGAGTTGCTCCATGAAAATGTGATTCACCAATGGTGGTCAGTAAACAAAATCTGAATTTCTGGAATACCTAGACTAGTCGCCGCATTTCTAATTATGGACACAAATAGGCCTTATTCATACGAACATTTTGGTGTATGACACTTATATCCTATCAGTTTTTTGTGGAGTTGCTCCATGAAAATGTGATTCACCAATGGTGGTCAGTAAACAAAATCTGAATTTCTGGAATACCTAGACTAGTCGCCGCATTTCTAATTATGGACACAAATAGGCCTTATTCATACGAACATTTTGGTGTATGACACTTATATCCTATCAGTTTTTTGTGGAGTTGCTCCATGAAAATGTGATTCACCAATGGTGGTCAGTAAACAAAATCTGAATTTCTGGAATACCTAGAGTAGTCGCCGCATTTCTAATTATGGACACAAATAGGCCTTATTCATACGAACATTTTGGTGTATCACACTTATATCCTATCAGTTTTTTGTGGAGTTGCTCCATGAAAATGTGATTCACCAATGGTGGTCAGTAAACAAAATCTGAATTTCTGGAATACCTAGACTAGTCGCCGCATTTCTAATTATGGACACAAATAGGCCTTATTCATACGAACATTTTGGTGTATCACACTTATATCCTATCAGTTTTTTGTGGAGTTGCTCCATGAAAATGTGATTCACCAATGGTGTTCAGTAAACAAAATCTGAATTTCTGGAATACCTAGACTAGTCGCCGCATTTCTAATTATGGACGCAAATAGGCCTTATTCATACGAACATTTTGCTGTATCACACTTATATCCTATCAGTTTTTTGTGGAGTTGCTCCATGAAAATGTGATTCATCACCGGTGGTCAGTAAACAAAATCTGAATTTCTGGAATACCTAGAGTAGTCGCCGCATTTCTAATTATGGACGCAAATAGGCCTTATTCATGCGAACATTTTGGTGTATGACACTTATATCCTATCAGTTTTTTGTGGAGTTGCTCCATGAAAATGTGATTCACCAATGGTGGTCAGTAAACAAAATCTGAATTTCTGGAATACCTAGACTAGTCGCCGCATTTCTAATTATGGACACAAATAGGCCTTATTCATACAAACATTTTGGTGTATCACACTTATATCCTATCAGTTTTTGTGGAGTTGCTCCATGAAAATGTGATTCACCAATGGTGGTCAGTAAACAAAATCTGAATTTCTGGAATACCTAGACCAGTCGCCGCATTTCTAATTATGGACACAAATAGGCCTTATTCATACGAACATTTTGGTGTATGACACTTATATCCTATCAGTTTTTTGTGGAGTTGCTCCATGAAAATGTGATTCACCAATGGTGGTCAGTAAACAAAATCTGAATTTCTGGAATACCTAGACTAGTCGCCGCATTTCTAATTATGGACACAAATAGGCCTTATTCATACGAACATTTTGGTGTATCACACTTATATCCTATCAGTTTTTTGTGGAGTTGCTCCATGAAAATGTGATTCACCAATGGTGGTCAGTAAACAAAATCTGAATTTCTGGAATACATAGACTAGTCGCCGCATTTCTAATTATGGACACAAATAGGCCTTATTCATACGAACATTTTGGTGTATCACACTTATATCCTATCAGTTTTTTGTGGAGTTGCTCCATGAAAATGTGATTCACCAATGGTGGTCAGTAAACAAAATCTGAATTTCTGGAATACCTAGACCAGTCGCCGCATTTCTAATTATGGACACAAATAGGCCTTATTCATGCGAACATTTTGGTGTATGACACTTATATCCTATCAGTTTTTTGTGGAGTTGCTCCATGAAAATGTGATTCACCAATGGTGGTCAGTAAACAAAATCTGAATTTCTGGAATACCTAGACTAGTCGCCGCATTTCTAATTATGGACACAAATAGGCCTTATTCATACGAACATTTTGGTGTATCACACTTATATCCTATCAGTTTTTTGCGGAGTTGCTCCATGAAAATGTGATTCACCAATGGTGGTCAGTAAACAAAATCTGAATTTCTGGAATACCTAGAGTAGTCGCCGCATTTCTAATTATGGACGCAAATAGGCCTTATTCATGCGAACATTTTGGTGTATGACACTTATATCCTATCAGTTTTTTGTGGAGTTGCTCCATGAAAATGTGATTCACCAATGGTGGTCAGTAAACAAAATCTGAATTTCTGGAATACCTAGACTAGTCGCCGCATTTCTAATTATGGACACAAATAGGCCTTATTCATACAAACATTTTGGTGTATCACACTTATATCCTATCAGTTTTTTGTGGAGTTGCTCCATGAAAATGTGATTCACCAATGGTGGTCAGTAAACAAAATCTGAATTTCTGGAATACCTAGACCAGTCGCCGCATTTCTAATTATGGACACAAATAGGCCTTATTCATACGAACATTTTGGTGTATGACACTTATATCCTATCAGTTTTTTGTGGAGTTGCTCCATGAAAATGTGATTCACCAATGGTGGTCAGTAAACAAAATCTGAATTTCTGGAATACATAGACTAGTCGCCGCATTTCTAATTATGGACACAAATAGGCCTTATTCATACGAACATTTTGGTGTATCACACTTATATCCTATCAGTTTTTTGTGGAGTTGCTCCATGAAAATGTGATTCACCAATGGTGGTCAGTAAACAAAATCTGAATTTTTGGAATACCTAGACTAGTCGCCGCATTTCTAATTATGGACACAAATAGGCCTTATTCATACGAACATTTTGGTGTATCACACTTATATCCTATCAGTTTTTTGTGGAGTTGCTCCATGAAAATGTGATTCATCACCGGTGGTCAGTAAACAAAATCTGAATTTCTGGAATACCTAGACTAGTCGCCGCATTTCTAATTATGGACACAAATAGGCCTTATTCATACGAACATTTTGGTGTATGACACTTATATCCTATCAGTTTTTTGTGGAGTTGCTCCATGAAAATGTGATTCACCAATGGTGGTCAGTAAACAAAATCTGAATTTCTGGAATACCTAGACTAGTCGCCGCATTTCTAATTATGGACACAAATAGGCCTTATTCATACGAACATTTTGGTGTATCACACTTATATCCTATCAGTTTTTTGTGGAGTTGCTCCATGAAAATGTGATTCACCAATGGTGGTCAGTAAACAAAATCTGAATTTCTGGAATACCTAGACTAGTCGCCGCATTTCTAATTATGGACGCAAATAGGCCTTATTCATATGAACATTTTGGTGTATGACACTTATATCCTATCAGTTTTTTGTGGAGTTCCTCCATGAAAATGTGATTCACCAATGGTGGTCAGTAAACAAAATCTGAATTTCTGGAATACCTAGACTAGTCGCCGCATTTCTAATTATGGAGACAAATAGGCCTTATTCATACGAACATTTTGGTGTATCACACTTATATCCTATCAGTTTTTTGTGGAGTTGCTCCATGAAAATGTGATTCACCAATGGTGGTCAGTAAACAAAATCTGAATTTCTGGAATACCTAGACTAGTCGCCGCATTTCTAATTATGGACGCAAATAGGCCTTATTCATATGAACATTTTGGTGTATGACACTTATATCCTATCAGTTTTTTGTGGAGTTCCTCCATGAAAATGTGATTCACCAATGGTGGTCAGTAAACAAAATCTGAATTTCTGGAATACCTAGACTAGTCGCCGCATTTCTAATTATGGACACAAATAGGCCTTATTCATACGAACATTTTGGTGTACCTAGACTAGTCGCCGCATTTCTAATTATGAATTTCTGGAATACCTAGAGTAGTCGCCGCATTTCTAATTATGGACACAAATAGGCCTTATTCATACGAACATTTTGGTGTATCACACTTATATCCTATCAGTTTTTTGTGGAGTTGCTCCATGAAAATGTGATTCACCAATGGTGGTCAGTAAACAAAATCTGAATTTCTGGAATACCTAGACTAGTCGCCGCATTTCTAATTATGGACACAAATAGGCCTTATTCATACGAACATTTTGGTGTATCACACTTATATCCTATCAGTTTTTTGTGGAGTTGCTCCATGAAAATGTGATTCACCAATGGTGTTCAGTAAACAAAATCTGAATTTCTGGAATACCTAGACTAGTCGCCGCATTTCTAATTATGGACGCAAATAGGCCTTATTCATTCGAACATTTTGCTGTATCACACTTATATCCTATCAGTTTTTTGTGGAGTTGCTCCATGAAAATGTGATTCATCACCGGTGGTCAGTAAACAAAATCTGAATTTCTGGAATACCTAGAGTAGTCGCCGCATTTCTAATTATGGACGCAAATAGGCCTTATTCATGCGAATATTTTGGTGTATGACACTTATATCCTATCAGTTTTTTGTGGAGTTGCTCCATGAAAATGTGATTCACCAATGGTGGTCAGTAAACAAAATCTGAATTTCTGGAATACCTAGACTAGTCGCCGCATTTCTAATTATGGACACAAATAGGCCTTATTCATACAAACATTTTGGTGTATCACACTTATATCCTATCAGTTTTTGTGGAGTTGCTCCATGAAAATGTGATTCACCAATGGTGGTCAGTAAACAAAATCTGAATTTCTGGAATACCTAGACCAGTCGCCGCATTTCTAATTATGGACACAAATAGGCCTTATTCATACGAACATTTTGGTGTATGACACTTATATCCTATCAGTTTTTTGTGGAGTTGCTCCATGAAAATGTGATTCACCAATGGTGGTCAGTAAACAAAATCTGAATTTCTGGAATACCTAGACTAGTCGCCGCATTTCTAATTATGGACACAAATAGGCCTTATTCATACGAACATTTTGGTGTATCACACTTATATCCTATCAGTTTTTTGTGGAGTTGCTCCATGAAAATGTGATTCACCAATGGTGGTCAGTAAACAAAATCTGAATTTCTGGAATACATAGACTAGTCGCCGCATTTCTAATTATGGACACAAATAGGCCTTATTCATACGAACATTTTGGTGTATCACACTTATATCCTATCAGTTTTTTGTGGAGTTGCTCCATGAAAATGTGATTCACCAATGGTGGTCAGTAAACAAAATCTGAATTTTTGGAATACCTAGACTAGTCGCCGCATTTCTAATTATGGACACAAATAGGCCTTATTCATACGAACATTTTGGTGTATCACACTTATATCCTATCAGTTTTTTGTGGAGTTGCTCCATGAAAATGTGATTCATCACCGGTGGTCAGTAAACAAAATCTGAATTTCTGGAATACCTAGACTAGTCGCCGCATTTCTAATTATGGACACAAATAGGCCTTATTCATGCGAACATTTTGGTGTATGACACTTATATCCTATCAGTTTTTTGTGGAGTTGCTCCATGAAAATGTGATTCACCAATGGTGGTCAGTAAACAAAATCTGAATTTCTGGAATACCTAGACTAGTCGCCGCATTTCTAATTATGGACACAAATAGGCCTTATTCATACGAACATTTTGGTGTATCACACTTATATCCTATCAGTTTTTTGCGGAGTTGCTCCATGAAAATGTGATTCACCAATGGTGGTCAGTAAACAAAATCTGAATTTCTGGAATACCTAGAGTAGTCGCCGCATTTCTAATTATGGACGCAAATAGGCCTTATTCATGCGAACATTTTGGTGTATGACACTTATATCCTATCAGTTTTTTGTGGAGTTGCTCCATGAAAATGTGATTCACCAATGGTGGTCAGTAAACAAAATCTGAATTTCTGGAATACCTAGACTAGTCGCCGCATTTCTAATTATGGACGCAAATAGGCCTTATTCATACAAACATTTTGGTGTATCACACTTATATCCTATCAGTTTTTGTGGAGTTGCTCCATGAAAATGTGATTCACCAATGGTGGTCAGTAAACAAAATCTGAATTTCTGGAATACCTAGACTAGTCGCCGCATTTCTAATTATGGACACAAATAGGCCTTATTCATACAAACATTTTGGTGTATCACACTTATATCCTATCAGTTTTTTGTGGAGTTGCTCCATGAAAATGTGATTCACCAATGGTGGTCAGTAAACAAAATCTGAATTTCTGGAATACATAGACTAGTCGCCGCATTTCTAATTATGGACACAAATAGGCCTTATTCATACGAACATTTTGGTGTATCACACTTATATCCTATCAGTTTTTTGTGGAGTTGCTCCATGAAAATGTGATTCACCAATGGTGGTCAGTAAACAAAATCTGAATTTTTGGAATACCTAGACTAGTCGCCGCATTTCTAATTATGGACACAAATAGGCCTTATTCATACGAACATTTTGGTGTATCACACTTATATCCTATCAGTTTTTTGTGGAGTTGCTCCATGAAAATGTGATTCATCACCGGTGGTCAGTAAACAAAATCTGAATTTCTGGAATACCTAGACTAGTCGCCGCATTTCTAATTATGGACACAAATAGGCCTTATTCATACGAACATTTTGGTGTATGACACTTATATCCTATCAGTTTTTTGTGGAGTTGCTCCATGAAAATGTGATTCACCAATGGTGGTCAGTAAACAAAATCTGAATTTCTGGAATACCTAGACTAGTCGCCGCATTTCTAATTATGGACACAAATAGGCCTTATTCATACGAACATTTTGGTGTATCACACTTATATCCTATCAGTTTTTTGTGGAGTTGCTCCATGAAAATGTGATTCACCAATGGTGGTCAGTAAACAAAATCTGAATTTCTGGAATACCTAGACTAGTCGCCGCATTTCTAATTATGGACGCAAATAGGCCTTATTCATATGAACATTTTGGTGTATGACACTTATATCCTATCAGTTTTTTGTGGAGTTCCTCCATGAAAATGTGATTCACCAATGGTGGTCAGTAAACAAAATCTGAATTTCTGGAATACCTAGACTAGTCGCCGCATTTCTAATTATGGAGACAAATAGGCCTTATTCATACGAACATTTTGGTGTATCACACTTATATCCTATCAGTTTTTTGTGGAGTTGCTCCATGAAAATGTGATTCACCAATGGTGGTCAGTAAACAAAATCTGAATTTCTGGAATACCTAGACTAGTCGCCGCATTTCTAATTATGGACACAAATAGGCCTTATTCATACGAACATTTTGGTGTATGACACTTATATCCTATCAGTTTTTTGTGGAGTTGCTCCATGAAAATGTGATTCACCAATGGTGGTCAGTAAACAAAATCTGAATTTCTGGAATACCTAGACTAGTCGCCGCATTTCTAATTATGGACACAAATAGGCCTTATTCATACAAACATTTTGGTGTATCACACTTATATCCTATCAGTTTTTTGTGGAGTTGCTCCATGAAAATGTGATTCACCAATGGTGGTCAGTAAACAAAATCTGAATTTCTGGAATACCTAGACTAGTCGCCGCATTTCTAATTATGGACACAAATAGGCCTTATTCATACGAACATTTTGGTGTATCACACTTATATCCTATCAGTTTTTTGTGGAGTTGCTCCATGAAAATGTGATTCACCAATGGTGGTCAGTAAACAAAATCTGAATTTCTGGAATACCTAGACTAGTCGCCGCATTTCTAATTATGGACACAAATATTCATACGAACATTTTGGTGTATCACACTTATATCCTATCAGTTTTTTGTGGAGTTGCTCCATAAAAATGTGATTCACCAATGGTGGTCAGTAAACAAAATCTGAATTTCTGGAATACCTAGACTAGTCGCCGCATTTCTAATTATGGACACAAATAGGCCTTATTCATACGAACATTTTGGTGTATGACACTTATATCAGTTTTTTGTGGAGTTGCTCCTATCAGTTTTTGTGGAGTTGCTCCATGAAAATGTGATTCACCAATGGTGGTCAGTAAACAAAATCTGAATTTCTGGAATACATAGACTAGTCGCCGCATTTCTAATTATGGACACAAATAGGCCTTATTCATACGAACATTTTGGTGTATCACACTTATATCCTATCAGTTTTTTGTGGAGTTGCTCCATGAAAATGTGATTCACCAATGGTGGTCAGTAAACAAAATCTGAATTTTTGGAATACCTAGACTAGTCGCCGCATTTCTAATTATGGACACAAATAGGCCTTATTCATACGAACATTTTGGTGTATCACACTTATATCCTATCAGTTTTTTGTGGAGTTGCTCCATGAAAATGTGATTCATCACCGGTGGTCAGTAAACAAAATCTAAATTTCTGGAATACCTAGACTAGTCGCCGCATTTCTAATTATGGACACAAATAGGCCTTATTCATACGAACATTTTGGTGTATGACACTTATATCCTATCAGTTTTTTGTGGAGTTGCTCCATGAAAATGTGATTCACCAATGGTGGTCAGTAAACAAAATCTGAATTTCTGGAATACCTAGACTAGTCGCCGCATTTCTAATTATGGACAAAAATAGGCCTTATTCATACGAACATTTTGGTGTATCACACTTATATCCTATCAGTTTTTTGTGGAGTTGCTCCATGAAAATGTGATTCACCAATGGTGGTCAGTAAACAAAATCTGAATTTCTGGAATACCTAGACTAGTCGCCGCATTTCTAATTATGGACGCAAATAGGCCTTATTCATATGAACATTTTGGTGTATGACACTTATATCCTATCAGTTTTTTGTGGAGTTCCTACATGAAAATGTGATTCACCAATGGTGGTCAGTAAACAAAATCTGAATTTCTGGAATACCTAGACTAGTCGCCGCATTTCTAATTATGGACACAAATAGGCCTTATTCATACAAACATTTTGGTGTATCACACTTATATCCTATCAGTTTTTTGTGGAGTTGCTCCATGAAAATGTGATTCACCAATGGTGGTCAGTAAACAAAATCTGAATTTCTGGAATACCTAGACTAGTCGCCGCATTTCTAATTATGGACACAAATAGGCCTTATTCATACGAACATTTTGGTGTATCACACTTATATCCTATCAGTTTTTTGTGGAGTTGCTCCATGAAAATGTGATTCATCACCGGTGGTCAGTAAACAAAATCGGAATTTCTGGAATACCTAGAGAAGTCGCCGCATTTCTAATTATTGACACAAATAGGCCTTATTCATACGAACATTTTGGTGTATGACACTTATATCCTATCAGTTTTTTGTGGAGTTGCTCCATGAAAATGTGATTCACCAATGGTGGTCAGTAAACAAAATCTGAATTTCTGGAATACCTAGACTAGTCGCCGCATTTCTAATTATGGACACAAATAGGCCTTATTCATACAAACATTTTGGTGTATCACACTTATATCCTATCAGTTTTTTGTGGAGTTGCTCCATGAAAATGTGATTCACCAATGGTGGTCAGTAAACAAAATCTGAATTTCTGGAATACCTAGACTAGTCGCCGCATTTCTCATTATGGACACAAATAGGCCTTATTCATACGAACATTTTGGTGTATCACACTTATATCCTATCAGTTTTTTGTGGAGTTGCTCCATGAAAATGTGATTCACCAATGGTGGTCAGTAAACAAAATCTGAATTTCTGGAATACCTAGACTAGTCGCCGCATTTCTAATTATGGACACAAATATTCATACGAACATTTTGGTGTATCACACTTATATCCTATCAGTTTTTTGTGGAGTTGCTCCATGAAAATGTGATTCACCAATGGTGGTCAGTAAACAAAATCTGAATTTCTGGAATACCTAGACTAGTCGCCGCATTTCTAATTATGGACACAAATAGGCCTTATTCATACGAACATTTTGGTGTATGACACTTATATCAGTTTTTTGTGGAGTTGCTCCATGAAAATGTGATTCACCAATGGTGGTCAGTAAACAAAATCTGAATTTCTGGAATACCTAGACTAGTCGCCGCATTTCTAATTATGGACACAAATAGGCCTTATTCATACGAACATTTTGGTGTATGACACTTATATCCTATCAGTTTTTTGTGGAGTTGCTCCATGAAAATGTGATTCACCAATGGTGGTCAGTAAACAAAATCTGAATTTCTGGAATACCTAGACTAGTCACCGCATTTCTAATTATGGACACAAATAGGCCTTATTCATACGAACATTTTGGTGTATGACACTTATATCCTATCAGTTTTTTGTGGAGTTGCTCCATGAAAATGTGATTCATCACCGGTGGTCAGTAAACAAAATCTGAATTTCTGGAATACCTAGACTAGTCGCCGCATTTCTAATTATGGACACAAATAGGCCTTATTCATACGAACATTTTGGTGTATCACACTTATATCCTATCAGTTTTTTGTGGAGTTGCTCCATGAAAATGTGATTCACCAATGGTGGTCAGTAAACAAAATCTGAATTTCTGGAATACCTAGACTAGTCGCCGCATTTCTAATTATGGACACAAATAGGCCTTATTCATACGAACATTTTGCTGTATCACACTTATATCCTATCAGTTTTTTGTGGAGTTGCTCCATGAAAATGTGATTCATCACCGGTGGTCATTAAACAAAATCGGAATTTCTGGAATACCTAGAGAAGTCGCCGCATTTCTAATACGGACACTAATAGATTTTATCCATACGAACATTTTGGTGTATCACACTTATCTCCTATCAGTTTTTTGTGGAGTTGCTCCATGAAAATGTGATTCACCAATGGTGGTCAGTAAACACAATCTGAATTTCTGGAATACCTAGACCAGTCGCCGCATTTCTAATTATGGACACAAATAGGCCTTATTCATACCAACATTTTGGTGTATCACACTTATATCCTATCAGTTTTTTGTGGAGTTGCTCCATGAAAATGTGATTCATCACCGGTGGTCAGTAAACAAAATCGGAATTTCTGGAATACCTAGAGAAGTCGCCGCATTTCTAATACGGACACTAATAGATTTTATCCATACGAACATTTTGGTGTATCACACTTATATCCTATCAGTTTTTTGTGGAGTTGCTCCATGAAAATGTGATTCACCAATGGTGGTCAGTAAACAAAATCTGAATTTCTGGAATACCTAGACTAGTCGCCGCATTTCTAATTATGGACACAAATAGGCCTTATTCATACGAACATTTTGGTGTATCACGCTTATATCCTATCAGTTTTTTGTGGAGTTGCTCCATGAAAATGTGATTCACCAATGGTGGTCAGTAAACAAAATCTGAATTTCTGGAATACCTAGACTAGTCGCCGCATTTCTAATTATGGACACAAATAGGCCTTATTCATACGAACATTTTGGTGTATCACGCTTATATCCTATCAGTTTTTTGTGGAGTTGCTCCATGAAAATGTGATTCACCAATGGTGGTCAGTAAACAAAATCTGAATTTCTGGAATACCTAGACTAGTCGCCGCATTTCTAATTACGGACACAAATAGGCCTTATTCATACGAACATTTTGGTGTATCACACTTATATCCTATCAGTTTTTTGTGGAGTTGCTCCATGAAAATGTGATTCATCACCGGTGGTCAGTAAACAAAATCGGAATTTCTGGAATACCTAGAGAAGTCGCCGCATTTCTAATACGGACACTAATAGATTTTATCCATACGAACATTTTGGTGTATCACACTTATATCCTATCAGTTTTTTGTGGAGTTGCTCCATGAAAATGTGATTCACCAATGGTGGTCAGTAAACAAAATCTGAATTTCTGGAATACCTAGACTAGTCGCCGCATTTCTAATTATGGACACAAATAGGCCTTATTCATACGAACATTTTGGTGTATCACGCTTATATCCTATCAGTTTTTTGTGGAGTTGCTCCATGAAAATGTGATTCACCAATGGTGGTCAGTAAACAAAATCTGAATTTCTGGAATACCTAGACTAGTCGCCGCATTTCTAATTATGGACACAAATAGGCCTTATTCATACGAACATTTTGCTGTATCACACTTATATCCTATCAGTTTTTTGTGGAGTTGCTCCATGAAAATGTGATTCATCACCGGTGGTCAGTAAACAAAATCTGAATTTCTGGAATACCTAGAGTAGTCGCCGCATTTCTAAATACGGAGACTAATAGACTTTATCCATGCGAACATTTTGGTGTATGACACTTATATCCTATCAGTTTTTTGTGGAGTTGCTCCATGAAAATGTGATTCACCAATGGTGGTCAGTAAACAAAATCTGAATTTCTGGAATACCTAGACTAGTCGCCGCATTTCTAATTATGGACACAAATAGGCCTTATTCATGCGAACATTTTGGTGTATGACACTTATATCCTATCAGTTTTTTGTGGAGTTGCTCCATGAAAATGTGATTCACCAATGGTGGTCAGTAAACAAAATCTGAATTTCTGGAATACCTAGACTAGTCGCCGCATTTCTAATTATGGACACAAATAGGCCTTATTCATACGAACATTTTGCTGTATCACACTTATATCCTATCAGTTTTTTGTGGAGTTGCTCCATGAAAATGTGATTCATCACCGGTGGTCAGTAAACAAAATCTGAATTTCTGGAATACCTAGAGTAGTCGCCGCATTTCTAAATTCAGAGACTAATAGACTTTATCCATACGAACATTTTGGTGTATCACACTTATATCCTATCAGTTTTTTGTGGAGTTGCTCCATGAAAATGTGATTCACCAATGGTGGTCAGTAAACAAAATCTGAATTTCTGGAATACCTAGACTAGTCGCCGCATTTCTAATTATGGACACAAATAGGCCTTATTCATACGAACATTTTGGTGTATCACACTTATATCCTATCAGTTTTTTGTGGAGTTGCTCCATGAAAATGTGATTCATCACCGGTGGTCAGTAAACAAAATCTGAATATCTGGAATACCTAGTCTAGTCGCCGCATTTCTAATTATGGACACAAATAGGCCTTATCCATACGAACATTTTGGTGTATCACACTTATATCCTATCAGTTTTTTGTGGAGTTGCTCCATGAAAATGTGATTCACCAATGGTGGTCAGTAAACAAAATCTGAATTTCTGGAATACCTAGACTAGTCGCCGCATTTCTAATTATGGACACAAATAGGCCTTATTCATACGAACATTTTGCTGTATCACACTTATATCCTATCAGTTTTTTGTGGAGTTGCTCCATGAAAATGTGATTCATCACCGGTGGTCAGTAAACAAAATCTGAATTTCTGGAATACCTAGAGTAGTCGCCGCATTTCTAAATTCAGAGACTAATAGACTTTATCCATACGAACATTTTGGTGTATCACACTTATATCCTATCAGTTTTTTGTGGAGTTGCTCCATGAAAATGTGATTCACCAATGGTGGTCAGTAAACAAAATCTGAATTTCTGGAATACCTAGACTAGTCGCCGCATTTCTAATTATGGACACAAATAGGCCTTATTCATACGAACATTTTGGTGTATCACACTTATATCCTATCAGTTTTTTGTGGAGTTGCTCCATGAAAATGTGATTCATCACCGGTGGTCAGTAAACAAAATCTGAATTTCTGGAATACCTAGAGAAGTCGCCGCATTTCTAATACGGACACTAATAGATTTTATCCATACGAACATTTTGGTGTATCACACTTATATCCTATCAGTTTTTTGTGGAGTTGCTCCATGAAAATGTGATTCACCAATGGTGGTCAGTAAACAAAATCTGAATTTCTGGAATACCTAGACTAGTCGCCGCATTTCTAATTATGGACGCAAATAGGCCTTATTCATACGAACATTTTGGTGTATCACACTTATATCCTATCAGTTTTTTGTGGAGTTGCTCCATGAAAATGTGATTCATCACCGGTGGTCAGTAAACAAAATCTGAATTTCTGGAATACCTAGAGTAGTCGCCGCATTTCTAAATACGGACACTAATAGATTTTATCCATACGAACATTTTGGTGTATCACACTTATATCCTATCAGTTTTTTGTGGAGTTGCTCCATGAAAATGTGATTCACCAATGGTGGTCAGTAAACAAAATCTGAATTTCTGGAATACCTAGACTAGTCGCCGCATTTCTAATTATGGACACAAATAGGCCTTATTCATACGAACATTTTGGTGTATCACACTTATATCCTATCAGTTTTTTGTGGAGTTGCTCCATGAAAATGTGATTCACCAATGGTGGTCAGTAAACAAAATCTGAATTTCTGGAATACCTAGACTAGTCGCCGCATTTCTAATTATGGACACAAATAGGCCTTATTCATACGAACATTTTGGTGTATCACACTTATATCCTATCAGTTTTTTGTGGAGTTGCTCCATGAAAATGTGATTCATCACCGGTGGTCAGTAAACAAAATCGGAATTTCTGGAATACCTAGAGAAGTCGCCGCATTTCTAATATGGATACTAATAGATTTTATCCATACGAACATTTTGGTGTATCACACTTATATCCTATCAGTTTTTTGTGGAGTTGCTCCATGAAAATGTGATTCACCAATGGTGGTCAGTAAACAAAATCTGAATTTCTGGAATACCTAGACTAGTCGCCGCATTTCTAATTATGGACACAAATAGGCCTTATTCATACGAACATTTTGCTGTATCACACTTATATCCTATCAGTTTTTTGTGGAGTTGCTCCATGAAAATGTGATTCATCACCGGTGGTCAGTAAACAAAATCGGAATTTCTGGAATACCTAGAGAAGTCGCCGCATTTCTAATACGGACACTAATAGATTTTATCCATACGAACATTTTGGTGTATCACACTTATATCCTATCAGTTTTTTGTGGAGTTGCTCCATGAAAATGTGATTCACCAATGGTGGTCAGTAAACAAAATCTGAATTTCTGGAATACCTAGACTAGTCTCCGCATTTCTAATTATGGATACAAATAGGCCTTATTCATACGAACATTTTGGTGTATCACACTTATATCCTATCAGTTTTTTGTGGAGTTGCTCCATGAAAATGTGATTCACCAATGGTGGTCAGTAAACAAAATCTGAATTTCTGGAATACCTAGACTAGTCGCCGCATTTCTAATTATGGACACAAATAGGCCTTATTCATACGAACATTTTGGTGTATCACACTTATATCCTATCAGTTTTTTGTGGAGTTGCTCCATGAAAATGTGATTCACCAATGGTGGTCAGTAAACAAAATCTGAATTTCTGGAATACCTAGACTAGTCGCCGCATTTCTAATTATGGACACAAATAGGCCTTATTCATACGAACATTTTGGTGTATCACACTTATATCCTATCAGTTTTTTGTGGAGTTGCTCCATGAAAATGTGATTCATCACCGGTGGTCAGTAAACAAAATCTGAATTTCTGGAATACCTAGAGTAGTCGCCGCATTTCTAAATACGGACACTAATAGATTTTATCCATACGAACATTTTGGTGTATCACACTTATATCCTATCAGTTTTTTGTGGAGTTGCTCCATGAAAATGTGATTCACCAATGGTGGTCAGTAAACAAAATCTGAATTTCTGGAATACCTAGACTAGTCGCCGCATTTCTAATTATGGACACAAATAGGCCTTATTCATACGAACATTTTGGTGTATCACACTTATATCCTATCAGTTTTTTGTGGAGTTGCTCCATGAAAATGTGATTCACCAATGGTGGTCAGTAAACAAAATCTGAATTTCTGGAATACCTAGACTAGTCGCCGCATTTCTAATTATGGACACAAATAGGCCTTATTCATACGAACATTTTGGTGTATCACACTTATATCCTATCAGTTTTTTGTGGAGTTGCTCCATGAAAATGTGATTCATCACCGGTGGTCAGTAAACAAAATCGAAATTTCTGGAATACCTAGAGAAGTCGCCGCATTTCTAATATGGATACTAATAGATTTTATCCATACGAACATTTTGGTGTATCACACTTATATCCTATCAGTTTTTTGTGGAGTTGCTCCATGAAAATGTGATTCACCAATGGTGGTCAGTAAACAAAATCTGAATTTCTGGAATACCTAGACTAGTCGCCGCATTTCTAATTATGGACACAAATAGGCCTTATTCATACGAACATTTTGCTGTATCACACTTATATCCTATCAGTTTTTTGTGGAGTTGCTCCATGAAAATGTGATTCATCACCGGTGGTCAGTAAACAAAATCGGAATTTCTGGAATACCTAGAGAAGTCGCCGCATTTCTAATACGGACACTAATAGATTTTATCCATACGAACATTTTGGTGTATCACACTTATATCCTATCAGTTTTTTGTGGAGTTGCTCCATGAAAATGTGATTCACCAATGGTGGTCAGTAAACAAAATCTGAATTTCTGGAATACCTAGACTAGTCGCCGCATTTCTAATTATGGACACAAATAGGCCTTATTCATACGAACATTTTGGTGTATCACGCTTATATCCTATCAGTTTTTTGTGGAGTTGCTCCATGAAAATGTGATTCACCAATGGTGGTCAGTAAACAAAATCTGAATTTCTGGAATACCTAGACTAGTCGCCGCATTTCTAATTATGGACACAAATAGGCCTTATTCATACGAACATTTTGCTGTATCACACTTATATCCTATCAGTTTTTTGTGGAGTTGCTCCATGAAAATGTGATTCATCACCGGTGGTCAGTAAACAAAATCTGAATTTCTGGAATACCTAGAGTAGTCGCCGCATTTCTAAATACGGAGACTAATAGACTTTATCCATGCGAACATTTTGGTGTATGACACTTATATCCTATCAGTTTTTTGTGGAGTTGCTCCATGAAAATGTGATTCACCAATGGTGGTCAGTAAACAAAATCTGAATTTCTGGAATACCTAGACTAGTCGCCGCATTTCTAATTATGGACACAAATAGGCCTTATTCATGCGAACATTTTGGTGTATGACACTTATATCCTATCAGTTTTTTGTGGAGTTGCTCCATGAAAATGTGATTCACCAATGGTGGTCAGTAAACAAAATCTGAATTTCTGGAATACCTAGACTAGTCGCCGCATTTCTAATTATGGACACAAATAGGCCTTATTCATACGAACATTTTGGTGTATCACACTTATATCCTATCAGTTTTTTGTGGAGTTGCTCCATGAAAATGTGATTCACCAATGGTGGTCAGTAAACAAAATCTGAATTTCTGGAATACCTAGACTAGTCGCCGCATTTCTAATTATGGACACAAATAGGCCTTATTCATACGAACATTTTGGTGTATCACACTTATATCCTATCAGTTTTTTGTGGAGTTGCTCCATGAAAATGTGATTCATCACCGGTGGTCAGTAAACAAAATCTGAATATCTGGAATACCTAGTCTAGTCGCCGCATTTCTAATTATGGACACAAATAGGCCTTATCCATACGAACATTTTGGTGTATCACACTTATATCCTATCAGTTTTTTGTGGAGTTGCTCCATGAAAATGTGATTCACCAATGGTGGTCAGTAAACAAAATCTGAATTTCTGGAATACCTAGACTAGTCGCCGCATTTCTAATTATGGACACAAATAGGCCTTATTCATACGAACATTTTGCTGTATCACACTTATATCCTATCAGTTTTTTGTGGAGTTGCTCCATGAAAATGTGATTCATCACCGGTGGTCAGTAAACAAAATCTGAATTTCTGGAATACCTAGAGTAGTCGCCGCATTTCTAAATTCAGAGACTAATAGACTTTATCCATACGAACATTTTGGTGTATCACACTTATATCCTATCAGTTTTTTGTGGAGTTGCTCCATGAAAATGTGATTCACCAATGGTGGTCAGTAAACAAAATCTGAATTTCTGGAATACCTAGACTAGTCGCCGCATTTCTAATTATGGACACAAATAGGCCTTATTCATACGAACATTTTGGTGTATCACACTTATATCCTATCAGTTTTTTGTGGAGTTGCTCCATGAAAATGTGATTCATCACCGGTGGTCAGTAAACAAAATCTGAATTTCTGGAATACCTAGAGAAGTCGCCGCATTTCTAATACGGACACTAATAGATTTTATCCATACGAACATTTTGGTGTATCACACTTATATCCTATCAGTTTTTTGTGGAGTTGCTCCATGAAAATGTGATTCACCAATGGTGGTCAGTAAACAAAATCTGAATTTCTGGAATACCTAGACTAGTCGCCGCATTTCTAATTATGGACGCAAATAGGCCTTATTCATACGAACATTTTGGTGTATCACACTTATATCCTATCAGTTTTTTGTGGAGTTGCTCCATGAAAATGTGATTCATCACCGGTGGTCAGTAAACAAAATCTGAATTTCTGGAATACCTAGAGTAGTCGCCGCATTTCTAAATACGGACACTAATAGATTTTATCCATACGAACATTTTGGTGTATCACACTTATATCCTATCAGTTTTTTGTGGAGTTGCTCCATGAAAATGTGATTCACCAATGGTGGTCAGTAAACAAAATCTGAATTTCTGGAATACCTAGACTAGTCGCCGCATTTCTAATTATGGACACAAATAGGCCTTATTCATACGAACATTTTGGTGTATCACACTTATATCCTATCAGTTTTTTGTGGAGTTGCTCCATGAAAATGTGATTCACCAATGGTGGTCAGTAAACAAAATCTGAATTTCTGGAATACCTAGACTAGTCGCCGCATTTCTAATTATGGACACAAATAGGCCTTATTCATACGAACATTTTGGTGTATCACACTTATATCCTATCAGTTTTTTGTGGAGTTGCTCCATGAAAATGTGATTCATCACCGGTGGTCAGTAAACAAAATCGGAATTTCTGGAATACCTAGAGAAGTCGCCGCATTTCTAATATGGATACTAATAGATTTTATCCATACGAACATTTTGGTGTATCACACTTATATCCTATCAGTTTTTTGTGGAGTTGCTCCATGAAAATGTGATTCACCAATGGTGGTCAGTAAACAAAATCTGAATTTCTGGAATACCTAGACTAGTCGCCGCATTTCTAATTATGGACACAAATAGGCCTTATTCATACGAACATTTTGCTGTATCACACTTATATCCTATCAGTTTTTTGTGGAGTTGCTCCATGAAAATGTGATTCATCACCGGTGGTCAGTAAACAAAATCGGAATTTCTGGAATACCTAGAGAAGTCGCCGCATTTCTAATACGGACACTAATAGATTTTATCCATACGAACATTTTGGTGTATCACACTTATGTCCTATCAGTTTTTTGTGGAGTTGCTCCATGAAAATGTGATTCACCAATGGTGGTCAGTAAACAAAATCTGAATTTCTGGAATACCTAGACTAGTCGCCGCATTTCTAATTATGGATACAAATAGGCCTTATTCATACGAACATTTTGGTGTATCACACTTATATCCTATCAGTTTTTTGTGGAGTTGCTCCATGAAAATGTGATTCACCAATGGTGGTCAGTAAACAAAATCTGAATTTCTGGAATACCTAGACTAGTCGCCGCATTTCTAATTATGGACACAAATAGGCCTTATTCATACGAACATTTTGGTGTATCACACTTATATCCTATCAGTTTTTTGTGGAGTTGCTCCATGAAAATGTGATTCACCAATGGTGGTCAGTAAACAAAATCTGAATTTCTGGAATACCTAGACTAGTCGCCGCATTTCTAATTATGGACACAAATAGGCCTTATTCATACGAACATTTTGGTGTATCACACTTATATCCTATCAGTTTTTTGTGGAGTTGCTCCATGAAAATGTGATTCATCACCGGTGGTCAGTAAACAAAATCTGAATTTCTGGAATACCTAGAGTAGTCGCCGCATTTCTAAATACGGACACTAATAGATTTTATCCATACGAACATTTTGGTGTATCACACTTATATCCTATCAGTTTTTTGTGGAGTTGCTCCATGAAAATGTGATTCACCAATGGTGGTCAGTAAACAAAATCTGAATTTCTGGAATACCTAGACTAGTCGCCGCATTTCTAATTATGGACACAAATAGGCCTTATTCATACGAACATTTTGGTGTATCACACTTATATCCTATCAGTTTTTTGTGGAGTTGCTCCATGAAAATGTGATTCATCACCGGTGGTCAGTAAACAAAATCGGAATTTCTGGAATACCTAGAGAAGTCGCCGCATTTCTAATACGGACACTAATAGATTTTATCCATACGAACATTTTGGTGTATCACACTTATATCCTATCAGTTTTTTGTGGAGTTGCTCCATGAAAATGTGATTCACCAATGGTGGTCAGTAAACAAAATCTGAATTTCTGGAATACCTAGACTAGTCGCCGCATTTCTAATTATGGATACAAATAGGCCTTATTCATACGAACATTTTGGTGTATCACACTTATATCCTATCAGTTTTTTGTGGAGTTGCTCCATGAAAATGTGATTCACCAATGGTGGTCAGTAAACAAAATCTGAATTTCTGGAATACCTAGACTAGTCGCCGCATTTCTAATTATGGACACAAATAGGCCTTATTCATACGAACATTTTGGTGTATCACACTTATATCCTATCAGTTTTTTGTGGAGTTGCTCCATGAAAATGTGATTCATCACCGGTGGTCAGTAAACAAAATCGGAATTTCTGGAATACCTAGAGAAGTCGCCGCATTTCTAATACGGACGCTAATAGATTTTATCCATACGAACATTTTGGTGTATCACACTTATATCCTATCAGTTTTTTGTGGAGTTGCTCCATGAAAATGTGATTCACCAATGGTGGTCAGTAAACAAAATCTGAATTTCTGGAATACCTAGACTAGTCGCCGCATTTCTAATTATGGATACTAATAGGCCTTACTCATACGAACATTTTGGTGTATCACACTTATATCCTATCAGTTTTTTGTGGAGTTGCTCCATGAAAATGTGATTCACCAATGGTGGTCAGTAAACAAAATCTGAATTTCTGGAATACCTAGACTAGTCGCCGCATTTCTAATTATGGACACAAATAGGCCTTATTCATACGAACATTTTGGTGTATCACACTTATATCCTATCAGTTTTTTGTGGAGTTGCTCCATGAAAATGTGATTCACCAATGGTGGTCAGTAAACAAAATCTGAATTTCTGGAATACCTAGACTAGTCGCCGCATTTCTAATTATGGACACAAATAGGCCTTATTCATACGAACATTTTGGTGTATCACACTTATATCCTATCAGTTTTTTGTGGAGTTGCTCCATGAAAATGTGATTCATCACCGGTGGTCAGTAAACAAAATCTGAATTTCTGGAATACCTAGAGTAGTCGCCGCATTTCTAAATACGGACACTAATAGATTTTATCCATACGAACATTTTGGTGTATCACACTTATATCCTATCAGTTTTTTGTGGAGTTGCTCCATGAAAATGTGATTCACCAATGGTGGTCAGTAAACAAAATCTGAATTTCTGGAATACCTAGACTAGTCGCCGCATTTCTAATTATGGACACAAATAGGCCTTATTCATACGAACATTTTGGTGTATCACACTTATATCCTATCAGTTTTTTGTGGAGTTGCTCCATGAAAATGTGATTCACCAATGGTGGTCAGTAAACAAAATCTGAATTTCTGGAATACCTAGACTAGTCGCCGCATTTCTAATTATGGACACAAATAGGCCTTATTCATACGAACATTTTGGTGTATCACACTTATATCCTATCAGTTTTTTGTGGAGTTGCTCCATGAAAATGTGATTCATCACCGGTGGTCAGTAAACAAAATCGGAATTTCTGGAATACCTAGAGAAGTCGCCGCATTTCTAATATGGATACTAATAGATTTTATCCATACGAACATTTTGGTGTATCACACTTATATCCTATCAGTTTTTTGTGGAGTTGCTCCATGAAAATGTGATTCACCAATGGTGGTCAGTAAACAAAATCTGAATTTCTGGAATACCTAGACTAGTCGCCGCATTTCTAATTATGGACACAAATAGGCCTTATTCATACGAACATTTTGCTGTATCACACTTATATCCTATCAGTTTTTTGTGGAGTTGCTCCATGAAAATGTGATTCATCACCGGTGGTCAGTAAACAAAATCGGAATTTCTGGAATACCTAGAGAAGTCGCCGCATTTCTAATACGGACACTAATAGATTTTATCCATACGAACATTTTGGTGTATCACACTTATATCCTATCAGTTTTTTGTGGAGTTGCTCCATGAAAATGTGATTCACCAATGGTGGTCAGTAAACAAAATCTGAATTTCTGGAATACCTAGACTAGTCGCCGCATTTCTAATTATGGACACAAATAGGCCTTATTCATACGAACATTTTGGTGTATCACGCTTATATCCTATCAGTTTTTTGTGGAGTTGCTCCATGAAAATGTGATTCACCAATGGTGGTCAGTAAACAAAATCTGAATTTCTGGAATACCTAGACTAGTCGCCGCATTTCTAATTATGGACACAAATAGGCCTTATTCATACGAACATTTTGCTGTATCACACTTATATCCTATCAGTTTTTTGTGGAGTTGCTCCATGAAAATGTGATTCATCACCGGTGGTCAGTAAACAAAATCTGAATTTCTGGAATACCTAGAGTAGTCGCCGCATTTCTAAATACGGAGACTAATAGACTTTATCCATGCGAACATTTTGGTGTATGACACTTATATCCTATCAGTTTTTTGTGGAGTTGCTCCATGAAAATGTGATTCACCAATGGTGGTCAGTAAACAAAATCTGAATTTCTGGAATACCTAGACTAGTCGCCGCATTTCTAATTATGGACACAAATAGGCCTTATTCATGCGAACATTTTGGTGTATGACACTTATATCCTATCAGTTTTTTGTGGAGTTGCTCCATGAAAATGTGATTCACCAATGGTGGTCAGTAAACAAAATCTGAATTTCTGGAATACCTAGACTAGTCGCCGCATTTCTAATTATGGACACAAATAGGCCTTATTCATACGAACATTTTGGTGTATCACACTTATATCCTATCAGTTTTTTGTGGAGTTGCTCCATGAAAATGTGATTCACCAATGGTGGTCAGTAAACAAAATCTGAATTTCTGGAATACCTAGACTAGTCGCCGCATTTCTAATTATGGACACAAATAGGCCTTATTCATACGAACATTTTGGTGTATCACACTTATATCCTATCAGTTTTTTGTGGAGTTGCTCCATGAAAATGTGATTCATCACCGGTGGTCAGTAAACAAAATCTGAATATCTGGAATACCTAGTCTAGTCGCCGCATTTCTAATTATGGACACAAATAGGCCTTATCCATACGAACATTTTGGTGTATCACACTTATATCCTATCAGTTTTTTGTGGAGTTGCTCCATGAAAATGTGATTCACCAATGGTGGTCAGTAAACAAAATCTGAATTTCTGGAATACCTAGACTAGTCGCCGCATTTCTAATTATGGACACAAATAGGCCTTATTCATACGAACATTTTGCTGTATCACACTTATATCCTATCAGTTTTTTGTGGAGTTGCTCCATGAAAATGTGATTCATCACCGGTGGTCAGTAAACAAAATCTGAATTTCTGGAATACCTAGAGTAGTCGCCGCATTTCTAAATTCAGAGACTAATAGACTTTATCCATACGAACATTTTGGTGTATCACACTTATATCCTATCAGTTTTTTGTGGAGTTGCTCCATGAAAATGTGATTCACCAATGGTGGTCAGTAAACAAAATCTGAATTTCTGGAATACCTAGACTAGTCGCCGCATTTCTAATTATGGACACAAATAGGCCTTATTCATACGAACATTTTGGTGTATCACACTTATATCCTATCAGTTTTTTGTGGAGTTGCTCCATGAAAATGTGATTCATCACCGGTGGTCAGTAAACAAAATCTGAATTTCTGGAATACCTAGAGAAGTCGCCGCATTTCTAATACGGACACTAATAGATTTTATCCATACGAACATTTTGGTGTATCACACTTATATCCTATCAGTTTTTTGTGGAGTTGCTCCATGAAAATGTGATTCACCAATGGTGGTCAGTAAACAAAATCTGAATTTCTGGAATACCTAGACTAGTCGCCGCATTTCTAATTATGGACGCAAATAGGCCTTATTCATACGAACATTTTGGTGTATCACACTTATATCCTATCAGTTTTTTGTGGAGTTGCTCCATGAAAATGTGATTCATCACCGGTGGTCAGTAAACAAAATCTGAATTTCTGGAATACCTAGAGTAGTCGCCGCATTTCTAAATACGGACACTAATAGATTTTATCCATACGAACATTTTGGTGTATCACACTTATATCCTATCAGTTTTTTGTGGAGTTGCTCCATGAAAATGTGATTCACCAATGGTGGTCAGTAAACAAAATCTGAATTTCTGGAATACCTAGACTAGTCGCCGCATTTCTAATTATGGACACAAATAGGCCTTATTCATACGAACATTTTGGTGTATCACACTTATATCCTATCAGTTTTTTGTGGAGTTGCTCCATGAAAATGTGATTCACCAATGGTGGTCAGTAAACAAAATCTGAATTTCTGGAATACCTAGACTAGTCGCCGCATTTCTAATTATGGACACAAATAGGCCTTATTCATACGAACATTTTGGTGTATCACACTTATATCCTATCAGTTTTTTGTGGAGTTGCTCCATGAAAATGTGATTCATCACCGGTGGTCAGTAAACAAAATCGGAATTTCTGGAATACCTAGAGAAGTCGCCGCATTTCTAATATGGATACTAATAGATTTTATCCATACGAACATTTTGGTGTATCACACTTATATCCTATCAGTTTTTTGTGGAGTTGCTCCATGAAAATGTGATTCACCAATGGTGGTCAGTAAACAAAATCTGAATTTCTGGAATACCTAGACTAGTCGCCGCATTTCTAATTATGGACACAAATAGGCCTTATTCATACGAACATTTTGCTGTATCACACTTATATCCTATCAGTTTTTTGTGGAGTTGCTCCATGAAAATGTGATTCATCACCGGTGGTCAGTAAACAAAATCGGAATTTCTGGAATACCTAGAGAAGTCGCCGCATTTCTAATACGGACACTAATAGATTTTATCCATACGAACATTTTGGTGTATCACACTTATATCCTATCAGTTTTTTGTGGAGTTGCTCCATGAAAATGTGATTCACCAATGGTGGTCAGTAAACAAAATCTGAATTTCTGGAATACCTAGACTAGTCGCCGCATTTCTAATTATGGATACAAATAGGCCTTATTCATACGAACATTTTGGTGTATCACACTTATATCCTATCAGTTTTTTGTGGAGTTGCTCCATGAAAATGTGATTCACCAATGGTGGTCAGTAAACAAAATCTGAATTTCTGGAATACCTAGACTAGTCGCCGCATTTCTAATTATGGACACAAATAGGCCTTATTCATACGAACATTTTGGTGTATCACACTTATATCCTATCAGTTTTTTGTGGAGTTGCTCCATGAAAATGTGATTCACCAATGGTGGTCAGTAAACAAAATCTGAATTTCTGGAATACCTAGACTAGTCGCCGCATTTCTAATTATGGACACAAATAGGCCTTATTCATACGAACATTTTGGTGTATCACACTTATATCCTATCAGTTTTTTGTGGAGTTGCTCCATGAAAATGTGATTCATCACCGGTGGTCAGTAAACAAAATCTGAATTTCTGGAATACCTAGAGTAGTCGCCGCATTTCTAAATACGGACACTAATAGATTTTATCCATACGAACATTTTGGTGTATCACACTTATATCCTATCAGTTTTTTGTGGAGTTGCTCCATGAAAATGTGATTCACCAATGGTGGTCAGTAAACAAAATCTGAATTTCTGGAATACCTAGACTAGTCGCCGCATTTCTAATTATGGACACAAATAGGCCTTATTCATACGAACATTTTGGTGTATCACACTTATATCCTATCAGTTTTTTGTGGAGTTGCTCCATGAAAATGTGATTCACCAATGGTGGTCAGTAAACAAAATCTGAATTTCTGGAATACCTAGACTAGTCGCCGCATTTCTAATTATGGACACAAATAGGCCTTATTCATACGAACATTTTGGTGTATCACACTTATATCCTATCAGTTTTTTGTGGAGTTGCTCCATGAAAATGTGATTCATCACCGGTGGTCAGTAAACAAAATCGGAATTTCTGGAATACCTAGAGAAGTCGCCGCATTTCTAATACGGATACTAATAGATTTTATCCATACGAACATTTTGGTGTATCACACTTATATCCTATCAGTTTTTTGTGGAGTTGCTCCATGAAAATGTGATTCACCAATGGTGGTCAGTAAACAAAATCTGAATTTCTGGAATACCTAGACTAGTCGCCGCATTCCTAATTATGGACACAAATAGGCCTTATTCATACGAACATTTTGCTGTATCACACTTATATCCTATCAGTTTTTTGTGGAGTTGCTCCATGAAAATGTGATTCACCAATGGTGGTCAGTAAACAAAATCTGAATTTCTGGAATACCTAGACTAGTCGCCGCATTTCTAATTATGGACACAAATAGGCCTTATTCATACGAACATTTTGGTGTATCACACTTATATCCTATCAGTTTTTTGTGGAGTTGCTCCATGAAAATGTGATTCATCACCGGTGGTCAGTAAACAAAATCGGAATTTCTGGAATACCTAGAGAAGTCGCCGCATTTCTAATACGGACACTAATAGATTTTATCCATACGAACATTTTGGTGTATCACACTTATATCCTATCAGTTTTTTGTGGAGTTGCTCCATGAAAATGTGATTCACCAATGGTGGTCAGTAAACAAAATCTGAATTTCTGGAATACCTAGACTAGTCGCCGCATTTCTAATTATGGATACAAATAGGCCTTATTCATACGAACATTTTGGTGTATCACACTTATATCCTATCAGTTTTTTGTGGAGTTGCTCCATGAAAATGTGATTCACCAATGGTGGTCAGTAAACAAAATCTGAATTTCTGGAATACCTAGACTAGTCGCCGCATTTCTAATTATGGACACAAATAGGCCTTATTCATACGAACATTTTGGTGTATCACACTTATATCCTATCAGTTTTTTGTGGAGTTGCTCCATGAAAATGTGATTCACCAATGGTGGTCAGTAAACAAAATCTGAATTTCTGGAATACCTAGACTAGTCGCCGCATTTCTAATTATGGACACAAATAGGCCTTATTCATACGAACATTTTGGTGTATCACACTTATATCCTATCAGTTTTTTGTGGAGTTGCTCCATGAAAATGTGATTCATCACCGGTGGTCAGTAAACAAAATCTGAATTTCTGGAATACCTAGAGTAGTCGCCGCATTTCTAAATACGGACACTAATAGATTTTATCCATACGAACATTTTGGTGTATCACACTTATATCCTATCAGTTTTTTGTGGAGTTGCTCCATGAAAATGTGATTCACCAATGGTGGTCAGTAAACAAAATCTGAATTTCTGGAATACCTAGACTAGTCGCCGCATTTCTAATTATGGACACAAATAGGCCTTATTCATACGAACATTTTGGTGTATCACACTTATATCCTATCAGTTTTTTGTGGAGTTGCTCCATGAAAATGTGATTCACCAATGGTGGTCAGTAAACAAAATCTGAATTTCTGGAATACCTAGACTAGTCGCCGCATTTCTAATTATGGACACAAATAGGCCTTATTCATACGAACATTTTGGTGTATCACACTTATATCCTATCAGTTTTTTGTGGAGTTGCTCCATGAAAATGTGATTCACCAATGGTGGTCAGTAAACAAAATCTGAATTTCTGGAATACCTAGACTAGTCGCCGCATTTCTAATTATGGACACAAATAGGCCTTATTCATACGAACATTTTGGTGTATCACACTTATATCCTATCAGTTTTTTGTGGAGTTGCTCCATGAAAATGTGATTGACCAATGGTGGTCAGTAAACAAAATCTGAATTTCTGGAATACCTAGACTAGTCGCCGCATTTCTAATTATGGACACAAATAGGCCTTATTCATACGAACATTTTGGTGTATCACACTTATATCCTATCAGTTTTTTGTGGAGTTGCTCCATGAAAATGTGATTCATCACCGGTGGTCAGTAAACAAAATCGGAATTTCTGGAATACCTAGAGAAGTCGCCGCATTTGTAATACGGACACTAATAGATTTTATCCATACGAACATTTTGGTGTATCACACTTATATCCTATCAGTTTTTTGTGGAGTTGCTCCATGAAAATGTGATTCACCAATGGTGGTCAGTAAACAAAATCTGAATTTCTGGAATACCTAGACTAGTCGCCGCATTTCTAATTATGGATACAAATAGGCCTTATTCATACGAACATTTTGGTGTATCACACTTATATCCTATCAGTTTTTTGTGGAGTTGCTCCATGAAAATGTGATTCACCAATGGTGGTCAGTAAACAAAATCTGAATTTCTGGAATACCTAGACTAGTCGCCGCATTTCTAATTATGGACACAAATAGGCCTTATTCATACGAACATTTTGGTGTATCACACTTATATCCTATCAGTTTTTTGTGGAGTTGCTCCATGAAAATGTGATTCATCACCGGTGGTCAGTAAACAAAATCGGAATTTCTGGAATACCTAGAGAAGTCGCCGCATTTCTAATACGGACACTAATAGATTTTATCCATACGAACATTTTGGTGTATCACACTTATATCCTATCAGTTTTTTGTGGAGTTGCTCCATGAAAATGTGATTCACCAATGGTGGTCAGTAAACAAAATCTGAATTTCTGGAATACCTAGACTAGTCGCCGCATTTCTAATTATGGATACAAATAGGCCTTATTCATACGAACATTTTGGTGTATCACACTTATATCCTATCAGTTTTTTGTGGAGTTGCTCCATGAAAATGTGATTCACCAATGGTGGTCAGTAAACAAAATCTGAATTTCTGGAATACCTAGACTAGTCGCCGCATTTCTAATTATGGACACAAATAGGCCTTATTCATACGAACATTTTGGTGTATCACACTTATATCCTATCAGTTTTTTGTGGAGTTGCTCCATGAAAATGTGATTCATCACCGGTGGTCAGTAAACAAAATCGGAATTTCTGGAATACCTAGAGAAGTCGCCGCATTTCTAATACGGACGCTAATAGATTTTATCCATACGAACATTTTGGTGTATCACACTTATATCCTATCAGTTTTTTGTGGAGTTGCTCCATGAAAATGTGATTCACCAATGGTGGTCAGTAAACAAAATCTGAATTTCTGGAATACCTAGACTAGTCGCCGCATTTCTAATTATGGATACAAATAGGCCTTATTCATACGAACATCTTGGTGTATCACACTTATATCCTATCAGTTTTTTGTGGAGTTGCTCCATGAAAATGTGATTCACCAATGGTGGTCAGTAAACAAAATCTGAATTTCTGGAATACCTAGACTAGTCGCCGCATTTCTAATTATGGACACAAATAGGCCTTATTCATACGAACATTTTGGTGTATCACACTTATATCCTATCAGTTTTTTGTGGAGTTGCTCCATGAAAATGTGATTCACCAATGGTGGTCAGTAAACAAAATCTGAATTTCTGGAATACCTAGACTAGTCGCCGCATTTCTAATTATGGACACAAATAGGCCTTATTCATACGAACATTTTGGTGTATCACACTTATATCCTATCAGTTTTTTGTGGAGTTGCCCCATGAAAATATGATTCACCAATGGTGGTCAGTAAACAAAATCTGAATTTCTGGAATACCTAGACTAGTCGCCGCATTTCTAATTATGGACACAAATAGGCCTTATTCATACGAACATTTTGGTGTATCACACTTATATCCTATCAGTTTTTTGTGGAGTTGCTCCATGAAAATGTGATTCATCACCGGTGGTCAGTAAACAAAATCGGAATTTCTGGAATACCTAGAGAAGTCGCCGCATTTCTAATACGGACACTAATAGATTTTATCCATACGAACATTTTGGTGTATCACACTTATATCCTATCAGTTTTTTGTGGAGTTGCTCCATGAAAATGTGATTCACCAATGGTGGTCAGTAAACAAAATCTGAATTTCTGGAATACCTAGACTAGTCGCCGCATTTCTAATTATGGACACAAATAGGCCTTATTCATACGAACATTTTGCTGTATCACACTTATATCCTATCAGTTTTTTGTGGAGTTGCTCCATGAAAATGTGATTCACCAATGGTGGTCAGTAAACAAAATCTGAATTTCTGGAATACCTAGACTAGTCGCCGCATTTCTAATTATGGACACAAATAGGCCTTATTCATACGAACATTTTGGTGTATCACACTTATATCCTATCAGTTTTTTGTGGAGTTGCTCCATGAAAATGTGATTCACCAATGGTGGTCAGTAAACAAAATCTGAATTTCTGGAATACCTAGACTAGTAGCCGCATTTCTAATTATGGACACAAATAGGCCTTATTCATACGAACATTTTGTGTATCACACTTATATCCTATCAGTTTTTTGTGGAGTTGTTCCATGAAAATGTGATTCATCACCGGTGGTCAGTAAACAAAATCTGAATATCTGGAATACCTAGCCTAGTCGCCGCATTTCTAATTATGGACACAAATAGGCCTTATTCATACGAACATTTTGCTGTATCACACTTATATCCTATCAGTTTTTTGTGGAGTTGCTCCATGAAAATGTGATTCACCAATGGTGGTCAGTAAACAAAATCTGAATTTCTGGAATACCTAGACTAGTCGCCGCATTTCTAATTATGGACACAAATAGGCCTTATTCATACGAACATTTTGGTGTATCACGCTTATATCCTATCAGTTTTTTGTGGAGTTGCTCCATGAAAATGTGATTCACCAATGGTGGTCAGTAAACAAAATCTGAATTTCTGGAATACCTAGACTAGTCGCCGCATTTCTAATTATGGATACAAATAGGCCTTATTCATACGAACATTTTGGTGTATCACACTTATATCCTATCAGTTTTTTGTGGAGTTTCTCCATGAAAATGTGATTCACCAATGGTGGTCAGTAAACAAAATCGGAATTTCTGGAATACCTAGAGAAGTCGCCGCATTTCTAATACGGACACTAATAGATTTTATCCATACGAACATTTTGCTGTATCACACTTATATCCTATCAGTTTTTTGTGGAGTTGCTCCATGAAAATGTGATTCATCACCGGTGGTCAGTAAACAAAATCTGAATTTCTGGAATACCTAGAGTAGTCGCCGCATTTCTAAATACGGAGACTAATAGACTTTATCCATACGAACATTTTGGTGTATCACACTTATATCCTATCAGTTTTTTGTGGAGTTGCTCCATGAAAATGTGATTCACCAATGGTGGTCAGTAAACAAAATCTGAATTTCTGGAATACCTAGACTAGTCGCCGCATTTCTAATTATGGACACAAATAGGCCTTATTCATACGAACATTTTGGTGTATGACACTTATATCCTATCAGTTTTTTGTGGAGTTGCTCCATGAAAATGTGATTCACCAATGGTGGTCAGTAAACAAAATCTGAATTTCTGGAATACCTAGACTAGTCGCCGCATTTCTAATTATGGACACAAATAGGCCTTATTCATACGAACATTTTGGTGTATCACACTTATATCTAATCAGTTTTTTGTGGAGTTGCTCCATGAAAATGTGATTCATCACCGGTGGTCAGTAAACAAAATCTGAATATCTGGAATACCTAGCCTAGTCGCCGCATTTCTAATTATGGACACAAATAGGCCTTATTCATACGAACGTTTTGGTGTATCACACTTATGTCCTATCAGTTTTTTGTGGAGTTGCTCCATGAAAATGTGATTCACCAATGGTGGTCAGTAAACAAAATCTGAATTTCTGGAATACCTAGACTAGTCGCCGCATTTCTAATTATGGACACAAATAGCCCTTATTCATACGAACATTTTGCTGTATCACACTTATATCCTATCAGTTTTTTGTGGAGTTGCTCCATGAAAATGTGATTCACCAATGGTGGTCAGTAAACAAAATCTGAATTTCTGGAATACCTAGACTAGTCGCCGCATTTCTAATTATGGACACAAATAGCCCTTATTCATACGAACATTTTGCTGTATCACACTTATGTCCTATCAGTTTTTTGTGGAGTTGCTCCATGAAAATGTGATTCACCAATGGTGGTCAGTAAACAAAATCTGAATTTCTGGAATACCTAGACTAGTCGCCGCATTTCTAATTATGGACACAAATAGGCCTTATTCATACGAACATTTTGGTGTATCACACTTATATCCTATCAGTTTTTTGTGGAGTTGCTCCATGAAAATGTGATTCACCAATGGTGGTCAGTAAACAAAATCTGAATTTCTGGAATACCTAGATTAGTCGCCGCATTTCTAATTATGGACACAAATAGGCCTTATTCATACGAACATTTTGGTGTATCACACTTATATCCTATCAGTTTTTTGTGGAGTTGCTCCATGAAAATGTGATTCACCAATGGTGGTCAGTAAACAAAATCTGAATTTCTGGAATACCTAGACTAGTCGCCGCATTTCTAATTATGGACACAAATAGCCCTTATTCATACGAACATTTTGCTGTATCACACTTATGTCCTATCAGTTTTTTGTGGAGTTGCTCCATGAAAATGTGATTCACCAATGGTGGTCAGTAAACAAAATCTGAATTTCTGGAATACCTAGACTAGTCGCCGCATTTCTAATTATGGACACAAATAGGCCTTATTCATACGAACATTTTGGTGTATCACACTTATATCCTGTCTGTTTTTTGTGGAGTTGCTCCATGAAAATGTGATTCATCACCGGTGGTCAGTAAACAAAATCTGAATTTCTGGAATACATAGAATAGTCGCCGCATTTCTAAATACGGACACTAATAGATTTTATCCATTCGAACATTTTGGTGTATCACACTTATATCCTATCAGTTTTTTGTGAAGTTGCTCCATGAAAATGTGATTCACCAATGGTGGTCAGTAAACAAAATCTGAATTTCTGGAATACCTAGACTAGTCGCCGCATTTCTAATTATGGACACAAATAGGCCTTATTCATACGAACATTTTGGTGTATCACACTTATATCCTATCAGTTTTTTGTGGAGTTGCTCCATGAAAATGTGATTCACCAATGGTGGTCAGTAAACAAAATCTGAATTTCTGGAATACCTAGACTAGTCGCCGCATTTCTAATTATGGACACAAATAGGCCTTATTCATACGAACATTTTGGTGTATCACACTTATATCTAATCAGTTTTTTGTGGAGTTGCTCCATGAAAATGTGATTCATCACCGGTGGTCAGTAAACAAAATCTGAATATCTGGAATACCTAGCCTAGTCGCCGCATTTCTAATTATGGACACAAATAGGCCTTATTCATACGAACATTTTGGTGTATCACACTTATGTCCTATCAGTTTTTTGTGGAGTTGCTCCATGAAAATGTGATTCACCAATGGTGGTCAGTAAACAAAATCTGAATTTCTGGAATACCTAGACTAGTCGCCGCATTTCTAATTATGGACACAAATAGCCCTTATTCATACGAACATTTTGCTGTATCACACTTATATCCTATCAGTTTTTTGTGGAGTTGCTCCATGAAAATGTGATTCACCAATGGTGGTCAGTAAACAAAATCTGAATTTCTGGAATACCTAGACTAGTCGCCGCATTTCTAATTATGGACACAAATAGGCCTTATTCATACGAACATTTTGGTGTATCACACTTATATCCTATCAGTTTTTTGTGGAGTTGCTCCATGAAAATGTGATTCATCACCGGTGGTCAGTAAACAAAATCTGAATTTCTGGAATACCTAGACTAGTCGCCGCATTTCTAATTATGGACACAAATAGGCCTTATTCATACGAACATTTTGGTGTATCACACTTATATCCTATCCTATATCAGTAAACAAAATCTGAATTTCTGGAATACCTAGAATAGTCGCCGCATTTCTAAATACGGACACTAATAGATTTTATCCATTCGAACATTTTGGTGTATCACACTTATATCCTATCAGTTTTTTGTGAAGTTGCTCCATGAAAATGTGATTCACCAATGGTGGTCAGTAAACAAAATCTGAATTTCTGGAATACCTAGACTAGTCGCCGCATTTCTAATTATGGACACAAATAGGCCTTATCCATTCGAACATTTTGGTGTATCACACTTATATCCTATCAGTTTTTTGTGAAGTTGCTCCATGAAAATGTGATTCACCAATGGTGGTCAGTAAACAAAATCTGAATTTCTGGAATACCTAGACTAGTCGCCGCATTTCTAATTATGGACACAAATAGGCCTTATTCATACGAACATTTTGGTGTATCACACTTATATCCTATCAGTTTTTTGTGGAGTTGCTCCATGAAAATGTGATTCACCAATGGTGGTCAGTAAACAAAATCTGAATTTCTGGAATACCTAGACTAGTCGCCGCATTTCTAATTATGGACACAAATAGGCCTTATTCATACGAACATTTTGGTGTATCACACTTATATCCTATCAGTTTTTTGTGGAGTTGCTCCATGAAAATGTGATTCATCACCGGTGGTCAGTAAACAAAATCTGAATATCTGGAATACCTAGCCTAGTCGCCGCATTTCTAATTATGGACACAAATAGGCCTTATTCATACGAACATTTTGGTGTATCACACTTATGTGCTATCAGTTTTTTGTGGAGTTGCTCCATGAAAATGTGATTCCCCAATGGTGGTCAGTAAACAAAATCTGAATTTCTGGAATACCTAGACTAGTCGCCGCATTTCTAATTATAGACACAAATAGCCCTTATTCATACGAACATTTTGCTGTATCACACTTATATCCTATCAGTTTTTTGTGGAGTTGCTCCATGAAAATGTGATTCATCACCGGTGGTCAGTAAACAAAATCTGAATTTGTGGAATACCTAGCCTAGTCGCCGCATTTCTAATTATGGACACAAATAGGCCTTATTCATACGAACATTTTGGTGTATCACACTTATATCCTATCAGTTTTTTGTGGAGTTGCTCCATGAAAATCTGATTCACCAATGGTGGTCAGTAAACAAAATCTGAATTTCTGGAATACCTAGACTAGTCGCCGCATTTCTAATTATGGACACAAATAGGCCTTATTCATACGAACATTTTGGTGTATGACACTTATATCCTATCAGTTTTTTGTGGAGTTGCTCCATGAAAATGTGATTCACCAATGGTGGTCAGTAAACAAAATCTGAATTTCTGGAATACCTAGACTAGTCGCCGCATTTCTAATTATGGACACAAATAGCCCTTATTCATACGAACATTTTGCTGTATCACACTTATATCCTATCAGTTTTTTGTGGAGTTGCTCCATGAAAATGTGATTCATCACCGGTGGTCAGTAAACAAAATCTGAATATCTGGAATACCTAGCCTAGTCGCCGCATTTCTAATTATGGACACAAATAGGCCTTATTCATACGAACATTTTGGTGTATCACACTTATGTGCTATCAGTTTTTTGTGGAGTTGCTCCATGAAAATGTGATTCACCAATGGTGGTCAGTAAACAAAATCTGAATTTCTGGAATACCTAGACTAGTCGCCGCATTTCTAATTATGGACACAAATAGGCCTTATTCATACGAACATTTTGGTGTATCACACTTATATCCTATCAGTTTTTTGTGGAGTTGCTCCATGAAAATGTGATTCACCAATGGTGGTCAGTAAACAAAATCTGAATTTCTGGAATACCTAGACTAGTCGCCGCATTTCTAATTATGGACGCAAATAGGCCTTATTCATACGAACATTTTGGTGTATGACACTTATATCCTATCAGTTTTTTGTAGAGTTACTCCATGAAAATGTGATTCACCAATGGTGGTCAGTAAACAAAATCTGAATTTCTGGAATACCTAGACTAGTCGCCGCATTTCTAATTATGGACACAAATAGGCCTTATTCATACGAACATTTTGGTGTATCACACTTATATCCTATCAGTTTTTTGTGGAGTTGCTCCATGAAAATGTGATTCACCAATGGTGGTCAGTAAACAAAATCTGAATTTCTGGAATACCTAGACTAGTCGCCGCATTTCTAATTATGGACGCAAATAGGCCTTATTCATACGAACATTTTGGTGTATGACACTTATATCCTATCAGTTTTTTGTAGAGTTGCTCCATGAAAATGTGATTCACCAATGGTGGTCAGTAAACAAAATCTGAATTTCTGGAATACCTAGACTAGTCGCCGCATTTCTAATTATGGACACAAATAGGCCTTATTCATACGAACATTTTGGTGTATCACACTTATATCCTATCAGTTTTTTGTGGAGTTGCTCCATGAAAATGTGATTCACCAATGGTGGTCAGTAAACAAAATCTGAATTTCTGGAATACCTAGATTAGTCGCCGCATTTCTAATTATGGACACAAATAGGCCTTATTCATACGAACATTTTGGAGTATCACACTTATATCCTATCAGTTTTTTGTGGAGTTGCTCCATGAAAATGTGATTCACCAATGGTGGTCAGTAAACACAATCTGAATTTCTGGAATACCTAGACTAGTCGCCGCATTTCTAATTATGGACACAAATAGGCCTTATTCATACGAACATTTTGGTGTATCACACTTATATCCTATCAGTTTTTTGTGGAGTTGCTCCATGAAAATCTGATTCACCAATGGTGGTCAGTATACAAAATCTGAATTTCTGGAATACCTAGACTAGTCGCCGCATTTCTAATTATGGACGCAAATAGGCCTTATTCATACGAACATTTTGGTGTATGACACTTATATCCTATCAGTTTTTTGTGGAGTTGCTCCATGAAAATGTGATTCACCAATGGTGGTCAGTAAACAAAATCTGAATTTCTGGAATACCTAGACTAGTCGCCGCATTTCTAATTATGGACACAAATAGCCCTTATTCATACGAACATTTTGCTGTATCACACTTATATCCTATCAGTTTTTTGTGGAGTTGCTCCATGAAAATGTGATTCATCACCGGTGGTCAGTAAACAAAATCTGAATTTGTGGAATACCTAGCCTAGTCGCCGCATTTCTAATTATGGACACAAATAGGCCTTATTCATACGAACATTTTGGTGTATCACACTTATATCCTATCAGTTTTTTGTGGAGTTGCTCCATGAAAATGTGATTCATCACCGGTGGTCAGTAAACAAAATCTGAATTTGTGGAATACCTAGCCTAGTCGCCGCATTTCTAATTATGGACACAAATAGGCCTTATTCATACGAACATTTTGGTGTATCACACTTATATCCTATCAGTTTTTGTGGAGTTGCTCCATGAAAATGTGATTCACCAATGGTGGTCAGTAAACAAAATCTGAATTTCTGGAATACCTAGACTAGTCGCCGCATTTCTAATTATGGACACAAATAGGCCTTATTCATACGAACATTTTGGTGTATCACACTTATATCCTATCAGTTTTTTGTGGAGTTGCTCCATGAAAATGTGATTCATCACCGGTGGTCAGTAAACAAAATCTGAATATCTGGAATACCTAGCCTAGTCGCCGCATTTCTAATTATGGACACAAATAGGCCTTATTCATACGAACATTTTGGTGTATCACACTTATGTGCTATCAGTTTTTTGTGGAGTTGCTCCATGAAAATGTGATTCACCAATGGTGGTCAGTAAACAAAATCTGAATTTCTGGAATACCTAGACTAGTCGCCGCATTTCTAATTATGGACACAAATAGCCCTTATTCATACGAACATTTTGCTGTATCACACTTATATCCTATCAGTTTTTTGTGGAGTTGCTCCATGAAAATGTGATTCATCACCGGTGGTCAGTAAACAAAATCTGAATATCTGGAATACCTAGCCTAGTCGCCGCATTTCTAATTATGGACACAAATAGGCCTTATTCATACGAACATTTTGGTGTATCACACTTATGTGCTATCAGTTTTTTGTGGAGTTGCTCCATGAAAATGTGATTCACCAATGGTGGTCAGTAAACAAAATCTGAATTTCTGGAATACCTAGACTAGTCGCCGCATTTCTAATTATGGACACAAATAGGCCTTATTCATACGAACATTTTGGTGTATCACACTTATATCCTATCAGTTTTTTGTGGAGTTGCTCCATGAAAATGTGATTCACCAATGGTGGTCAGTAAACAAAATCTGAATTTCTGGAATACCTAGACTAGTCGCCGCATTTCTAATTATGGACGCAAATAGGCCTTATTCATACGAACATTTTGGTGTATGACACTTATATCCTATCAGTTTTTTGTAGAGTTACTCCATGAAAATGTGATTCACCAATGGTGGTCAGTAAACAAAATCTGAATTTCTGGAATACCTAGACTAGTCGCCGCATTTCTAATTATGGACACAAATAGGCCTTATTCATACGAACATTTTGGTGTATCACACTTATATCCTGTCAGTTTTTTGTGGAGTTGCTCCATGAAAATGTGATTCACCAATGGTGGTCAGTAAACACAATCTGAATTTCTGGAATACCTAGACTAGTCGCCGCATTTCTAATTATGGACACAAATAGGCCTTATTCATACGAACATTTTGGTGTATCACACTTATATCCTGTCAGTTTTTTGTGGAGTTGCTCCATGAAAATGTGATTCACCAATGGTGGTCAGTAAACAAAATCTGAATTTCTGGAATACCTAGACTAGTCACCGCATTTCTAATTATGGACACAAATAGCCCTTATTCATACGAACATTTTGCTGTATCACACTTATGTCCTATCAGTTTTTTGTGGAGTTGCTCCATGAAAATGTGATTCACCAATGGTGGTCAGTAAACAAAATCTGAATTTCTGGAATACCTAGACTAGTCGCCGCATTTCTAATTATGGACACAAATAGGCCTTATTCATACGAACATTTTGGTGTATCACACTTATATCCTATCAGTTTTTTGTGGAGTTGCTCCATGAAAATGTGATTCACCAATGGTGGTCAGTAAACAAAATCTGAATTTCTGGAATACCTAGACTAGTCACCGCATTTCTAATTATGGACACAAATAGCCCTTATTCATACGAACATTTTGCTGTATCACACTTATGTCCTATCAGTTTTTTGTGGAGTTGCTCCATGAAAATGTGATTCACCAATGGTGGTCAGTAAACAAAATCTGAATTTCTGGAATACCTAGACTAGTCGCCGCATTTCTAATTATGGACACAAATAGGCCTTATTCATACGAACATTTTGGTGTATCACACTTATATCCTATCAGTTTTTTGTGGAGTTGCTCCATGAAAATGTGATTCACCAATGGTGGTCAGTAAACAAAATCTGAATTTCTGGAATACCTAGACTAGTCGCCGCATTTCTAATTATGGACACAAATAGGCCTTATTCATACGAACATTTTGGTGTATCACACTTATATCCTATCAGTTTTTTGTGGAGTTGCTCCATGAAAATGTGATTCATCACCGGTGGTCAGTAAACAAAATCTGAATATCTGGAATACCTAGCCTAGTCGCCGCATTTCTAATTATGGACACAAATAGGCCTTATTCATACGAACATTTTGGTGTATCACACTTATGTCCTATCAGTTTTTTGTGGAGTTGCTCCATGAAAATGTGATTCACCAATGGTGGTCAGTAAACAAAATCTGAATTTCTGGAATACCTAGACTAGTCGCCGCATTTCTAATTATGGACACAAATAGGCCTTATTCATACGAACATTTTGGTGTATCACACTTATATCCTATCAGTTTTTGTGGAGTTGCTCCATGAAAATGTGATTCACCAATGGTGGTCAGTAAACAAAATCTGAATTTCTGGAATACCTAGACTAGTCGCCGCATTTCTAATTATGGACACAAATAGGCCTTATTCATACGAACATTTTGGTGTATGACACTTATATCCTATCAGTTTTTTGTGGAGTTGCTCCATGAAAATGTGATTCACCAATGGTGGTCAGTAAACAAAATCTGAATTTCTGGAATACCTAGACTAGTCGCCGCATTTCTAATTATGGACACAAATAGGCCTTATTCATACGAACATTTTGGTGTATCACACTTATATCCTATCAGTTTTTGTGGAGTTGCTCCATGAAAATGTGATTCACCAATGGTGGTCAGTAAACAAAATCTGAATTTCTGGAATACCTAGACTAGTCGCCGCATTTCTAATTATGGACACAAATAGGCCTTATTCATACGAACATTTTGGTGTATCACACTTATATCCTATCAGTTTTTTGTGGAGTTGCTCCATGAAAATGTGATTCACCAATGGTGGTCAGTAAACAAAATCTGAATTTCCGGAATACCTAGACTAGTCGCCGCATTTCTAATTATGGACACAAATAGGCCTTATTCATACGAACATTTTGGTGTATCACACTTATATCCTATCAGTTTTTGTGGAGTTGCTCCATGAAAATGTGATTCACCAATGGTGGTCAGTAAACAAAATCTGAATTTCTGGAATACCTAGAATAGTCGCCGCATTTCTAAATACGGACACTAATAGATTTTATCCATTCGAACATTTTGGTGTATCACACTTATATCCTATCAGTTTTTTGTGAAGTTGCTCCATGAAAATGTGATTCACCAATGGTGGTCAGTAAACAAAATCTGAATTTCTGGAATACCTAGACTAGTCGCCGCATTTCTAATTATGGACACAAATAGGCCTTATTCATACGAACATTTTGGTGTATCACACTTATATCCTATCAGTTTTTTGTGGAGTTGCTCCATGAAAATGTGATTCACCAATGGTGGTCAGTAAACAAAATCTGAATTTCTGGAATACCTAGACTAGTCGCCGCATTTCTAATTATGGACACAAATAGGCCTTATTCATACGAACATTTTGGTGTATGACACTTATATCCTATCAGTTTTTTGTGGAGTTGCTCCATGAAAATGTGATTCACCAATGGTGGTCAGTAAACAAAATCTGAATTTGTGGGTTACCTAGCCTAGTCGCCGCATTTCTAATTATGGACACAAATAGGCCTTATTCATACGAACATTTTGGCGTATCACACTTATATCCTATCAGTTTTTTGTGGAGTTGCTCCATGAAAATGTGATTCACCAATGGTGGTCAGTAAACAAAATCTGAATTTCTGGAATACCTAGACTAGTCGCCGCATTTCTAATTATGGACACAAATAGGCCTTATTCATACGAACATTTTGGTGTATGACACTTATATCCTATCAGTTTTTTGTAGAGTTACTCCATGAAAATGTGATTCACCAATGGTGGTCAGTAAACAAAATCTGAATTTCTGGAATACCTAGACTAGTCGCCGCATTTCTAATTATGGACACAAATAGGCCTTATTCATACGAACATTTTGGTGTATCACACTTATATCCTGTCAGTTTTTTGTGGAGTTGCTCCATGAAAATGTGATTCACCAATGGTGGTCAGTAAACAAAATCTGAATTTCTGGAATACCTAGACTAGTCGCCGCATTTCTAATTATGGACGCAAATAGGCCTTATTCATACGAACATTTTGGTGTATGACACTTATATCCTATCAGTTTTTTGTAGAGTTACTCCATGAAAATGTGATTCACCAATGGTGGTCAGTAAACAAAATCTGAATTTCTGGAATACCTAGACTAGTCGCCGCATTTCTAATTATGGACACAAATAGGCCTTATTCATACGAACATTTTGGTGTATCACACTTATATCCTATCAGTTTTTTGTGGAGTTGCTCCATGAAAATGTGATTCACCAATGGTGGTCAGTAAACAAAATCTGAATTTCTGGAATACCTAGACTAGTCACCGCATTTCTAATTATGGACACAAATAGCCCTTATTCATACGAACATTTTGCTGTATCACACTTATGTCCTATCAGTTTTTTGTGGAGTTGCTCCATGAAAATGTGATTCACCAATGGTGGTCAGTAAACAAAATCTGAATTTGTGGGTTACCTAGCCTAGTCGCCGCATTTCTAATTATGGACGCAAATAGGCCTTATTCATACGAACATTTTGGTGTATCACACTTATATCCTATCAGTTTTTTGTGGAGTTGCTCCATGAAAATGTGATTCACCAATGGTGGTCAGTAAACAAAATCTGAATTTCTGGAATACCTAGATTAGTCGCCGCATTTCTAATTATGGACACAAATAGGCCTTATTCATACGAACATTTTGGAGTATCACACTTATATCCTATCAGTTTTTTGTGGAGTTGCTCCATGAAAATGTGATTCACCAATGGTGGTCAGTAAACACAATCTGAATTTCTGGAATACCTAGACTAGTCGCCGCATTTCTAATTATGGACACAAATAGGCCTTATTCATACGAACATTTTGGTGTATCACACTTATATCCTATCAGTTTTTTGTGGAGTTGCTCCATGAAAATGTGATTCACCAATGGTGGTCAGTAAACAAAATCCTTAATTTCTGGAATACCTAGACTAGTCACCGCATTTCTAATTATGGACACAAATAGCCCTTATTCATACGAACATTTTGCTGTATCACACTTATGTCCTATCAGTTTTTTGTGGAGTTGCTCCATGAAAATGTGATTCACCAATGGTGGTCAGTAAACAAAATCTGAATTTCTGGAATACCTAGACTAGTCGCCGCATTTCTAATTATGGACACAAATAGGCCTTATTCATACGAACATTTTGGTGTATCACACTTATATCCTATCAGTTTTTTGTGGAGTTGCTCCATGAAAATGTGATTCACCAATGGTGGTCAGTAAACAAAATCTGAATTTCTGGAATACCTAGACTAGTCACCGCATTTCTAATTATGGACACAAATAGCCCTTATTCATACGAACATTTTGCTGTATCACACTTATGTCCTATCAGTTTTTTGTGGAGTTGCTCCATGAAAATGTGATTCACCAATGGTGGTCAGTAAACAAAATCTGAATTTCTGGAATACCTAGACTAGTCGCCGCATTTCTAATTATGGACACAAATAGGCCTTATTCATACGAACATTTTGGTGTATCACACTTATATCCTATCAGTTTTTTGTGGAGTTGCTCCATGAAAATGTGATTCACCAATGGTGGTCAGTAAACAAAATCTGAATTTCTGGAATACCTAGACTAGTCGCCGCATTTCTAATTATGGACACAAATAGGCCTTATTCATACGAACATTTTGGTGTATCACACTTATATCCTATCAGTTTTTTGTGGAGTTGCTCCATGAAAATGTGATTCATCACCGGTGGTCAGTAAACAAAATCTGAATATCTGGAATACCTAGCCTAGTCGCCGCATTTCTAATTATGGACACAAATAGGCCTTATTCATACGAACATTTTGGTGTATCACACTTATGTCCTATCAGTTTTTTGTGGAGTTGCTCCATGAAAATGTGATTCACCAATGGTGGTCAGTAAACAAAATCTGAATTTCTGGAATACCTAGACTAGTCGCCGCATTTCTAATTATGGACACAAATAGGCCTTATTCATACGAACATTTTGGTGTATCACACTTATATCCTATCAGTTTTTGTGGAGTTGCTCCATGAAAATGTGATTCACCAATGGTGGTCAGTAAACAAAATCTGAATTTCTGGAATACCTAGAATAGTCGCCGCATTTCTAATTATGGACACAAATAGGCCTTATTCATACGAACATTTTGGTGTATGACACTTATATCCTATCAGTTTTTTGTGGAGTTGCTCCATGAAAATGTGATTCACCAATGGTGGTCAGTAAACAAAATCTGAATTTCTGGAATACCTAGACTAGTCGCCGCATTTCTAATTATGGACACAAATAGGCCTTATTCATACGAACATTTTGTTGTATCACACTTATATCCTATCAGTTTTTATGGAGTTGCTCCATGAAAATGTGATTCACCAATGGTGGTCAGTAAACAAAATCTGAATTTCTGGAATACCTAGACTAGTCGCCGCATTTCTAATTATGGACACAAATAGGCCTTATTCATACGAACATTTTGGTGTATCACACTTATATCCTATCAGTTTTTGTGGAGTTGCTCCATGAAAATGTGATTCACCAATGGTGGTCAGTAAACAAAATCTGAATTTCCGGAATACCTAGACTAGTCGCCGCATTTCTAATTATGGACACAAATAGGCCTTATTCATACGAACATTTTGGTGTATCACACTTATATCCTATCAGTTTTTGTGGAGTTGCTCCATGAAAATGTGATTCACCAATGGTGGTCAGTAAACAAAATCTGAATTTCTGGAATACCTAGAATAGTCGCCGCATTTCTAAATACGGACACTAATAGATTTTATCCATTCGAACATTTTGGTGTATCACACTTATATCCTATCAGTTTTTTGTGAAGTTGCTCCATGAAAATGTGATTCACCAATGGTGGTCAGTAAACAAAATCTGAATTTCTGGAATACCTAGACTAGTCGCCGCATTTCTAATTATGGACACAAATAGGCCTTATTCATACGAACATTTTGGTGTATCACACTTATATCCTATCAGTTTTTTGTGGAGTTGCTCCATGAAAATGTGATTCACCAATGGTGGTCAGTAAACAAAATCTGAATTTCTGGAATACCTAGACTAGTCGCCGCATTTCTAATTATGGACACAAATAGGCCTTATTCATACGAACATTTTGGTGTATGACACTTATATCCTATCAGTTTTTTGTGGAGTTGCTCCATGAAAATGTGATTCATCAATGGTGGTCAGTAAACAAAATCTGAATTTGTGGGTTACCTAGCCTAGTCGCCGCATTTCTAATTATGGACACAAATAGGCCTTATTCATACGAACATTTTGGCGTATCACACTTATATCCTATCAGTTTTTTGTGGAGTTGCTCCATGAAAATGTGATTCACCAATGGTGGTCAGTAAACAAAATCTGAATTTCTGGAATACCTAGACTAGTCGCCGCATTTCTAATTATGGACACAAATAGGCCTTATTCATACGAACATTTTGGTGTATCACACTTATATCCTATCAGTTTTTTGTGGAGTTGCTCCATGAAAATGTGATTCACCAATGGTGGTCAGTAAACAAAATCTGAATTTCTGGAATACCTAGACTAGTCGCCGCATTTCTAATTATGGACGCAAATAGGCCTTATTCATACGAACATTTTGGTGTATGACACTTATATCCTATCAGTTTTTTGTAGAGTTACTCCATGAAAATGTGATTCACCAATGGTGGTCAGTAAACAAAATCTGAATTTCTGGAATACCTAGACTAGTCGCCGCATTTCTAATTATGGACACAAATAGGCCTTATTCATACGAACATTTTGGTGTATCACACTTATATCCTGTCAGTTTTTTGTGGAGTTGCTCCATGAAAATGTGATTCACGAATGGTGGTCAGTAAACAAAATCTGAATTTCTGGAATACCTAGACTAGTCGCCGCATTTCTAATTATGGACGCAAATAGGCCTTATTCATACGAACATTTTGGTGTATGACACTTATATCCTATCAGTTTTTTGTAGAGTTACTCCATGAAAATGTGATTCACCAATGGTGGTCAGTAAACAAAATCTGAATTTCTGGAATACCTAGACTAGTCGCCGCATTTCTAATTATGGACACAAATAGGCCTTATGCATACGAACATTTTGGTGTATCACACTTATATCCTGTCAGTTTTTTGTGGAGTTGCTCCATGAAAATGTGATTCACCAATGGTGGTCAGTAAACAAAATCTGAATTTCTGGAATACCTAGACTAGTCGCCGCATTTCTAATTATGGACGCAAATAGGCCTTATTCATACGAACATTTTGGTGTATCACACTTATATCCTATCAGTTTTTTGTAGAGTTACTCCATGAAAATGTGATTCACCAATGGTGGTCAGTAAACAAAATCTGAATTTCTGGAATACCTAGACTAGTCGCCGCATTTCTAATTATGGACACAAATAGGCCTTATTCATACGAACATTTTGGTGTATCACACTTATATCCTATCAGTTTTTGTGGAGTTGCTCCATGAAAATGTGATTCACCAATGGTGGTCAGTAAACAAAATCTGAATTTCTGGAATACCTAGAATAGTAGCCGCATTTCTAAATACGGACACTAATAGATTTTATCCATTCGAACATTTTGGTGTATCACACTTATATCCTATCAGTTTTTTGTGAAGTTGCTCCATGAAAATGTGATTCACCAATGGTGGTCAGTAAACAAAATCTGAATTTCTGGAATACCTAGATTAGTCGCCGCATTTCTAATTATGGACACAAATAGGCCTTATTCATACGAACATTTTGGTGTATGACACTTATATCCTATCAGTTTTTTGTGGAGTTGCTCCATGAAAATGTGATTCACCAATGGTGGTCAGTAAACAAAATCTGAATTTCTGGAATACCTAGACTAGTCGCCGCATTTCTAATTATGGACACAAATAGGCCTTATTCATACGAACATTTTGGTGTATCACACTTATATCCTATCAGTTTTTTGTGGAGTTGCTCCATGAAAATGTGATTCACCAATGGTGGTCAGTAAACAAAATCTGAATTTCTGGAATACCTAGACTAGTCGCCGCATTTCTAATTATGGACACAAATAGGCCTTATTCATACGAACATTTTGGTGTATCACACTTATATCCTATCAGTTTTTGTGGAGTTGCTCCATGAAAATGTGATTCACCAATGGTGGTCAGTAAACAAAATCTGAATTTCTGGAATACCTAGAATAGTAGCCGCATTTCTAAATACGGACACTAATAGATTTTATCCATTCGAACATTTTGGTGTATCACACTTATATCCTATCAGTTTTTTGTGAAGTTGCTCCATGAAAATGTGATTCACCAATGGTGGTCAGTAAACAAAATCTGAATTTCTGGAATACCTAGATTAGTCGCCGCATTTCTAATTATGGACACAAATAGGCCTTATTCATACGAACATTTTGGTGTATGACACTTATATCCTATCAGTTTTTTGTGGAGTTGCTCCATGAAAATGTGATTCACCAATGGTGGTCAGTAAACAAAATCTGAATTTCTGGAATACCTAGACTAGTCGCCGCATTTCTAATTATGGACACAAATAGGCCTTATTCATACGAACATTTTGGTGTATCACACTTATATCCTATCAGTTTTTTGTGGAGTTGCTCCATGAAAATGTGATTCACCAATGGTGGTCAGTAAACAAAATCTGAATTTCTGGAATACCTAGATTAGTCGCCGCATTTCTAATTATGGACACAAATAGGCCTTATTCATACGAACATTTTGGAGTATCACACTTATATCCTATCAGTTTTTTGTGGAGTTGCTCCATGAAAATGTGATTCACCAATGGTGGTCAGTAAACACAATCTGAATTTCTGGAATACCTAGACTAGTCGCCGCATTTCTAATTATGGACACAAATAGGCCTTATTCATACGAACATTTTGGTGTATCACACTTATATCCTATCAGTTTTTTGTGGAGTTGCTCCATGAAAATGTGATTCACCAATGGTGGTCAGTAAACAAAATCTGAATTTCTGGAATACCTAGACTAGTCACCGCATTTCTAATTATGGACACAAATAGCCCTTATTCATACGAACATTTTGCTGTATCACACTTATGTCCTATCAGTTTTTTGTGGAGTTGCTCCATGAAAATGTGATTCACCAATGGTGGTCAGTAAACAAAATCTGAATTTCTGGAATACCTAGACTAGTCGCCGCATTTCTAATTATGGACACAAATAGGCCTTATTCATACGAACATTTTGGTGTATCACACTTATATCCTATCAGTTTTTTGTGGAGTTGCTCCATGAAAATGTGATTCACCAATGGTGGTCAGTAAACAAAATCTGAATTTCTGGAATACCTAGACTAGTCACCGCATTTCTAATTATGGACACAAATAGCCCTTATTCATACGAACATTTTGCTGTATCACACTTATGTCCTATCAGTTTTTTGTGGAGTTGCTCCATGAAAATGTGATTCACCAATGGTGGTCAGTAAACAAAATCTGAATTTCTGGAATACCTAGACTAGTCGCCGCATTTCTAATTATGGACACAAATAGGCCTTATTCATACGAACATTTTGGTGTATCACACTTATATCCTATCAGTTTTTTGTGGAGTTGCTCCATGAAAATGTGATTCACCAATGGTGGTCAGTAAACAAAATCTGAATTTCTGGAATACCTAGACTAGTCGCCGCATTTCTAATTATGGACACAAATAGGCCTTATTCATACGAACATTTTGGTGTATCACACTTATATCCTATCAGTTTTTTGTGGAGTTGCTCCATGAAAATGTGATTCATCACCGGTGGTCAGTAAACAAAATCTGAATATCTGGAATACCTAGCCTAGTCGCCGCATTTCTAATTATGGACACAAATAGGCCTTATTCATACGAACATTTTGGTGTATCACACTTATGTCCTATCAGTTTTTTGTGGAGTTGCTCCATGAAAATGTGATTCACCAATGGTGGTCAGTAAACAAAATCTGAATTTCTGGAATACCTAGACTAGTCGCCGCATTTCTAATTATGGACACAAATAGGCCTTATTCATACGAACATTTTGGTGTATCACACTTATATCCTATCAGTTTTTGTGGAGTTGCTCCATGAAAATGTGATTCACCAATGGTGGTCAGTAAACAAAATCTGAATTTCTGGAATACCTAGAATAGTCGCCGCATTTCTAATTATGGACACAAATAGGCCTTATTCATACGAACATTTTGGTGTATGACACTTATATCCTATCAGTTTTTTGTGGAGTTGCTCCATGAAAATGTGATTCACCAATGGTGGTCAGTAAACAAAATCTGAATTTCTGGAATACCTAGACTAGTCGCCGCATTTCTAATTATGGACACAAATAGGCCTTATTCATACGAACATTTTGTTGTATCACACTTATATCCTATCAGTTTTTATGGAGTTGCTCCATGAAAATGTGATTCACCAATGGTGGTCAGTAAACAAAATCTGAATTTCTGGAATACCTAGACTAGTCGCCGCATTTCTAATTATGGACACAAATAGGCCTTATTCATACGAACATTTTGGTGTATCACACTTATATCCTATCAGTTTTTGTGGAGTTGCTCCATGAAAATGTGATTCACCAATGGTGGTCAGTAAACAAAATCTGAATTTCCGGAATACCTAGACTAGTCGCCGCATTTCTAATTATGGACACAAATAGGCCTTATTCATACGAACATTTTGGTGTATCACACTTATATCCTATCAGTTTTTGTGGAGTTGCTCCATGAAAATGTGATTCACCAATGGTGGTCAGTAAACAAAATCTGAATTTCTGGAATACCTAGAATAGTCGCCGCATTTCTAAATACGGACACTAATAGATTTTATCCATTCGAACATTTTGGTGTATCACACTTATATCCTATCAGTTTTTTGTGAAGTTGCTCCATGAAAATGTGATTCACCAATGGTGGTCAGTAAACAAAATCTGAATTTCTGGAATACCTAGACTAGTCGCCGCATTTCTAATTATGGACACAAATAGGCCTTATTCATACGAACATTTTGGTGTATCACACTTATATCCTATCAGTTTTTTGTGGAGTTGCTCCATGAAAATGTGATTCACCAATGGTGGTCAGTAAACAAAATCTGAATTTCTGGAATACCTAGACTAGTCGCCGCATTTCTAATTATGGACACAAATAGGCCTTATTCATACGAACATTTTGGTGTATGACACTTATATCCTATCAGTTTTTTGTGGAGTTGCTCCATGAAAATGTGATTCATCAATGGTGGTCAGTAAACAAAATCTGAATTTGTGGGTTACCTAGCCTAGTCGCCGCATTTCTAATTATGGACACAAATAGGCCTTATTCATACGAACATTTTGGCGTATCACACTTATATCCTATCAGTTTTTTGTGGAGTTGCTCCATGAAAATGTGATTCACCAATGGTGGTCAGTAAACAAAATCTGAATTTCTGGAATACCTAGACTAGTCGCCGCATTTCTAATTATGGACACAAATAGGCCTTATTCATACGAACATTTTGGTGTATCACACTTATATCCTATCAGTTTTTTGTGGAGTTGCTCCATGAAAATGTGATTCACCAATGGTGGTCAGTAAACAAAATCTGAATTTCTGGAATACCTAGACTAGTCGCCGCATTTCTAATTATGGACGCAAATAGGCCTTATTCATACGAACATTTTGGTGTATGACACTTATATCCTATCAGTTTTTTGTAGAGTTACTCCATGAAAATGTGATTCACCAATGGTGGTCAGTAAACAAAATCTGAATTTCTGGAATACCTAGACTAGTCGCCGCATTTCTAATTATGGACACAAATAGGCCTTATTCATACGAACATTTTGGTGTATCACACTTATATCCTGTCAGTTTTTTGTGGAGTTGCTCCATGAAAATGTGATTCACGAATGGTGGTCAGTAAACAAAATCTGAATTTCTGGAATACCTAGACTAGTCGCCGCATTTCTAATTATGGACGCAAATAGGCCTTATTCATACGAACATTTTGGTGTATGACACTTATATCCTATCAGTTTTTTGTAGAGTTACTCCATGAAAATGTGATTCACCAATGGTGGTCAGTAAACAAAATCTGAATTTCTGGAATACCTAGACTAGTCGCCGCATTTCTAATTATGGACACAAATAGGCCTTATGCATACGAACATTTTGGTGTATCACACTTATATCCTGTCAGTTTTTTGTGGAGTTGCTCCATGAAAATGTGATTCACCAATGGTGGTCAGTAAACAAAATCTGAATTTCTGGAATACCTAGACTAGTCGCCGCATTTCTAATTATGGACGCAAATAGGCCTTATTCATACGAACATTTTGGTGTATCACACTTATATCCTATCAGTTTTTTGTAGAGTTACTCCATGAAAATGTGATTCACCAATGGTGGTCAGTAAACAAAATCTGAATTTCTGGAATACCTAGACTAGTCCGCCGCATTTCTAATTATGGACACAAATAGGCCTTATTCATACGAACATTTTGGTGTATCACACTTATATCCTATCAGTTTTTGTGGAGTTGCTCCATGAAAATGTGATTCACCAATGGTGGTCAGTAAACAAAATCTGAATTTCTGGAATACCTAGAATAGTAGCCGCATTTCTAAATACGGACACTAATAGAATTTTATCCATTCGAACATTTTGGTGTATCACACTTATATCCTATCAGTTTTTTGTGAAGTTGCTCCATGAAAATGTGATTCACCAATGGTGGTCAGTAAACAAAATCTGAATTTCTGGAATACCTAGATTAGTCCGCCGCATTTCTAATTATGGACACAAATAGGCCTTATTCATACGAACATTTTGGTGTATGACACTTATATCCTATCAGTTTTTGTGGAGTTGCTCCATGAAAATGTGATTCACCAATGGTGGTCAGTAAACAAAATCTGAATTTCTGGAATACCTAGACTAGTCGCCGCTTTTCTAATTATGGACACAAATAGGCCTTATTCATGCGAACATTTTGGTGTATCACACTTATATCCTATCAGTTTTTTGTGGAGTTGCTCCATGAAAAATGTGATTCACCAATGGTGGTCAGTAAACAAAATCTGAATTTCTGGAATACCTAGACTAGTCGCCGCATTTCTAATTATGGACACAAATAGGCCTTATTCATACGAACATTTTGGTGTATCACACTTATATCCTATCAGTTTTTGTGGAGTTGCTCCATGAAAATGTGATTCACCAATGGTGGTCAGTAAACAAAATCTGAATTTCTGGAATACCTAGAATAGTAGCCGCATTTCTAAATACGGACACTAATAGATTTTATCCATTCGAACATTTTGGTGTATCACACTTATATCCTATCAGTTTTTTGTGAAGTTGCTCCATGAAAATGTGATTCACCAATGGTGGTCAGTAAACAAAATCTGAATTTCTGGAATACCTAGATTAGTCGCCGCATTTCTAATTATGGACACAAATAGGCCTTATTCATACGAACATTTTGGTGTATGACACTTATATCCTATCAGTTTTTTGTGGAGTTGCTCCATGAAATGTGATTCACCAATGGTGGTCAGTAAACAAAATCTGAATTTCTGGAATACCTAGACTAGTCGCCGCATTTCTAATTATGGACACAAATAGGCCTTATTCATACGAACATTTTGGTGTATCACACTTATATCCTATCAGTTTTTTGTGGAGTTGCTCCATGAAAATGTGATTCACCAATGGTGGTCAGTAAACAAAATCTGAATTTCTGGAATACCTAGATTAGTCGCCGCATTTCTAATTATGGACACAAATAGGCCTTATTCATACGAACATTTTGGAGTATCACACTTATATCCTATCAGTTTTTTGTGGAGTTGCTCCATGAAAATGTGATTCACCAATGGTGGTCAGTAAACACAATCTGAATTTCTGGAATACCTAGACTAGTCGCCGCATTTCTAATTATGGACACAAATAGGCCTTATTCATACGAACATTTGGTGTATCACACTTATATCCTATCAGTTTTTTGTGGAGTTGCTCCATGAAAATGTGATTCACCAATGGTGGTCAGTAAACAAAATCTGAATTTCTGGAATACCTAGACTAGTCACCGCATTTCTAATTATGGACACAAATAGCCCTTATTCATACGAACATTTTGCTGTATCACACTTATGTCCTATCAGTTTTTTGTGGAGTTGCTCCATGAAAATGTGATTCACCAATGGTGGTCAGTAAACAAAATCTGAATTTCTGGAATACCTAGACTAGTCGCCGCATTTCTAATTATGGACACAAATAGGCCTTATTCATACGAACATTTTGGTGTATCACACTTATATCCTATCAGTTTTTTGTGGAGTTGCTCCATGAAAATGTGATTCACCAATGGTGGTCAGTAAACAAAATCTGAATTTCTGGAATACCTAGACTAGTCACCGCATTTCTAATTATGGACACAAATAGCCCTTATTCATACGAACATTTTGCTGTATCACACTTATGTCCTATCAGTTTTTTGTGGAGTTGCTCCATGAAAATGTGATTCACCAATGGTGGTCAGTAAACAAAATCTGAATTCTGGAATACCTAGACTAGTCGCCGCATTTCTAATTATGGACACAAATAGGCCTTATTCATACGAACATTTTGGTGTATCACACTTATATCCTATCAGTTTTTTGTGGAGTTGCTCCATGAAAATGTGATTCACCAATGGTGGTCAGTAAACAAAATCTGAATTTCTGGAATACCTAGACTAGTCGCCGCTTTCTAATTATGGACACAAATAGGCCTTATTCATACGAACATTTTGGTGTATCACACTTATATCCTATCAGTTTTTTGTGGAGTTGCTCCATGAAAATGTGATTCATCACGGTGGTCAGTAAACAAAATCTGAATAT